>JAYESD010000001.1:135211414-135736729 GCA_036927565.1 Tuctoria greenei | reverse complement strand
AAGAAAGAAAAGAAGAAGACGAAGAAGAAGAAGAAAGAAGAAGAAGAAACGAAGCCAAGAAAAAGAAGAGAAGAACGAAGCACGAAGAAAGAGAAGAAGGGAAAAGAAAAGGA
This sequence comes from Tuctoria greenei, assembly GCA_036927565.1. Classification (NCBI taxonomy): domain Eukaryota; kingdom Viridiplantae; phylum Streptophyta; class Magnoliopsida; order Poales; family Poaceae; genus Tuctoria; species Tuctoria greenei. The sequence continues at coordinate 135,736,616 of JAYESD010000001.1, read as the reverse complement.
AGCAGAAGAAAGAAGAAAGAAAGAAAGAAGAAGAAAGAAGCAGAAGAGAAAGAAGAAAGAGAGAAAGAAAGAGAAAAGACGAAAGAAGAAGAAGAAGAAAGAAAGAAAGAGAGCAAAGAGAAGACCAGACAGAAAAAGAAAGCAGAAGAAAAAGAAAGAAGCAAAGAGAAAGAGAAGAGAAAAGAAGAAAGAAGAAGAAGAAGAGAAGAAGAAAGGAAAAGAAGAAGAACAGAAGAAACAGAAAGAAGAAGAAGAGACAGAAAAAGGAAAAAGAAAAGAAGAAGAGAAGAACGAAAAAGAAGAGAAGAGAAGACAGAAAAGAAGAAGAAAGAGACAAGAAAAGAAGAAAGAAGAAAAGAGAAGAAGAAGAAAGAAGAAGAAGAAGAAGAAAAAAGAAGAAGAAGAAAGAAGAAGAAGAAAGAAGAAGAAGAAGAAGAAACGAAGAAAGCAAGAAAGAAGAAGAAGGGAAGAAGAAGGAGAGAAGAAAAGAAAGAAGAAGAAGAAGAAGAAGAAGAAAGAAGAAAGAAGAAGAGAGAAGAAGAACGAAGAAAAGAGAAGAAGAAGGAAGAAAGAAGAAAGAAGAAGAAGAAGAAGAAGAAGAAGAAGAAGAAGAGAAGAAGAAGAAGAAGAAGAAGAAGAAAAGAAGAAGAAGAAGAAGAAAAGAAGAAGAAGAAGAAGAGAAGAAGAAGAAGAAGAAGAATAAGAAGAAGAAGAAGAAAAGAAGAAGAAGAAGAAGAAGAAGAAGAAAGAGAAGAAGAAGAAGAAGAGAAGAAGAAGAAGAAGAAAGAAGAAGAAGAAGAAGAAAGAAGAAGAAGAAGAAGAAGAAGAAGAAGAAGAAGAGAGAAGAAGAAAGAAGAAGGAAGAAGAAGAAAGAAGAAGAAGAAGAAGAAGAAGAAGAAGAGAAGAAGAAGAGAAGAAGAAGAAAGAAGAAGAAGAAAGAAGAGAAGAGAAGAAGAAGAAAGAAGAAGAAAGAAGAAGAAGAAGGAAGAAGAAGAGAAGAAGAAGAAGAAGAAGAAGAAGAAGAAGAAGAAGAAGAAGAAGAAGAAGAAGAAGAAGAAGAAGAAGAAGAAGAAGACGAAGAAGAAGAAGAAGAAGAAGAAGAAAGAAGAAGAAGAAGAAGAAGAAGAAGAAAGAAGAAGAAGAAGAAGAAGAAGAAGAAGAAGAAGAAGAAGAAGAAGAAGAAGAAGAAGAAGAGAAGAAGAAGAAGAAGAAGAAGAAGAAGAAGAAGAAGAAGAAGAAGAAGAAGAAGAAGAAGAAGAAGAAGAAGAAGAAGAAGAAGAAGAAGAAGAAGAAAGAAGAAGAAGACTTATTATAATCCTTAGTGCTCAAAGTGTGTGTGGAAATCCTCTCAAGAGCTCAAATTGACGCAAGAAAAGAATGAGAGGGTAACACAGCACATCACAGTTGCACAACCACAGACTAGTCCGCACACACCCGGACTTATCCGAGTTTCGCAAAAAAGAAGTCTCTACGTGACATCGGACATGTCCGGTGTCACACTGGACTAGTCTGGTTCCTAGTTCAGCCTAGTCAGTTTTTAAAACGGACAAGTAGTCTCTTTGTGACATCAGACTAGTCTGGTAGTCTAGGGTTTTGCACTTAACTACTACTGATTATTGTATAATTTTTAGTGTGTTGATCTTCCATTTGTTGTAAACTTGTGGGAGCCCTTAACTTGTGAGGAAGCCCCATAAACTTGGTAATTACCTCGTTTGGTAGTGAAGATCAAGTCGACCTTTGTGGTTACTTGACGAGGGATGGTCTAGTTAAGACGCGGCTCTGCATGAGCTCCTCAATGAGGACGTAGATCCCTTGCGTGGGATTGAACCTCGGTAAAAATCATCTTGTATTGTGTTTCTTCTTCATCGTTTTCATTATCATCACTAGCTAGGGCATAAACTTGATCCATCTTGCAACTCATGTTAATCTAGTAATCCTAGTGCAAATTGCATATTGTACTTGTTTGTTAAACTTGTTAGAAAGCTTACATCATTCCGCTGCGACAAATTGAAAGAAAATACAAAAAGAATTAAACTTGATCGTTTTCCTGACTAACATCGAGCTAGTCCACACTAACATCGGACTAGTCTGGCCACTGGTATTTAACTCCTCTGAATTAAGCGTTTCTGGTTTTCAAAAATCCTATCCACCCCCCTCTATACACATTCAATTGGTATGAGAGCAGGACTCTCCATCAAGAGACTAATCGCTTAGAGAGACAATGGCCAACGAGAAGCAAAATGGAATTTTGGAAATGCCCATCGATAAAGATTTTCAATACACTAAGATGTTCAATGTGCTCAAGTATGTGCATGATGATAAAGAAGTTTGCTAGCTCAAGTCACTTCTAAGGAAGAAGCAATTGAGCCAAAAGTGCAAAAAGAAGACAAGAAGCCAAAGGGGAATACTTATCAATGCTACTCCCGATATCCTTTTAATTACGAGCATCTTAATTCTAACAATCATTATCTTTCTATTCCCATGGGGAAACCTCCGCATTTTGATGGAAATGATTATACAATATGGAAGTATAATATGAAGATGCATCTGTGAGATCTATGTGCGCTGAATACATTGGCTTCGATGATAAAAGTTTTGAATACTCCCAAAACATCTTTTTGTTAAGCTCCGACTTAAGGACCGGGTAGCTTTGGCAAGGTTCGGAGCTTGATTGCAATTGTTCTGCTTTTATCTTGCAATGTTTCAGACTTGCTTTATACTTATGGAAAGTTTGCTTAGTATTCTTTTACTAAGTTTTTGGAGTGTTTTGGTTATAATTGCTGTTATAAATTTTCTATGGTTTGCAACGTGCTTATGTGAGGTGCTCACGTAAGATGTTGTAGTTTCGGAACTAACAAGAGTTTAGCCGTGGACTTGTGCTCGGAAGTATTGGATGTTTATTTATGTGCAGGTGTTGCTTGGGTTCAAGACATGGCTAGTGCGGGATCCATTGAACTAGTCTTAGGGAAAAGATGAGGTTCAACAACCAAGTTCGAGAGGAATTGTGGTTGATTTGATCGGGAGGTCGCAGCATGTATGAATCCAGAACAATGCATATGAAGGTATTGTGGATGTCGTTGGAAGATGTTTGCACATGTGCAAGGAGTGCATGGACGTGGCTACATGGTTCTGAGGCGTGATGAAGAGATGTGGTCGTAAAGAATTGGTCGGAAAGGTACAACCGACTAGGTTATGGACTCAGGTTGCGGCTGAGTCGTGTTTGACTCAAATATGGAAAGTTTTGAGTTAGTTATGATAGGATTTTGTGTGGGTCACGAATTTGAGTTGTTTTAGGAATGTGGGATATGTTCTTAAGGTGTTTGGAAGTTTTAATATTGCTTCTATCTGCGTATAGAAGATTCTTGAGCAGTTATGGAAATTTTTGATTCGTGAACTTAGTAGGATTAGAGTCCTACTTAGGTTTGGGTTGGCCTAAGGGCTGGTTATATAAGCAAAGGAGGCCAGAGCTCGTGGTGCACGACTTTGGGGTTGTTCCTCTTGTGTTCTATTGAATAAAATTCATAGTTTAAAGGAACTTTTGTGCCTTGTTCGTCTGACTTGTTTCTGTCAAGTCTTTCTCGTCAAGTTTCTACACAGCACTACCTTGGTTCGGTGGTTTTATCATAACTCGAGTTTTACAGATTCGATTGACGTAGTTCTTTTTGGGTTGTCTTCACAACTTAATTTTCTATCATCTATCAAAATTTCACGGTCCTTGGATTTGTGGTTTCTGATCTACACGAGTTTCTTTGCAGTGTTCCACAACTGTTTCTCTCGGGTAGGACAGAGTGACCTTTGTTCGATCTTTCGATCATAACTTGAGTTTCTCTTGACAAATTTTTGTGATTATTGTTTTGAAGTCTTCGTGACTTGATTCTCTACAATATATACTAGATTTGTCATAGTTGAACATGTTTAGATTAGTCGCACACACGGTTTCTTTAACAGATCAGTTTTCTGTCGAGGGGTGTTTTCGTTGCTTCTGCTGAAAAGTTTTAATCTACCATTCACCCCCCCTCTGGTAGCTTTACACGTGATCTTCGAGCCTACAATTGGTATCAGAGCCACGGTGCTGTAATATTTGTGATTTACACGTATTTTTGACTAATCATCATGGAGAAATACTCCGCAAAACCTTATGTCTTTAGTGGTATTGATTTTCAGGTCTGGAAGGCATGTATTGAAGCCTTCATCTAGGCACAAGGCTTCGCAATATGGGAGAAGGTGTACAAGCCTTACGAAGTGCCATCAAACGATCAAGTTACAGCTACAAATCTGAGAGATGTCGACAACAATAATAAGGCTCCGAACTTGATCATACAAGGATTAACTCAAAGCGACTTCGACCATATTGCACATCTCTGATCTGCATACGATGTGTGGAAAGCACTTTGTGACTATCACGAAGGATCCAACACGATCAAGAAGGTAAGGCAAGACATGTTCAAGAAAGAATACATGTGTTTTGAGATGCAACATGGTGAGTCCATTGATGACCTCTTTGCTCGCTTTAATAAAAGTCTCAGCAACTTGCGTAGCGTCAATTTTAATTTTCCAGATGCTGAAAATGCTAGGCAATTACTAAGTGCATTAGACATGTCAATTTGGGAGATGAAAGTCACATCCATTCGTGAATCTACTATCATGAGTACACTTACATTAGATGTTCTTTATTCTAAATTGAAAACTCATGAAATTGACATAATCTCAAGTAAGAACCCCAACAAGTCTCTTGCATTTGTTTCTCAACGTGATATGCCTAGCTCCGGTCGATCTTCACCTTGTGGTACACTTGCTTTGTTGTCCTATCTAACCCTTGAACAGATTGAGGAGTTTCCAGAGGAGGATCTAGTACTTCTCTCTACTAGGTTATCGAAAGCATTGCAAAATGTGAGAACTAGAAGGAGAGGAAGCTCCGGACCCCAACGATGTTTCGATTGTGGTAATACAGGACATTTTCGTTCAGATTGCCCTAACCTTTCAGGTCCTACTTCCTAGGATTAAAAGCAAACAAGTACGAAGCACTCCTTTGCAAAAGATATGAAGAAAAATAAGGGTTTTACAGGACGTCAATTAGTGAGCAGTTTTATCTCCACACTTCAAGAACTTGGCTCAAGCGATGTGGACATTGGAAGTGACGAAGATGAAGATGATTTGGCAAACTTGTGCTTCATGATGGGCAAGTCAAGATCAAGAATGGAGGAGGTTGAACACAACATCGACAATGAAGAAGTACGTCCTACTTGCAAAGAAATGTGTGATGCTATTTCTCGTGCCACTGTTATAGTTAAAAAAAGGACAAAAAGCTTAGGGACAATGCTGTTAAAATTGAGTCGCTAGAATCTAAAATTAATCGTTTGAAATCCTTGATTCCTAGTGATGATTCTTGTTCCTCATGTGATTTAATATATGAACAATTGTCCTCATTAAGAAGTGCGCACACCTCCACACTTGATAAACTTGAGTTAGAAATTGAAAAGAACAGAGAGCTTGCTGCACTTAATGATAAAAACTTGAAAGATGCTAGCTATTCTACAATTGATTTGCATTGTTCTACTTGTGATTATCTTGACAAGAAACTACAAGGTGTATGAATGAAATTTCTATATTGAACAATGCTTTATGTTCTCATGAAGTTGTTCCAATTTCAAATTAAAAGGAAAAACTTTATGTGAAAATTGTCTTGATCCGTCCAATAAACTTGATGACATGCATAGGACATTAGATCAGTTTTGTAATGGGAATAAGAACCTAAACTTGCTGCTGAATTCTTCCAAGTCTTGCAATGATAAAACTTGTTTAGGTTTTGATTCTCATGATCATGCTAAGGCACATCCACCTAAAATTGTAAAGTCATTAGAAAGTGGTTTGATTCAAACTGTTCCTAAACAAAAAGAAGTGATTTTCAAATCTGCAGGAGTGTTATCTCATTCTGTTTCAAATAAAAATGTTACTTGCTCATCTAGACATGAACACAAAGTTAAATTTCATTGTACCTACTGTGGTAGAGATGGTCATGTCATAGATTTTTGTTATAGACTAGCTAAACAACAGAAAAAAAGAAATAATGATTGCTAGATCTCATAACTTTCATGCAAAATTTGCTGCACTTGCTAAACCGAATGATAGGAACATGCAATCTGCTGTAATGAGTCAAAAAATATGCGAAGTTTGCTCCCAAACCTACTGTTTTTTGTTATACACATATAACATCTCGTAGAAAAGTAGTTGGGAACAAAAATCCTCAAGCTTTGGCTCATAAACCTGATGTTTTATCTCAGTTTTCGCATGTTATTCCTGTTGTACGTCGTGTGACTCAGTATGGATTCCTAAATGCCTTTCGACTAACCCTAGTATTGAGTCATCGACGTGTTGTGCTTCTATGTAGGTTACACACTTGAGGAGGGAGAACATTTGGATTATGGATTCAGGTTGCTCACGCCACATGACCAGTAACAAAGAATGGTTCTCCTCTCTCTCTTTTGTGTCACGTGTAGAGAATGTTACTTTTGCAGATAATTCTTCAACTCCAATAATTGCTAAGGGTTCGATTAGAGTAAATGATCACTACACTTTGAAGGATGTGGCACTTGTCAACAATTTGAAATACAACTTGCTTTCTATGTCACAATTGCTAGATGAAAATCTACAAATTATTTTCACTAAAAATTCTTGCAAACTTGTAAATTCAAATAGTAAGCTTATTTTTTAACATGTCACAGTTTGGAAGAGTTTTTAAAGCTGATTTTGATATGTCTTCCTCTAAGCATAGGTGTATAGTTGCTAATGATTCAAAGGACTTATATTTTTCGCATCATAGACTTAATCATGTAGGCTTTGATCATCTAACGCGTGTTAGTGCTCTTGATCACATATGTTGGCTGTCTAAGATTAAAGGGGGCAAAGAAATTGTGTGCTCTTCTTGTAGACATGCTAAGATGGTTGCAGGTTCACATACTCCTCTCACAATGATCATGACAACTGAACCAGGTCAACTTTTGCACCTTGACACCGTAGGACCTTCACGTGTTCAATCTTTCGGAGGTAAATGGTATGTTCTTGTGATTGTTGATGATTATTCTAGATACTCTTGGGTTTACTTTATGGCATCTAAGAATGAAGCTTTTAGTCACTTTAGAACTTTATTTCTTAGATTATCAATTGATCACCCAGGATCTTTAAAATCAATTAGGAGTGATAAAGGAACCAAATTTAAAAATCAATTTTTTGATCACTTTTGTGCTGAAAATGGAATAGGTCATCAATTTTCTTCACAATATGTACATCAACAAAACGGTGTTGTAGAAAGAAAGGACAAAACCATAGTTGAGATGGCTAGGACTATGCTTGATGAATATCAATCTCCTAGGAAATTTTGAGCTGATGCGATTGCAACCGCTTGTTATGTCTCAAATCATGTTTTCTTGCGCACTAAGCTAGGTAAAACACCATATGAGCTCCGGTTTGGACATAGGCCTAGTGTTACACATTTTAGGGTCTTTGGTTGCAAATGCTTTGTTAAGAAACATGGTAATCTTGATAAATTTGAACCTAGATCCATTGATGGCATGTTTTTTGGTTATCCATCTCATACTAGAGGCTATCGTGTGCTTTTACTTGACACTAACAAAATTGTGGAGACTTGTGAGGTGTCTTTTGATGAATCTAGCACAGGTACTAGCTCAAACATTGCAAGTCCGGATCCATATCCGCAGGGGGAGAGCATTTTTTTTGAAGATGAGGAAGAAGTGGTGTTGCTGCCCGAAAATTTAGCAGCAAATGACATTGTTCCAGCTCCTGATTTTGATTCACAGCCAGCACCGATGACCACCATTGCTGGTCCAGATCCTCCTCAAGTCACAAGCTCATTAATTTGTGATGAACATGAAGAATATGAAGCTTGTGAAGTGTCCACTCCCCTCCGGTTTCTCAAAAGTCATCCCCCACAACAAGTTATTGGAAGCTTGCATGAACGAGTCACACGGTCCAGGTTTTGCAATCCAGACTCTCATGCTCATTCTGCTTTTGTTGCTTCTTTTGAACCCAAAGATATATCACACGCACTTACTAATGAATCTTGGATTATTGCCATGCAAGAAGAGTTAGAAAATTTTGAAAGGAATAATGTTTGGAAACTTGTACCTCCACCTCAAGGTCACACTCTAATTGGAACTAAATGGGTGTTTAAAAATAAACAAAGTAAGGATGGGGTTGTGGTTAGGAATAAGGCTAGGTTGGTTGCTCAAGGTTTCACTCAAGTTGAAGGTCTAGATTTTGATGAAACTTTTGCTCCTGTTGCTAGATTAGAAGCCATAAGAATTTTTTTAGCTTTTGCTGCATCTAAAGGTTTTAAGCTATATCAAATGGATGTTAAAAGTGCTTTTCTTAATGGCTACATAGATGAGGAGGTTTTGTCAAACAACCACTGGGTTTTGAAAATCCATATTTTTCTAGTTATGTTTACAAACTATCCAAAGCTTTGTACGGTCTAAAACAAGCCCCTAGAGCATGGTATGATAGGTTAAGAACATTCTTACATGAAAAGGGGTTTACCATGGGCAAGGTTGATAAAACTCAGTTTGTGCTTAAGCATGGCAATGACTCATTATTCGTTCAAGTGTATGTGGATGATATTATCTTTGGTTGTGCTTCTCATGATCTTGTGTCCAAGTTTTCAGCTATTTTGAGTTCAGAATTTGAGATGAGTATGATGGGAGAACTCACGTACTTTTTGGGGCTGCAAATCAAGCAAACCAAAGAGGGTACCTTTGTGCATCAAACGAAGTATACAAAAGACCTCCTAAGGCGCTTCAATATGGACAAAAGCAAGCATCTTCGGACACCAATGGGAACAGCAACAACACTTGAACTTGATGAAGATGGTGAACCCATGATCAAAAGAATATAGAAGCATGATCGGATCACTTTTGTATCTCATGGCATCAAGACCGTACATAAAATTCAGCGTATATCTTTGTGCACGGTTTCAAGCCTCCCCACGTGCTTCACATCGTCAAGCCGTCAAAAGGATTCTCAAGTACTTACATGGAACTCGAGAATTTGGCATTTTTCTTCCTTCTTCCTCAACTGTTAGTTTGAAAGCTTTTTCGGATGCTGATTTTGGGGATTGTAGGATTCATAGGAAAAGTACTTCTAGTGCTTGTCATTTTCTTGGTAATTCACTTGTTGCTTGGTCCTCTAGAAAACAAAACTCAGTTGCACAATCCATAGCTGAATCTGAATATGTAGCTGCTGCTAGTGCTTGCTCACAAATTCTTTGTATTGTTCAAACACTTAAGGACTATAGGGTTGATCTAGATAATGTTCCACTATTTTGTGATAACACTAGTGCCATTTGTATTGCTAAAAACCCCGTGCAACATTCTAGAACTAAGCACATTGACATTAGGTATCACTTTCTCCATAATAATGTTGAAAAAAGAAACATTGTGCTTCACCATGTAGATATCGAACAACAATTGGCTGATATTTTTACAAAACCTTTGGATTCCACTCATTTTTGTTTTATTCAGTGAAATAGGGGTTATGCATCCTCATGGCTTACATTGAGGGGGAGTTTTGAAACTTGAGAAGTCTATGTGTAAATCTGAAATTAAAATAATATGAGCATAGTATTTCATACATATATGACTTTGTGATTCCTTTTAAATGTTGAAAGATCTTACTACATTACTCATGTTATACATTTTGTAGTTTTTGCCATGTCTAGTAATATGAATAATTACAAACACTAAATCTGGTCATGGTCGAACTTTCTTGCTGTTTTGAACTTGTTGCATGCTCACAAGTACTTTTAATCATAAAGAATTAATCAAGTAATCAACTCACATGTTGAGTTTTTATGATCAAATATAAATTGAGAAATGATCAAGAGGATATGTATGCATCGCACCTCTTATTTTGAGATGGCTTATCATTGCACTTAGATATGAACTTGGAAGAAGTTGTGTATGACTAAAATCATGTCCTTAAGCTTCTGATTGTCAAATGACATAGGCTTGGCTTGGTTGGTTAGAATAAGGCAGATGCGGCATATAATCTCTTGCAAATGTCATATGTTAAAATTTGTGCTTTAAAGAAAAAATTGTTGCAACAAGTGTCATGCTTTTAGGTATCGAAATAGTTAAGTTTGTGAGATCATGACTTGCTTAAATTGAAAATTACATTTGATCTCTAGCATGGCTTACACTACTTTATGTATCTCATTGATGTGATAGTGTAAGTTACTTGATAGTATGACTTGGATGATCTTTGTTTTATATGTATATGTTATAATATGCTCATAACAATTAAAATTTCTCTTTTGTACCTTGCTGAATACATTGTCAAAGGGGGAGAAATTGATCACATGTTGCACATATTCACAAGTGTTTTTGGCATGATTGCACGATTCTTCTCAGGGGGAGAAGTATGCAAGGGGGAGAAATATGTATAGGTGAGAAATTTATTTATATATCATTTGATTTTCAAAAAGGGGGATAAATTGTTTTCAAAACTTTTCATGTAAATAAGCCAATGTTCGGATTTTAAGTGGTGTTGCCAATGCATTCATCAAGGGGGAGATTGTGGACCTACGTGTGCTGAATACATTGGCTTTGACGATAAAAGTTTTGAATACTCCCAAAACATTTTTTTGTTAAGCTCCGACTCAAGGATCGGGTAGCTTTGGCAAGGTTCGGAGCTTGATTGCCATTGTTCTGCTTTTATCTGGCAATGTTTCAAACTTGCTTTACACTTATGGAAAGTTTGCTTAGTATTCTTTTACTAAGTTTTTGCAGTTTTTTGGTGATAATTGCTGTTATAAATTTGCTATGGTTTGCAACGAGCTTATGTGAGGTGCTCACGTAAGATGTTGTAGTTCCGGAACTAACGAGAGTCAAGTCATGGACTTGTGCTCGGAAGTATTGGTTGTTTATTCATGTGCGGGTGTCGCTTGAATCCAAGACATGGCTGGTGACGGGATCCATTGAACTAGTCTTAGGAAAAAGATGAGGTTCAACAACCAAGTTCGGAAGGAATTGTGGTTGAGTTGATCGGGGGGTCGCGCAGCATGTATGAATCAAGAACAATGCATATGAAGGTATCATTGACATCGTTGGAAGATGTTTGCACATGTGCAAGGAGTGAATGGACGTGGCTACATGGTTCCGAGGTGTGATGAAGAGATGTGGACGTAAAGAATTGTTCGGAAAGGTCCAACCGACTAGGTTATGGACTCAGGCTGCGGCTGAGTCGTGTTTGACTCAAATATGGTTTTGAGTTGGTTATGATAGGATTTCGTGTGGGTAACGAATTTGTGTTGTTTTAGAAATGTGGGATACCATTCCTAAGGTGTTTGGAAGTCTTAAAATTGCTTCTATCTGCGTATAGAAGAGTCTTGAGCAGTTATGGAAAGTTTTGATTCGTGAACTGCGTAGTATTAGAGTCCTAGTTAGGTTTGGGTTGGCCTAAGGGCTGGTTATATAAGCAAGGGAGGCCAGAGATCGTGGTGTACGACTTTAGGGCTATTCTTCTTGTGTTCAATTGAATAAAATTCATAGTTGAAAGGAACTTTTGTGCCTTGTTCGTCCAACTTATTTCTGTCAAGTCTTTCTCGTCGAGTTTCTGCACAGCACTATCTTGGTTCGGTGGTTTTATCATAACTCAAGGTTTACAGATCCAATTGACGTGATTCTTTTTTGGTTATGTTCAAAACTTAATTTTCTATCATCTGTCAAAATTTCACGGTCATTAGATTTGTCGTTTCTGATCTACACGAGTTTCTTTGTAGTGTTCCAGAACTGTTTTTCTGGGGTAGGACAGAGTGACCTTTGTTCAATCTTGCGATCGTAACTTGAGTTTATCTTGACAAATTTTCGTGATTCTTGTTGTGACGTCTCCGGGACTTGATTCTCTACAATAAATACTAGATTTGTCATAGTTGAACACGTTTATATTAGTCACACACACAGTTTCTTTAACAGATTGGTTTTCTGTCGAGGGGTGTTTTCATTGCTTTCGCTGAAAAGTATTAATCTACCATTCACCCCCCCCCCCCCGGTAGCTTTACACATGCTCTTTGATCCTACAGCATCTCATTTCCTTAAAACCAAGTCTTTGGCATATTGTATGTACACGTATAGATATCTCGGACACTGATGATGAACTCACCCCGGAGCAAGCTCAAGCTATTCACCGCAATGCATAAGCTGTCGCGGTGATCACTTCATCACAAAGTCGGGAGGAGTTGAACAATGTTGATGGACTCGAAGTGGCCAAAGACATATGGGACACCCTCAAGATGGCACATGAAGGAAACCGCTCCGTCCGTGGAGCCAAAATTGAGATGATTGAGGGGGAGCTAGGGAGGTTTGCCATCAAGTATGGTGAAAGTCCTCAAGAGATTTACAATCGCATGAAGGTTCTCATCAACAAAGTCAAAGCCTATGGAAGAAAAAAAACAGAGTGACCATGAAGTGGTCAAAAGAATGATTAGATCCTTTATTCCAAGGAATGTCACGGTGTGCTCCATGATCCGAGAAAGCTCGGTGTTCCACAAATTGACTCTGGATGAGCTATTGGGCAAAATCATCGATCACAAAATGATGGAGAAGGAACCCAATATGTGAAGAGCCTTGTTGAGCTCACCTCTTCCAAGAAGAAGGAAGTCGCACTCAAAGCGACTTGCAAACCAAAGGAAAAGAAGTACATGAGGTGCAAGATGGTGAAGACAACGATGATATAAGCACCGATATGGACGACAAAGAAATGGTTCTCTTCATAAAAAAGTTCAAGCGCATGATGAGGAAAAGGAGAGGTGACAACTCCAATGAAGGCAAACAAAGACATTGGAAAATCCAAAGCTAGGCGAACTTGCTACAATTGTGGAGAATAGGGACACTTTATGGTTCATTGCCAATACAAAGATAACAAGAACAAAAAGAAAGAGTCCAAGCCACAAGATAAGAAAATGTTCAAGAAGAAGAAGCAAGTGCATCAAGAACACATTGGCAAGGAGTGGGACTCAAATGATGAGTCTTCCTTCAAAGATGAAGATGGGGTGGCAACCATAGCCATCAAGAAGCCCACGAAGAAAACTTTATTTCCCAACTTGGGAGGATGGAAGGATTAGAGCCACACTTGTCTTATGGCTAAGGTAGGCAAGAAAAAGGTTAAATCTAGACCCTCTTCTTTTTCTTCTCTTCATGATGATGTTTTTGATAGTAGAGATAAAAATGAACATATGCTTAAAGATCTAAGTAAATGTGCACTTGCTAAGATGAAAAAGTTGTGGGATGATATATTTCAGAAGGAGGATCTTATCAACCAACAAGAAGATATGCTCATCATTCAGAAGGAGGGACATTTTGAGGTTGAAAACGCTCTTGAACTTGAAAAGGAAAAGAGTGAAGCACTTGAGCATGAGTTAGCTTTGAGTAAGGAAACTTTGTCAAATCCTAATGATTTGAACATTGTTCTTAAGGATGAACTTGTTAACTTGACGAAATTTAACAAGGCTCTTCAAATATCAAGTCCACTCCACTTAAGACTTGTAATTGTGTCAACTTAGTTCTAGATTTGAAAAATTAGCTTAAAGTGGCACAAGACAAACATTCATCCAAGGGTGGCATTTTTTATAAAGAGAAAATCAAATATGCACGTAGTGCATATTCGGTTACTAGATCTCCCAATATCAAGGATGGTCTTGGATATTCTAAAGGTTAAAAACAATGTGCTAGAAACCCTAAGAATAAGACTTTGTCAATGGCAGCTCAAATCAAGTCAAGAACAATAAACATGTTCCCTCCTCACTTGAAGAAGCGAAAAATGAACCCCATATCATGTTCCATACTTTCAATGCCTCATATCTCCTTATGAAGAATACATTTAATCAAGTTTATGCTAAGTATGTGGAGCCACTCCACAAGAGTCCAAAATCATATGTGTGGGTGCCCAAATGTCTTGTTACTAACATCAAAGGAGCCAAGCAAGCTTGGGTACCAAAAACCAAGGCATAAATATGTTTTGTAGGCATATTCCTCTAGCGGTTCCAAATGGGTGCTTGATAGCGGATGCACCAATCACATGACCAGAGAGAAGAATTTTTTTGTGGAATGTGAAGAAAATCATGATCCAAGTGAAGGTATTTATTTTGGTGATAATAGCCAAGGAAGGGTGCTCAGAACCGGTAAAATAGCTATATCACCTCAACACACTCTTTCTCAAGTTTTACATGTTGATTAATTAGATTATAATCTTTAGTCCATATATCAATTATGTGACAAAGGCTATAATTGTTTGTTCACTAATGAGGGTGTGACCGTTTTTAGAAGAAGCGATGACTCGGTTGCATTCAAGAGTGCATTAAAGGGAAAGCTCCATCACGTGGACTTCACCAAACATAAAGCTCAACTTGACACATGCTTGATTGCAAAGACTAACATGGGTTGGTTGAGTCATAGACAGCTAGCACATGTTGGTATGACAAATCTGCAAAAACTTCTAAAAGGTGATCACATCCGAGGTTTGAGGAATGTTGTGTTTGAGAAGGACAGACCATGCAGCGCATGCCAAGACGGAAAACAAGTTGGAGCACCTGACCCTGCCAAGAATATAATGACGACTACAAGACCATTTGAGCTACTACACATTGATCTTTTCAGCCCAATCACCTACAGTAGCATCAACAGTAACAAATATGGTTTAGTAGTTCTAGATGATTTTTCTAGATTCACTTGGATATTTTCTTGCATGATAAGGGAGAAGTACAAGGTGTCCTATATAAATTCTTTAGGAGAGCTCAAAATGAGTTCTCCTTGATAATTAATAAGATAAGGAGCGACAACGGCACCGAGTTCAAGAATACCCAAGTTGAAGACTTTCTTGATGAAGAAGGCTAATATTAAGCATGATTTTTCGGCTCCCTACTCGCCCAAACAAAATGGGTAGCCGAAAAGAATAACATGACTCTCATTGAGATGGCAAGGACAATGCTTGATGAATACGAGACCTCGGACAGACTTTGAGCAGAAGCAGTAAACACTGCATGTCATGCGACAAATCGGCTATATCTCCATCAACTCCTTAGGAAGACTCCATATGAGCTTCTTACCGGTAACAAGCCTAATATTTCATATTCTTGAGTCTTTGGAAGTAAATATTATATACTAAACAAGAAGCCCTGGAATTCGAAGTTTGCTTTGAGATCTGGTGAAGATTTGTTGCTTGGTTATGATTCAAACACTTATGCCTACTATGTCTTCAACAAAACCTTTGGGATCATTGATGTAGCGCGTGATGTAGTTTTTTATGAGACTAACGGCTACCAAGCGGAGCAAGTTGATCTTCATGTGCTAGATGAAGAAGAAGCTCCATTGCAAGCCTTGAAAAGGATGTCACCTGGAGATGTTCGACTACAACAGCAATCTCAAGATCCAATTGAGCCATCTTCATCACAACAGGAGCCGTCAACAAAAGAACAAGGTCAAACTCAATAGTATCAAAATGATTAAGATGAAGAAAATGAGGATGTCAACACAAGACACCAATTTCCTCACCCAGGAGTGCGACAAAGCGTCCAACGGGGTCACCTGGTGGACAATATCCTTGGAGACATCTCCAAGGATCAATCTCGTACCAAATTATTGTGAACAGTATGCTTTTGTCTCCTCTTTGGAACCATATAGGGTTGATGACGCATTATGAGACCCGAATTGGGTAATGGCCATGCAAGAAGAACTCAATAATTTCAAGAGAAATGAAGTGTGGGAACTTGTGGAGCGACCAAACGGAAACTTTGTGGGCACAAAATGGGTGTTCCACAACAAACAAGATGAACACATCATGGTGACAAGAAATAAAGCACGACTTGTGGCCAAAGGGTACTCACAAGTCAAAGGTTTAGATTTCGATGAGACTTGCTCCCATAGCTAGGCTTGAATCTATTCAAATATTATTGGCCTATGCTACTCACCATAATTTTAAGTTCTACCAAATGGATGTAAAAAGTGCATTCCTCAAAAATCTAATGAGGAGGAGGTGTACATGCAGCAACCACCCAGGTTCGAGGATCAAGAACTCCCCAACTCTTGGTGTTTCTTAACGTCTACAGGTCATCCTAGCAATAAGGCTAGTTCTGCATATGCACTAGGCTAACCTAAACAAAAGCAAGATTCGTTCTGCAAGCGCATGGAAAGTACCCCTGTAGCATTTCACCCGAGAGTATTCCCTAGGGTATCATATTTGTTTATCCCAAAGGAAGGAAAGGTAGAAGAGAGACAAGATAAAAGATAGAAGAGGGTGTTCTAGTGAGGGATTTGGTAGGATGGATAAATGAATTGAAGGGGTAGTGTGACACACACCTAAGCAAACTACTCTAAGGGGTAAGAATGTTCTAGTAGAGGACAAGTTAGGGAGATGAAGCTACTCCTACTATGCTTTAGGTATTCATATAGATAGTCAACTATTGTACACATAATTATGTTAATGACGAGCACTAGGGCTTAATGATCCAACATATACGGCATGAGTTTACCCCTAAGAATATCAGGACAATTCCCGCCATGAGCCTGCGGTGTAGCCGAACGTGGGGGATTACGAAGTACGGACAATGCTATCACCACCTACAGCCTACCCCTACAAACCGTGGGTCTACGAGACATCCAACGCTACCTAATTATCTAAGCACCATGCTTACATAACAAGTAAATACCTTAGGATCTGCAGTACAAATACCATCCTACGGCAATGAGTAACCTAAATATCATTGAAACCAATGTTGGGACCAAGCACTACACTACTCATATTAATGTAATCATATTATTACCTAATTAGACTATAGTGATGGCGTATGAAGTTTATGATAATATAATAAAGGCATTATGGCTAGATCATAACAACATCTACGCCTAACACATACACACACTCCACAACCAAACAAGGAACAATTCACCCAAGTATATGAATAAGTAAATACTAATGATATTAATAAACATAATGTCACAAATACAAGAGTAGATACATGAGCCATACCTTTCCCAATTTAGACTTGGGACTAGAGGCTCCTCTCTACAGCCTAACCTCCACTAAAGACTAAGAGAGCACAAGTGTAATACAAGAGAGAATACTTGGTGGTGTGTGTGAGAAGTGAGGCACCCCCCTATTTATACACGGAGTAGAGGCGGTTCCCACCACAGTTAGCGCGTGAATCAGTGTTCACCGCCTTTAGGGAGCCATGAGGAGCCAACATGTGGAGGAAGCCCGAGTTTGGCACCAAGGCCAAGTCGGCCGATTAAGGGGTTCGGCCGACCTGGTCCTGGCGCCCCCTCAGGTGTACTTCCTTGGGGTGACTTCCAGGTGGGCCCTTATCCCCTTCCCGGGTGATACACTGTTGGATCTCCTCGGATATGTCTGGGAATGAGTCATGGATCCATGTGGTCCCACATGTTGTTCCGTGATTGGTTGGGATGGCACTTTTTAGGATTGCTCCCCTCATTCTCCATCATTTCTGCATAAAAGCTCCTGCATGCACCATTTCTTCAAGTACAAGTGGAATTATGTTAAATCTAACTATGATGTGTGTAAGAAATATTTATTCCCTCAAATTATTGAGTTATATTGACCGTCGAAATTGGTATATAACCACCATCAACAAACTCCCCCCAAGCTTACCCTTTGCTCATCTCGAAGCAAAGATAAGGACTTAGGTTGTTGATTAGGAATTGCTACAATGTTCTATTTTGCAAAAGTACCAAGTGCACAATAAAATATTGTACTTTGCATTGAATAAATTGGTTATGGTACCTCACCCCTTTTTTTAGTCAATACGGGGCTTATGCCTCATTCTTTTCTTGGGTGGTTGAAAGATAGAATAGCAAAAGGAGCATGCATCACCTAATGTTTAAGTTCCACTCAAATTTCTGAAAATTTTCAAATGGTGTTTGAATTTAAGTTTCTCAAATGATGCGCTCAGTCACTCCTATGTGGAAGTGGTATTTGTATCCTCACGAAGGCAATGCATTTCTTGTCCTACATCCAAATAAGGCATGTATGTGGAACCTGGTAGGGGGTCAAGAGTAGGCATATTTGCAATACATATATTGCTAAGTCAAAAGAGTAAGCGTTATGAGACAACAAATCATAATTTTGATGAAGATTTGTGCAGGTTTGATGGAATATTTGTGGAGTGGAAATATGAAGATAGCTCCTTTGATTGCACTCTCTTTTTGTGAGGATGAAACATGGCTACTTATTCTCTCTTTTTTTTCTCATGCTCTTGTATATGAGCATGCATTTTTCTTTTTATTTTTCTTGTAGCCATATTCTAAGCTAATAAATGCAATACTTGGAGAACACTAAGTTGTATGCAAGGGACTAGAGAAAATAAAATAGAGCAACTATTCATCATTTCAACTTATGCAAAGTAAAAATATTCTTACCGCACATCTTTTGTTTTATAATCCTAACTTATACTATGTTATTTTTTTAGATGCAATGGTGGTGGAAAGAAAGAAAAAATAAAGGAATGCAAGTGGGGTGTGATACAAGTTACCTCAAGTGGGGGTCCTCCTCCAAGCTTGCTCTTCTCAATCTCCATGATAAGGGTTAAACCCTTGATGACGGAAATAGGTCATGAGGTGGGCCTTTTGTTGCTGCAGCGTGGTGTTGACATTGTTAAACTGCGCGTCGATTTGTTGCTGTCAGTCGTGGGTACCTTGGATGTGGTCTTGAAGTGTGTTGAAGATGTCGCCAATCCTCACTTCAAGATCTCCCATCCGTTGGGTGAGTTCCGTCATTCGTTGGCCAAGGCCACGATAAGCTCGGGCTGAAAAGGAAAGACGTGTACCCATCGCTAGAGGAGACAAGCTACTAGAGCTTGAGCTTCCTCTGGTGGTAGCCCAGTATTGACACAACGATCTTCCTGCCTCATACGCTTGAGTTTGGGTCCAAACCGGGTGCATCACCTGTTGGATCCACTTCCTCTTGGTACTCATAGATGGGAGGGTATCGCGGTGGCATCTCCATGGCTGCTATACGTGAAGGGCTCCTTGTGACCCTATTTTGGAGAGTATTGTCAGATTGTAGACCTTCATTTGGGTGAACTCACGATCTCGGAGGATGTTGTAGGCTTGTCGTTCAATGTCATCCCTCAAGTAGAGGTCGTCGTAGTTGAGGAGGCGGAGTGGAGCATCATCTTCCTCCATCGGGACATCGTCTTGCGCACCTCTCCACCGTGGACTTGGTGTAGGCTCGAGGGAGATGGCTTAAGCTTGATGAAGGTCCCTTCCTCTTCCCAAACAACATCTTCATGCTCTTCATGGCTGCACAACTTGAGAACAAAACAAAACAAACTCGAAACGGGTGACGTTAGCAAAAAACCCTCAATGAATTGTTTTGCCAACTTGAGAGCAACTTGCAAATGCAAATGCACAATGCAAATGAGAATCAAAGCAAATCATTTTGGCTTGAACTTGGGAGAATTGTTGCAGCAAAGATCACAACAATTCTTTAGCAAATGTGAGAGTGAGTTGGGGAGGTGAAAATGAGGTGAAGTGTGAAGCAACACACTCACCCGGGCATGTATAAATAGCATAGCACCCCCCAACAGTCACAAGAGGCAAGAATATAGCCGCTAGAGGAGAGAGAGCCAAAATGCCACTCTCCCAAACTCGGTCGACTAGGGAGGTCGGCCGACCTGTAGGTAGCACCCCCTTGTGTCCACTTTTGGCAATTGGCTCTCCAGCGGCTATATTTTGAGCTATTGGGTGAATCAACCACAAATTTGCTCCGAAAAATTATTTTTCAAATAAAACTTCCCCAAATTCAATATTTTTATTTTTGGCTTTTCCCAAAAATGAAAATAAATCTATGTTGAGACTACAAAATTCCCAACACTTTAAGAAAAATAAAAACATACTACAGAAAAATGCAAAGAAATCCAAATGGAAAAATCAAATGACGGTGGAAAAATAATAAATGATATAACTACCAAATTAACCTATTGGCGAGGTCCCATCCAAAATCCGATAAGATGGATTTTCCTCTATCGTCTTAAAGCTCATTTTCAGCCTTTGACCCTGAGAAGTGGGCACAGCGGGCTCGCCTTGCTTCTTCCACCACACCTTCCTTGACGGTCTTGTAGACTTGGGTTGTTCGGGCGGCCCTGGCTTCTCCATCTGATGTGTTTGACATTCGGGCCATTCTTGATTTTGATCTTGGAGCATTGCTCCTTCCTAGGCTGAAAGACAAACTTCTCCTCCTTGCTATTGATATGGAGTAGATTTCTCTGGCTCCCACATTGATGTGAGCATCCGCGACGCTAAGGAAAGGGCACTCTACAATGAGCAGGGTTTCCTTCTTGACCTCCATGTTGAGCACCACGAAGTCCACAGGTATGAAGCAGTTTCGGACGTCTTCGGCGGTACCTGTGGGGTAGCAGACCGATGAGTCAACCAGCTGGAGTTGCATTGGTGTTGGAGATAATGTGGTAAAGTTCAGCTTATTGAAGACCACCTTTGGCATGACACTAAAACTTGCACCAAGGTCACAAAGTGCCTTGTCAAAGTGTTGTGAGCCGATGGTGCAGTATATAGTAGGACATCCTGGGTCCTTCTTCTTTTCTGGAAGCGTGTTGAGGATTGCAGCACTATAATCCTCAGCGATTGACAACCTCTGTAGTGGGCAATGCTCGTTTGTTGTTATATATGTCCTAGAGATAATGAACATAAGTGGGTACTTGCATCGCATCTATCAAGGGCAAATTGATGTGGATCTTTTGGATGACCCCAACAAAGTGATTGAATTGCTCATCCATAGTTGGCTTCAGGCTTCTGTGAGGGAGTGGCATAAAGGTAGTATCCTCAAATTCCATTGCCATTCTCTCACTAAGCTTTTCTCCTTTCTTAGGAGAAACTTCTTCTTTCTTCGTTTCAACTGTTGTCTCCTCTTGAGTGGGGTACGATGGGTGACGAGTGGTATTTCCACCTCTCGTGGCCACAGCAATCACATACTCTAGGGAAGCCTCGGGTTGCCCCAGAATCTTTCCATTCTCCAAAAGAGGGACAACAGCTGCCAGTTGAGCTAATTGGGTCTCCAACATCTTGTTGAAGCTCAACTGGTTCTTGAAGGTAGAATCTAAGCCTTCAACCTTGGCATTGATGTTCTCCAGGGTCTTGTCATTAGCCAACAACTTCTTAGATAGGGCATCATAGATCTTGAGTTGGCTAATGGCAAGTTCCCTCAAGTGAGCCTGGTTCCCATTGCCATTGTTGTTGTTGTAGCCTCCTTGAAAGAAAGGGCACGGTTGGCCCCACCCTTGACCTCCTAGATGGTAACCATTGTTGTTGTTGTAATTCCCGTTGTTGGCCAAGTATAAGGCATCCACACGGGTCTCGGGGCAATCACTCCCCATATAACTCGCGTTGTCTCAAACTTCACATTTCATGTGACTCTAAGGCTTGGACGGTGCCAAACGCTTTGTCAGTGGCTTGACAGTCCAACTTCTTCATAAGGAGGTCCAATTTGGCACTGATCATGTCTACCTCTTTCAAGGTGTGTATGTCTCGCTGTCGGGGCTGGAGACGCTCATCACTCCAACCCATGTTGGAAACCATCTTCTCGATCAACTCCTTAGCTTTGGGCACCGTAAGCGAGAAGAAGACTCCTCCAGCAGCAGCATCGACATGATCACGGGCTGAAAAAGTCAGTCCATTGTAGAAGTTTGTATGATGAGCCAATCATCCATCTCATGATGGGGGCAGACTAGGATATACTTCTGCAGCCTTTCCCAAGCCTCGAGAATGGATTCCTTGGGCTCTTGCTAGAAGCTTAAAATTCTTACACGTAGGGCATTAGTCTTGCTCAGCGGGAAGAACTTGGCGATGAATGCTAAAGAACATTTCTCCCAAGTATTTATAGCACTTCGATTCATGTAGAACCAAGGGGGAAGACGAAAACAATCGAAGATGGATGGCATCAAGAGTGACATCCTTGATCTTAAAAGTGATACAAATCTCGAGGAATTGTTGCAAGTTAGCACTAGCATCCTCGTTGGCTTTCCCACAGAAGCGATTAGCCTGCACCATGGTAATTAGGCTAGTATTGATCTCGAAGTTCATGTCGTCTCCCATGTTGACATTAGGCCCGGTGGGCAAATTGTTAGCAGAGGGAGTCGATAACGCACGAAGGATCTTCTGGGCCATTGGCTTGGAGCGTGATTGTAAGTGAATGACGGGTATACTAGCTGACAAGATCACCTAAGGAGGAAAGACACGAGGTCGAACTCTTCTCAGCAGTGACTCAGGATCCTCGACGTAGTTAGCCAGCAAACAGAAACCGGTCATACACTACCCTGCTTTCACATAAAAGAATGCGAAAACAAAGGAGGGTTATCCTACTAAGACCTACTAGAATCCTATCTACCACATGGTTATGCAAATCTTATGTGCCATCCCCGGCAACGGTGCCACAAATGCTTGTTGGTTTTTCTTAACGTCTACAGGTCATCCTAGCAGCAAGGCTAGTTCTGGAGGGGCACTAGGCTAACCTAGGACAAAGCAAGATGAGTTCAGCAAGCGCGCGGAAAGTACACTATAGCATTTCACTCGAGAGTATTCCCTAGGGTATTGTATTTTTTATCCCAAAGGAAGGCAAGGTAGAATAGATACAATGTCAAAGATAGAAGAGGTTGTTCTAGTGAGGGATCCAGTAGAATGGATAAATGAATTCAAGGGGTAGTGTGACACACACCTAAGCAAACTACTCCGGGGTAAGACTGTCCTATTGGAGGATAAGTTAGGGAGATGAAGCTACTCCTACTGTACTTTAGGTATTCATATACATAGTCAACTAGTGTACACATAACTATGCTAACTACAAGTACTAGGGCTTAGCGGTCCAACATATCGAGCACGAGTTTACCCCTGAGAATCAGGACGATTCTCGCCACGAGCCTGTTGTGTAGCCGAACGTGGGGGATTATGAAGGACGCACAGAGCTGTCACCACCTGCCGCCTACAACAAATCATGGGTCACATCCAACGCTACTTAATTATCTAAGCACTATGATTATATCATAAGTAAATACCTTAGGAGTTGCAGTACAAATACCATCGCAAGGCAATGACGAACCTGAACATCGTTGAAACCAATGTCGGTACCAAGTACTACACTACTAATATTAACATATGTAGGATCGAAGATCATGTGGAAAGCTACGAGACGGGCGGTGAATGGTAGATTTAAACTTTTTCAGTGGGAGCAGTGAAAACCTCTCGGCAGAAAATTGATATGTTAGAAGAACAATGTGTGCGACTAATCTAAATGTGATCAATTGTGACAAAATCAGTGCAGATTGTGGAGAATCAAGTCATGCATACGTCACAATAAGAATCACGAGAGACCGTCGAAAAAAACTCAAATTATGATCGAAAGATCGAACAAGGGTCAATCTGTTCTAGTCGAGTAAAAAACCAGATCTGCAACACTGCAAGGAAACTCTTGTAAATCAGAAATCACAAATCCAATAAACGTGAAACTTTCACGGATTATATATAATCAAGTTGTGAAGACAACCCAAAAATAATCATGTCAATTGGATCTATAAAACTCGAGTTATGATAAAAACACCAACACAACATAGTGTTGGGCAGAAACTCGATGAGAAAAACTTGTCTAAAACAAGTCAGACGAACAAGGCACAATAGTTTCTTTAAACTACGATTTTTATATATATAAACACAAGAGGAATAGCTCAAAGTCATCTTACCATGAGCTCTAGCCTCCCTTGATTTTATAACCAGCCCTAAGGCCAACCCAAACCTAACTAGGACTCTAATCCTACTCAGTTTTAACTAAAACTTTTCATAATTGCTCAAGACTCTTCCATACATAAATAGAAGCAATCTTAAGACTTCCAAACACCATAGGAACGTATTAAAAATTCCTAAAGCAACTCAACTTCGTGACCCACACGAAATCTAACCAATACAAACTCGAAACTTTCCATAAATGAACCATAACTACCTCAGCCGCAGTCTGAGGCATAATTCAGCATGTTGGACCTTTTCCTATCAATTCTTTAGGTCCACTTCTCTTCATCACACCTTGGAACCATGTTGCCACTTCCATGCACTTCTTGCATACGGGCAAACACTTTCCAACAACATCCACGATACATTCATAAGCATTGTTCTTGACCCAAACATGTTGCATGACCTCCCGATCAACTCAAACCCAATTCCTCCCGAACATGGTTGTTGAACCACATCTTCTCTCAAAGACTAGTTCAATAGATCCTGTCACCATCCATGTCTTGACCTCAAGCAACACCTGCACAGAAACAAACAATCAATTCTTCCGAGCACAAAGTTCTTGACTTAACTCACATTAGTCCGATAACCACAACACCTTATGTGAGCATCTCACATAAGCATGTTGCAAACATAGCAAGATAATGTCCACCATGATCAACCAAAACACATCACAAACTTAGTAAAAGAATACTAAGCAAATCTTCCCATAAGTGTAAAGCGGGTTTCAAACATTGCAAATGAAAAACATAGCAGCCACACGATTATTTCAACAATAGAAAGTTCAGAGAGTCCAAAACAGCCGCTATGCATTATACAAGAAAAGTTCGGACATTCCGGAATGCAAAACACGTGCAGCTCACATGGAACAAAAGTTTGAACAGTGTAAAGTGTGTTTCTCAAGTATATTCAAAACTTTGCATGTAAACTTACTACATTAAACAAATTTGTCAATGTATTCAGCACATAGGGCTCACAATCTCCCCCTTGATGAATGGATTGGCAACACCACTTAGAATCCAAGCATTGGCTTATTCACATGAAAAGTTTTGAAAACAGTTTTTTCCCCCTTTGGAAAATCAAATGAGAAAGAAATTTCAAAAACAAATATTTCTCCCCTATACATATTTCTCCCCCTTTGACAATGTATCCATGAAGGTTCAAAAGAGAAATTTCAATTGTTATGAGCATATTATAACATATACATATAAAACAAAGCTCATACAAGTCATACTATCAAGTACACTATCACATCAATGAAATACATAAAGTAGTGTAAGTCATGCTAGAGATCAAGTGCAATTCTCAATTTAAGCAAGTCATGGTCTCACAAACTTAACTATTTCAAAACTTGAAAGCATGACACACGTTGTTGTATTTTTATTATATTCAAAGCAAAAATTTGAATCATATGATATTTGCAAGAGATTATATGCCGCATCAGCCTTATTCTAACCAACCAAGCCAAGCCTATGTCATTTGACAATTAGAAGCTTAAGGACATGGTTTTAGTCATAAACAACTCCTTCCAATTCATGTCTAAGTGCAATGATAATCAATCACAAAATAAGTGTGATGCATGCATATTCTCTTGATCTTTTCTAAATTTTTCATTTGAACATAAAAACCCAACATGTGAGTTGATTACTTTATTAATTTTCATGATTAATAGTACTTGTGAGCATGCAACACGTTCAAAACAGCAAGTAAGTTTGATCATGACCAGATTTACTATAAGTAATTATTCCAATTACTAGTCATGGAAAAAACTACAAAATGTTTAACACGAGTAATGTAGTAAGAACTTTCAGCATGTAAAAGGAATCACAAATCCATATATGTATGAAATACTTATGCTCATATTATTTTGAATTTAGATTCACACAAAGACTTTCCGAGTTTCAAAGTGCCCCCTCAATTTAAGCCATAAGGATGTGTAACCCCTATTTCACTACGAATGAAGCAAAAACGAGTGAAATCCGGAGGTTTTGAAAAAATGTTAGCCAATTGTTGTTCGGTATCTATATGGTGAAGCACAATGTTTCCTTTCTCAACATTCTCACAAAGAAAGTGATACCTAATGTCAATGTGCTTCGTTCGCGAATGTTGCATGGGGTTTTAGCAATGCAAATGGCACTAGTGTTATCACAAAATAGTGGAACACTATCTAAACCAACCCCATACTCCTTAAGTGTTTTAACAATCCAAAGTATTTGTGAGCAAGCACTAGCAGCACCTACATATTCAAATTCGACTGTGGGTTGTGCAACAAAATTGTTTTCTAGAGGACCAAGCAACAAGTGAATTACCAAGAAAATGACAAGCTCCCGAAGTACTTGAGGTGGTGTAACTTTGACCTCCTTGATGTGTTTGACATTCAGGCCATTCTTGATTTTGATCATGGAGGATTGCTCCTTCCTTGGCGAAAGTCAAACTTCTCCTCCTTGCTATATATATGGAGTAGATTTTCCGGCTCCCACATCGATGTGAGCATCCGCGGTGCTAAGGAAAGGGCGCCCCAGAATGAGCAGGGTTTCCTTCTCGACCTCCATGTCGAGCGCCATGAAGTCCACAGGTATGAAGCAGTTTCGGGCGTCTTCGACGATATCTGCGGGGTAGCAGACCGATGAGTCAACCAGCTGGAGCTGCATTGGTGTTGGAGATAACGTGGTAAAGTTCAGCTTATTGAAGACCACCTTTGGCATGACACTAAAACTTGCACCAAGGTCACAGAGTGCCTTATCAAAGTGTTATGAGCCGATGGTGTAGTATATAGTAGGACATACTAGGTCCTTCTTCTTTTCTGGAAGCGTGTTGAGGATTGCAGCACTGCAATCCTCAGCGATTGACAACCTCTGTGGTGGGCAATGGTCATTTGTTGTTATATATGTCCTAGAGATAATGAGCATAAGTGGGTATTTGCATTGCATCTATCAAGGGAACATTGATGTGGATCTTTTGGATGACCCCAGCAAATTGATTAAATTGCTCATCCATAGTTGGCTTCAGGCTTCTGTGAGGGAATGGCATAAAGGTAGTATCCTCAAATTCCATTGTCATTCTCTCACTAAGCTTTTCACCTTTCTTAGGAGAAACTTCTTCTTTCTTCTTTTCAACTGTTGTCTCCTCTTGAGTGGGGTACGATGGGTCACGAGTGGTCTCTTTCCACCTCTCGTAGCCACTGCAATCACATTCTCCAGGGAAGCCTCGGGTTGCCCCGGAATCTTTCCATTCTCCAATAGAGGGACAGCAGCTGCCAATTGAGCTAATTAGGTCTCCAACATCTTGTTGAAGCTCAACTGGTTCTTGAAGGCAGAAGCTAAGCCTTCAACCTTGGCATTGATGTTCTCCAGGGTCTTATCATTAGCCAAGAACTTCTTAGATGGGACATCATTGATCTTGAGTTGGCTAATGGCAAGTTCCCTCAAGTGAGACTAGTTCCCATTCCCATTGTTGTTGTTGTAATTCCCGTTGTTGGCCAAGTATAAGGCATCCACACTGGTCTCGGGCAGTCACTCCCTATATAACCCGCGTTGTCCCAGACTTCACATTTCATGTGAGAGTCTAAGGCTTGGACGGTGTCGAACGCTTTGCCACTGGCTTGACAGTCCAACTTCTTCATAAGGAGGTCCAATTTGGCAGCAATCATGTCCACCTCTTTCAAGTTGCATGCCTCGTTGTCAAGCTGTAGACGCTCATCGCTCCAACCCATGTTGGAAACCATCTTCTCGATAAACTCCTTAGCTTTGGGCACCATAAGCGAGAAGAAGGCTCCTCCAGCAGCAGCATACACATGATCACGAGCTGACAAAGTCAGCCCGTTGTAGAAGTTTGGATGATGAGCCAATCATCCATATCATGATGGGGACAAGCTAGGATATACTCCTACAGCCTTTCCCAAGCCTTGGGAATGGATTCCTTGGGCTCTTGTTAGAAGCTTAAAATTCTTCCACATAGGG
The DNA here is from genome assembly GCA_036927565.1 of Tuctoria greenei. Lineage (NCBI taxonomy): Eukaryota > Viridiplantae > Streptophyta > Magnoliopsida > Poales > Poaceae > Tuctoria > Tuctoria greenei. The sequence continues at coordinate 135,708,850 of JAYESD010000001.1, read as the reverse complement.
CATTAGTCTTGCCCAGCGAGAAGAACTTGACAATGAATGCTAAAGAACATTTCTCCCAAGTATTTATAGCACTTCGATTCACGTAGATAGATTGCTTCGCTCTCCCAAGGAGGGAAGACAGAAACAGTCAAAGATGGATGGCATCAGGAGTGACATCCTTGATCTCAAAAGTGCTACAAATCTCAAGGAATTGTTGCAAGTGATCACTGGCATCCTCATTGGCTTTCCCACAAAATGGATTAGCCTGCACCATGGTAATTAGGCCAGTCTTGAACTCTTCTCAGCAGTGACTCGGGATCTTCAACGTAGTTAGCGGGAAAACAGAAACTGGTCATACACTACCCCGCTTTCACATCAAAGAATGCAAAAACAAAGGAGGGGTATCCTACTAAAACCTACTAGAATCCTATCTACCACATGATCATGCAAATCTTATGTGCCTTCCTCGGCAATGGTGCCAGAAATGCTTGTTGGTTTTTCTTAACGTCTACATGTCATCCGAGCAGCAAGGCTAGTTATGCAGGGGCACTAGGCTAACCTATGCCAAAGCAAGATGAGTTCTGAAAGCGCACGGAAAGTACGCTATAGCATTTCACTCGAGAGTATTCCCTAGGGTATCGTATTTTTTGTCCCAAAGGAAGGCAAGGTAGAATAGAGACAATGTCAAAGATAGAAGAGGTTGTTCTAGTGAGGGATCCGGTAGAATGGATAAATGAATTCAAGGGGTAGTGTGACACACACCTAAGCAAACTACTCCGGGGTAAGACTGTTCTATCGGAGGATAAGTTAGGGAGATGAAGCTAGTCCTACTGTGCTTTAGGTATTCATATACATAGTAAACTAGTATAGACATAACTATGCTAACTACGAGTACAAGGGCTTAGCGGTCCAACATATCGGGCACGAGTTTACCTCTAAGAATATCAGGACGATTCCCGCCACGAGCGTGCGGTGTACCCAAACGTGGGGGATTATGAAGGACGAACAGGGCTGTCACCACCTGCCGCCTACCCCTACAAACCATGGGTCCCATCCAACGCTACTTAATTATCTAAGCACCATGCTTACATAACAAGTAAATACCTTATGAGTTTCAGTACAAATACCATGCTAAGGCAATGACTAATCTAAACATCCTTGAAACCAATATTGGGACCAAGCACTACACTACTCATAATAACATATGTAGGATCGAAGAGCACGTGAAAAGCTACCAGAGGGGTGGTGAATGGTAGATTTAAACTTTTTTAGCGGGAGCAATGAAAACCTCTTGGGAGAATATTGATCTGTTAGAAGAACAATATGTGCGACTAATCTAAATGTGATCAATTGTGACAAAACCAGTATAGGTTGTGAAGATTCAATTCATGAAGATGTCACAACAAGAATCACGAGAAACCGTCGAGAAAAACTCAAATTATGATCGAAAGATGGAACAAGGGTCAATATGTTCTAGTCGAGTAAAAAACCAGATCTGCAACACTGCAAAGAAACTCTTGTAGATCAGAAATCACAAGTCCAATGACCGTGAAACTTTAACATATGATAGATAATCAAGTTTTGAAGACAACTCAAAAAGAGTCACGTCAATTGAATCTGAAAAATTCAAATTATGATAAAAAACACCGACGCAACATAGTGCTGTGCAGAAACTCGACGAGAAAAACTTGTCTGAAACAAGTCAAACGAACAAGGCAAAAAAGTTCCTTTAAACTATGGATTTTATTGATCAAAACACAAAGTCATCTCACCACGAGCTCTAGCCTCCCTTGCTTTTATAACCAGCCCTAAGGCCAACCCAAACCTAACTAGGACTCTAATCCTACTAAGTTTCAACAGGAAATTTCCATAATTCCTCAAGACTCTTCCATACGCAGATAGCAGCCATCTTAAGGCTTCCAAACATCTTAGGAACGTCCTAAACATTCCTAAAGCAACCCAACTTATTGACCCACATGAAATCTAACCAAAACAAACTCGAAACTTTCCATAAACGAACTATAACCACATCAGCCTTAGCCTATGGCATAATCCAGCCTATTGGACCTTTCTCATCAATTCTTTACATCCATTTCTCTTCATCACACCATGGAACCATGTTTCCATGTCCATGCACTCCTTGTATATGTGCAAACACTTTCCAACAACGTCCAAGATACTTCCATAAGCATTGTTCTTGACTCAAACATATTGTGTGACCTCCTAATCAACTCAACCACAATTCCTCCCAAACTTGATTGTTAAACCTTCATCTTCACCCTAAGACTAGTTCAATGGACCCCGTCACCAGACATGTCTTGACCTCAAGCAACACCTGCACATGAACAAACAACCAATTCTTTCGAGCAAGAAGTCCTTGGCTTGACTCACATTAGTCCGATAACCACAACACCTTATGTGAGCACCTCACATAAGCATGTTGCAAACATAGCAAGATAATATCCACCATGATCAGCCAAAACACATCAAAAACATAGCAAAATAATACTAAGCAAATCTTCCCATAAGTGTAAAGCAAGTTTAAAACATTGCAAATGAAAAATATAGCAACCACACGGTTATTTCAACACATAGAAAGTTCGGACAGTCCAAAACAACTGCTATGCATTATACAAGAAAAGTTCGGACATTCTGGAGTGCAAAACACTTGCAGCTCACATGGAGAAAAAGTTTGAATAATGCGAAGTGTGTTTCTCAAGTATATTCAAAACTTTGCATGTAAACCTACTACATTTAAAAAAAAATTGCCAATGTATTCAGCACATAGGTCTCACAATCTCCCCCTTGATGAATGCATTGGCAACACCACTTAGAATCCGAACATTGACTTATTCACATGAAAAGTTTTGAAAACAATTTTCTCCCCCTTTTGAAAATCAAATGAGAAAGAAATTTCAAAAACAAATATTTCTCCCCCTATACATATTTCTCCCTCTTTGACAATGTATTCAGCAAGGTTCAAAAGAGAAATTTCAATTGTTATGAGCATATTATAACATATAAATATAAAACAAAGCTCATGCAAGTCATACTATCAAGTAACGTACACTATCACATCAATGAAATACATAAAGTAGTGTAAGCCATGCTAGAGATCAAGTGTAATTTTCAATTTAAGCAAGTCAAGGTCTCACAAACTTAAATATTTCAGAACTTGGAAGCATGACACATGTTGTTGTATTTTTATTATATTCAAAGCACAAATTTGAATCATATGATATTAGCAAGAGATTATACGTCGCATCAGCCTTATTCTAACCAACCAAGCCAAGCCTATGTCATTTGACAATCAGAAGCTTAAGGATATGGTTTTAGTCATACACAACTCCTTCCAAGTTCATATCAAAGTGCAATGATAAGCAATCTCAAAAGAAGAAGTGCAACCTCTCTTGATATTTTCTTAGTTTTTAATTCGAATATAAAAACCCCAACATGTGAGTTGATTACTTGATTAATTTTCATGATTAATAGCGCTTGTGAGCATGCAACAAGTTCAAAACAGCAAGTAAGTTTGATCATGACCAGATTTAATGTAAGTAATTATTCCAATTACTAGTCATGGCAAAAACTACAAAATGTATAACACGAGTAATGTAGTAAGAACTTTCAGCATGTAAAAGGAATCACAAAGTCATATATGTATGAAATACTTATGCTCATATTATTTTGGATTCAGATTCACACAAAGACTTTCCAAGTTTCAAAGCTCCCCCTCAATTTAAGCCATGAGGATGCATAACCCCTATTTCACTATGAATGAAGCAAAAATGAGTGAAATCTAGAGTTTTTGTAAAAATGCCAGCCAATTGTTGTTTGGTATCTATATGATGAAGCACAATGTTTCATTTCTAAACATTATCACAGAGAAAGTGATATCTAATGTCAATGTGCTCCGTTCTCGAATGTTGCCTGAGGTTTTTAGCAATGCAAATGGCACTAGTGTTATCACATAACAGTGGAACACTATCTATATCGACCCCATAGTCCTTAAATGTTTGAACAATCCAAAGTATTTGTGAGCAAGTGCTAGCAGCATCTACATATTCAGATTCGATCGTGGATTGTGCAACTGAATTGTGTTTTCTAGAGGACGAAGCAACAAGTGAATTACCAATAAAATGACAGCCACCTGAAGTGCTTTTCTTATCAATCCTACAACCCCCAAAACCAGCATCTAAAAAAACTTTCAAAGTAACGGTTGAGGAAGAAGGAAGAAAAATGCCAAATTCTTGAGTTCCATGTAAGTACCTGAGAATGCTATTGACGACTTGACAATGTGAAGCATGTGGGGAAGCTTGAAATTGTGCACAAAGACATACTCTAAATTGTATGTCCGGTCTTCATGCAGTGACGAACAAATGTGACCCGATCATCCTTCTATATTCTTTTTTATCCATGGGTTCACCATCTTCATCAAGTTCAAGTGTCGTTGTTGTACCCATTGGTGTCCGAAGAGGCTTGCTTTTGTCTATGTTGAAGTGCTTAAGAAGGTCTCTTGTATACTTCGTTTGACAAAAGTACCCTCCTTGATTTTCTTGATTTGTAGTCCCAAAAAGTATGTGAGTTCTCCCATCATACTCATCTCAAATTATGAACTCATAATAGTTGAAAACTTGGACACAAGATCATGAGAAGCACAACCAAAGATAATATCATCCACATACACTTGAACGAATAATGAGTCATTGCCATGTTTATGCACAAAAAGAGTTTTATCAACCTTGCCCATGGTAAAACCCTTTTCAAGTAAGAATGTTTTTAACCTATCATTCCATCCTCTAGGGTCTTGTTTGAGATCGTACAAGGCCTTGGACAATTTGTAAACATGACTACGAAAATTTGGATTTTCAAAACCTGGTGGTTGCTTGACATAAACCTCCTCATCTATGTAGCCATTAAGAAAAACACTTTTAACATCCATTTGATATAACTTGAATACTTTAGATGCATCAAAAGCTAACAAAATTCTTATGGCTTCTAATCTAGCAACAGGAGCAAAAGTTTCATCAAAATCTAGACCATCAATTTGTGTAAAACCTTGAGCAACCAACCTAGCCTTATTCCTAACCACAACCCCATCCTCACTTCGTTTATTTTTAAACACCCATTTAGTTCCAATTAAAGTGTGATCTTGAGGTGGAGGTACAAGTTTCCAAACATTATTTCTTTCAAAATTTTCTAACTCTTCTTGCATGGCAATAATCCAAGATTCATTAGTGAGTGTGTGTGATATATCTTTGGGTTCAAATGAGGCAAAAAAATAGATTGAGCGTCAGAGTTTGGATCGATAAATTTGGACCGTGTGACTCGTTTGTACAAGCTTCCACTGATTTGTTGTGGAGGATAACTTTTGAGGACACGAAGGGGAGTAGACACTTCGCATACTCCTTCTTCATGTTCATCACATATTGAGGAACTTGTGGCTTGATAATGATTTGTACCAGCTGAAGTAGTTGTTGGTGCTGGTAGTGGTGCAAAATCAACAGCGTGATCAACATCATTTGCTTCTGAATTATCGGGCAACAGCACCACTTCTTCCTCTTCTTCGATAAAAATACTCTCCCCCTACCGATATGGATCTGGACCAGCAATATTAGAGCTAGGATATGGGCTAGCTTCATCAAAAGAAATCTCACAAGCCTCTACAATTTTGTTAGTGTTAAGTAAAAGCACATGGTAGCCTCTATTATGAGATGGATAACCAAGACACATGCCATCAACAGATATAGGTTCAAATTTATCAAGATTATCATTTTTCTTAACAAACAATTTACAACCTAAGACTCGAAAGTGTGTGACACTAGGCCTATTCCAAACCGAAGCTCATATGGAGTTTTTCCTAGCATAGCACACAAGAAAACACGATTTGAGACATAAAAAGCTGTTGCAATTGCATCCGCCCAAAATTTCCTAGGAGTTTGATATTCATAAAGCATTGTCCTAGCCATCTCAACTAAGGTTTTGTTCTTTCTCTCTACAACACCGTTTTGTTGAGGTACATATGGTGAAGAAAATTGATGATCTATTCTATTTTTAGCACAAAAGTGATCAAATGATTTATTTTTTAAATTTGGTTTCGTTATCACTTCTAATTGTTTTTAAAGATTCTGGGTGATCAATTGATAATCTAAGAAATAAAGTTCTAAAGTTACTAAAAGCTTCATTCTTAGATGCCATAAAGTAAATCCATGAGTATCTAGAATAACCATCAACAATCACAAGAACATACCATTTACCTCCAAAAGATTGAACACATGAAGGATCTACGGTATCAAGGTGCAAAAGTTGTCCCAGTTCAGTTGTCATGGTAATTGTGAGAGGATCATGTGAACCTGCAACCATCTTAGCATGTCTACAGGAAGAGCACACAATTTCTTTGTCCCCTTTAAGCTTAGGCAGCCCACATATGCCATCAAGAGCACTAACACGTGTGAGATGATCCAAGGCTACGTCATCAGTCTACTATGCCAAAAATATAATTTTTTCCATATCAAAATCAGCTTTAAAAACTCTTCCAAACCGAGACATGTTAAAAATAAGCTCACTATTTGAATCTACAACCTTGTAGCAATTTTTAGTGAAAATAATTTTCAGATTTTCATCTAGCAATTGTGAAACGGAAAGCAAGTTGTATTTCAAATTTTTAACAAGTGTCACATCCTTCAAAATATAGTGATTATTTACTCTAACCGAACCCTTAGCAATTATAGGAGTTGAAGAATTATCGGCAAAAGTAACATTATCTACACGAGACACAAATGAGAGAGAGAAGAACCTATCTTTGTTACCGGTCATGTGGCGTGAGCAACCTGAATCCACAATCCCGGCGTTCTCATTCCTCAAGCGTGTAACCTACATAGAAGCACAATACGTCGATGACTCAACACTGGGTTAGTCAAAAGGCATTTAGGAATTCAGTACTGAGTCACACGACGTCCAGCAGGAATAACACGCAAAAGTTGAGATAAAACAGTAGGTTTATGAGCCAAAGTTTCAGTATTTTTGTACCCAACTACTGACCTATGAGGTGTTACATGTGTAGCACTAAAAACAGTAGGTTTGGGGGCACACTTTGCATGTTTATGACTCATAATAGCAGGTTGCATGTTCCTGACATTCGGTTTAGCATGTGCAGCAAATTTTGCATGAGTTATGAGATCTTGCTTGCATTCTTTCTTTTTTCTGTTGTTTAGCTAGTCTATAACAAAAAATTATGACTTGACCATCTCTACCACAGTAGGTACAATGAGATTTAATTTTGTATTCATGTCTAGATGAGCAAGCAACATGTTTATTTGAAACCGAATGAGACAACACTCCTGCAGATTTGAAAACCACTTCTTTTTGTTTAGGAGCTGTTTGAATCAAACCACTTCCTAATGACTTTACAATTTTAGGTGTATGTGCCTTAGCATGAGTATGGGAATCAAAACCTAAACCAATTTTATCATTGCATGATTTAGAGAAATTCAGCAGCAAGTTTAGATTCTTATTCCTATTACAAAACTGCTCAAGTGTCCTATTCATGTCAGCAAGTTTCTTAAATGATTCTAGACAGTTTTCGTATAAAGTTTTTCCTTTTAGTTTGCAATTGGAACAATATTTACTTCATGAGAACGTAAAGTATTGTTCAATATAGAAATCTCATAGCATCGTGTAGTTTCTTATCAAGATCATCACAAGTAGAATAATGCAAATCAATTGTAGAACAACAAGCATCTTTCAAGTTTTTATCATTAAGTGCAGCAAGCTTTTTGTTCTTTTGAATTTCAAGTTCAAGTTTATCAAGCGTGGAGGTGTGCGCACTTCTTAAAGAGGACAATTGTTCATATATAAGCTCACATGAGGAACAAGAATCATCACTAGGAATTAAAGTTTTTAAATGATTAATTTCATATTCTAGTTATTCAATTTTAACATCATTGTCCCTACGTTTTTTCTCCTTTTTCTTAAATATAACAGTGGCACGAGAAATAGCATCACACATTTCTTCGCAAGTGAGACATACTTCTTCATCGTCGCTATTGTGTTCTGCGTCCTCCACACTTGATCTTGAGTTGCCCACCATGAAGCACATATTTGCCAAATTCTCTTCATCTTTGTCACTTCCGATGTCCACATCACTAGAGCCAAGTTCTTGAAGTGCGGAGACAATGCTATTTACCAATTAGCGACTTGTAAAACCCTTCTTCTTGTTGTTGTTGTTTGCAGAGGAGGACTTAAATTTTGCTTGATTCTCATTACAGAGAGTAGAACATGAAAGGTTAGACCAATTTGTACGAAAATGTCCAAACTTACCGCATTCGAAGCATCGTTGAGAAACAGCACTTCCTCTTCTTCGAGTGCTCACATTTTGCAATGCTTTTGAGAGTCAACTAGAAAGAAGTGCTAGCTCCTCCTCTGGAAACTCATCAATTTGTTCAAGAGCTAGAGAGGACACCAAAGCAAGTGTACCACATGACGAACAAAGCATGTCATGTTACGAAGAAATTCAAAAGACTTGTTGGGCTTCTTACGTGATATTATGTCAATTTCATGAGTTTTTAACTTGGAATATAGCACATCTAATGTAAGTGTACTCATGACAGTGGATTCACGAATAGATGTAACTTTCATATCCTAAATTGACATGTCTAAAGCACTTAGTAATTGCCTAGCATTCTCGGCATCTAAAGACTTCACGTTGACACTATGCAAGTTGCTGAGAATTTTGTTAAACCAAGCAAAGAGGTCATCGATTGACTCACTGGATTGCGTCTCGAAGCACATGTACTCTTTTTTGAACATGTCTTGTATTACCTCCTTGATAGTGTTGGATCCTTCATGATAATCACATAGAGATTTCCAAACATCGTACGTAGATCGGAGGTGTGCAACTCGATCGAAGTCGCTTTGAGTCAATCCTTGTATGATCAAGTTTCGCGCCTTGTTGTTGTCAACATCTCTCATGTTCGTAGCCGTTACTTGATCATTTGGCAGCGTGTCATAAGGATTGTACATCTTTTTCCATATTGTGAAGCCTTGCGCCTGTATAAAAGCCTCCATACATGCCTTCCAAACCTAAAAATCAATTCCACTAAACACACAGGATTTTGCAGAGTATTTCTCCATGATGATTAGTAAAAACACGTGCAAATTACAAAGATTAGAGCATCGTGGCTCTGATACCAATTGTAGGATTAAAGAGCACGTAAAAATCTACCGGAGGGGGTGAATGGTAGATTGAAACATTTTCAGCGGGAGCAATGAAAACCCCTCAGTAGAAAATCGATCTGTTAGAAGAACAATGTGTGCGACTAATCTAAACGTGATCAATTGTGACAAAACTGGTATATATTGTGAAGAATCAAGTCATGCAGATGTCAAAACAAGAATCACGAGAAACAGTCGAGAAAAACTCAGGTTATGATCGAAAGATCAAACAAGGGTCAATCTGTTCTAGTCGAGTAAAAAATCAGATCTACAACAGTGTAAATAAACTCGTGTAAATCAGAAACCACAAATCCAATGACCGTGAAATTTTCATTGATGATAGATAATCAAGTTTTGAATACAACCCAAAAAGAATCACATCAATTGGATTTGTAAAACTCGAGTTATGATGAAAACATCAACGCAATATAGTGTTGTTGCAGAAACTCGACAAGAAAAACTTGTCTGAAACAACTCAGACGAACAAGGCACAAAATTTCCTTTAAACTACGAATTTTATTGATCAAAACACAATAGAAACATCTCAAAGTCAGACGAGCTTTGGCCTCCCTTTATTATATAACCAGCCCTAAGGCCAACCAAAACCTAACTAGAACTCTAATCCTACTCAGTTTCAACCAAAACTTTCCATAACTGCTCAAGACTCTTCCATACGCAGATAGAAGCAATCGTAAGACTTCCTAAAATAACTCAACTTCGTGATCCACTCAAAATCTAACCAAAACAAACTCAAAACTTTCTATAAATGAATCATAACCACCTCAACCGCAGTCTGAGGCATAATCCAGCCTGTTTGACCTTTTTAACCAATTATTTACATCCACTTCTCTTCATCACGCCTTGGAACCATGTTGCCACATCCATGACTCCTTGCATACGTGCAAACACTTTCCAACAATGTCCACAATACCTTCATATGCATTGTTCTTGAACCAAAGATGATGCGTGAGCTCCCCATCAACTCAACCACAATTCCTCCCGAACTTGGTTGTTGAACCTCATCTTCTCCCCAGGACTAGTTCAATGGATCCCATCACCATCCATGTATTGAACTAAAGCAACACCTGCACATGAACAAATAACTAATTCTTTCGAGCACAAGTCCTTGACTTGACTCACAATAGTCCGATAACCCCAACACCTTATGTGAGCACCTCACATAAGCATGTTGCAAACATAGCAAGATAATGTCCACCATAATCAGCCAAAAAACATAAAAAAACTTAGTAAAGGAATACTAAGCAAATCTTCCCATAAGTGTAAAGCAAGTTTGAAACATTGTAAATGAAAAACATAACAGCCACACGATTATTTAAGCACATAGAAAGTTCAGACAGTCCAAAACAGCCACTATGCATTATACAAGAAATGTTCGGACATTCCAGAACGCAAAACACGTGCAACTCATGTGGAGCAAAAGTTCGAATATTGTGAAAGTGTGTTTCTCAAGTATATTCAAAACTTTGCAAGTAAACCTACTACATTTAACAAAATTGCCAATGTATTCAGCACATAGGTCTCACAACATAATCATATTAATACCTAATTAGACTATAGTGATGGTGTATGATGTTTATGATAATATAATAAAGGCATTATGACTAGATCATAACAACATTTACACCTAACACATACATGGACTCCACAACCAAACAAGGAAGGTTTCATCCAAGTATATGAATAAGTGAAGACTAATGATATTAATAAAGAATATGTCACAAATACAAGAGAAGATACATGAGTCATGCCTTTTCCAATTTGGACTTGGGACTAGAGGCACCTCTCTACAGCCTAACCTCTACTAAAGACTATGAGATCACTAGTGTAATACAAGAGAGAATGCTTGAGTGGTGTGTGTGAGAAGTGAGGCACCCCCCCCCCTATTTATACATGGAGTAGAGGCGGTTCCCGCTACTATTAGCACGCGAATCAGTCTTCACCGCCTTCAGGGAGTCGGGAGGAGCCAACACATGGAGGAATACCGAGTTTGGCGCCAAGGCCAAGTCGATCGACTATGGGGGTCGGCTGACCTGGTCCTGACCCCCCCTCAGGTGTACTTCCTCGGGGTGACTTCCAGGTGGGCCATTATCCCTTTCTTGGAGTTGGATCTCCTCAGATACGTCTGGGAATGAGTCATGGATCCATGTGGTGCCACATGTCGTCGCTTGATTGGTTGGAGTGGCACTTTTAGGATTGCTCCCCACATTAACCATCATTTCTGCATAAAAACTCATGCATGCACTATTTCTCCAAGTACAAGTAGAATTATGTTAAATCTAACTATGATGTGTGTAAGAAATATTTATTCTCTCACATAATTGAGTTATATTGATAGCCAAAATTGGTATATAACAACCGTCAACCCCAACCATGTGTAAGTGCCTTAGAGATTTTCTAATTGATAATGGTTTTAAAATGGGCAAAGTTGATTATACTCTGTTCATAAAATATTTTGATAATGATTTATTTGTTTGCCAAATATATGTCAACGACATAATATTTGGTTCTACTAATAAGTTGTTCTCTGATGAGTTTATAAGATCATGACTGACAGGTTTGAGATGTCTATGATGGGCAAGCTAAAGTACTTTCTAGGATTTCAAATGAAACAACTCAAGGAGGGTATATTCATTTGTCAAATGAATTATATATAAGATATCCTCAAAAAGTTCAATATGGACAAAGCCAAGCCCATCAAAACTCCAATGGCAACCAATGGACATCTTGACCTCAACGAAGATGGTCCAAATGTTGGTCAAAAGGTATATCGTTCTATGATCGGTTCTTTATTATATCTTTGTACATCTAGGCCTAATATCATGTTGAGTGTATGTATGTGTGCAACGTTTCAAGCTGCTCTAAAGTAGTGTCACTTGATAGCTCTAAAGAGAATCTTGAGATATTTAGTTCATACACCCAACCTAGGTCTTTGGTATCTCAAAGTGTCGAAATTCAATATCATCATATACTTCGATTCAGATTATGCCGAAGGCAAAGTAGATAGGAAAAGCACCTCGAGGACTTGCCAATTCTTGGGTCCCTAGTGTCGTGGTCATCCAAAAAGAAAAATTACATTACCCTATCCATAGTCGAAGCGGAGTATGTTGATGTTAGGAGTTGTTGTGCACAATTTATTTGGATGCGACAAACTCTAAGGGATTATTGTTACAATTAGAACCATATTCTGCTTCTATGTGACAAAGAGAGTTCCATAAAAATAGCCCATAACCCCATTGAGCATTCTAGAACTAAGCACATTGACATCTGGCACCATTTTTTGAGAGATCACTCTATCAGGGGAGACACTATAATTTAGCATGTTAGGACTGAGAAGCAGCTAGCCGACATTTTCGTCAAGCCATTAGACGAGAAAGGTTTTGTGAGCTTAAAAATGAATTAAATATCCTTGATTCTCGAAATGGGGCTTGAAACATTGCATACCTACTTGATAGTAGCGTAGAACTTCAAAATACTAGCATGATTATGAAAATTATATCTTATCTCATTTTAACTCAAAAAATATTTCACATATTAGTTCTTGGTGAATTATGGTCATAGTATGGTTGTTTTTGCTTTTGACCATGTTCACCAAGAATATTTTATAAAACTATGTCCTCACGACGAACATTAGGTCTCATCTCAAAATCTCCTTGAAAATCTTACCTAAATTCTCTAGTCATATCGGACAAGTCCAGCCTTCTACCAGACTAGTTCGGTGTCCTTTCAAATCTTGGGTATCTCGACCTTTGCTTGATGATTAAGTGTTTGTTGATAATGTCCTTGGAGGATAACATCTACATATCATGTCCTAATCATCATCCAAAAGGCTTCACCCATTATTTCTTACCTAAATTCTCTGGTTACACTGGACGAGTCTGGCCTCCTACGGGACTAGTCCGTTGTCATGTCAATGTTGAGCAATTTGACCATTAATTGATGATTAAGTGTTCATTGATCATGTCCTTCAAGTATATCCTCTACAATCATGTTCTAATCATCATTCAAGAGTCAAATTTCAAATTAACCTTGATTTTCTTACCTAAATCCTCTGGTTATACTGGATTCCGTTCTTGTATCGAGCAAGTCCGGCGTATCGACTAGTCCGTTCTTGTCCGTGGTACGGACATGTCCGGGTTACACCGTACAAGTTTGGTGTCCCCATGACTTAACGTCTCTAAGAGGCTCGAGTTCTCTCTCTCTATCTTCCTCCTCTTTCCACCCTCGAACGTCTCTCCTCTCAAACTTGTGCCCTCAAGGTGATTCCTCATCTCCTCCATCAAAACCTTGAGTTTTCAAAGGGCACGTCTTGGAGGCGTGAAGGGAAGTCCACCTCAGACTTCTCCGCACTTGGAATCCACCTCTTCTTTGAAACAATCTCTCCTTGGTAAGAACTTTTGCCCTAACCCTAGCTTTTCACTTTCCTAGGGTTAGGTCAAAACTTTCATGTCTTAGGGATTCACAACTCATTGTAGATCATACATTGTCCATTTCCTACAAACTTGAACCTCAAAGATTTAACGAATGTCGATAAGTTAGGATCCATGCTTATGAACACCGGACTAGTCCGGGTTTCGTGCGGACAAGTGTGGTGTACCGGACCAGTCCGCATAAACCACAAACAAGTCTGGTCGTTAACAACATTTACCCCTACACTATCGACTTCTAATCAAGTATTGTCCCACTTGTGCTCATACACTCCAATATTGCCATGGAACATGTCGCATTTGGCGAAAAGTTCATTTAGCAACCCGGAGCTTAAGGAGCTACGCCTTGCCTCCAAAGGAAAGTCGGAGATAACTCACCAGAGGTGGATGAAGCAATGGCCTGATAGAAATGCTAGTGACCTGCAGCTTCTAGCCAAAAAGCTCTCGCCAAGAAGCCATCAAGTGACAAGGGAAAGGAGATAGTTGGAACGAGCATAAAAGGCAAAAAAGGCTAAGGGAAAGGAAAGCAAGCAGCTGGATCTTAGGGCTAATTGGGCCTTTGAGATTGACTCCCCTAGTGGTGGATAGAAACGGCGTCCCACCAATGACCTGTTTCAAGGAAAAGGGGGTGAAAGAGCAAAAAGATACAGGGTTGAGAATGTCTATGCATATGAGAAGATGGTTGTCGATTCAAGATTCTGGAGTGACTTCCACTGTGACTACTACAGAACTGTATATTTGAGGATGAAGAATCCAGTGGCCAAAAATTAGTGGATAGATTGGGGATACATGGGAGGTAAAGGCAATGAAGCCATTCACCAAGTAAAAGTTGTCGTTGAGCACCAAGGCCTCAAGGACCTTATGGCATTTGAGTACGACTGGAATAACGAGATCATTGCTCAGTTCTACTCCACTTGCTTCTTTACTCAGCATGACTCCATGAGGATCACTTGGATGACTCTTGATAAGGAGTACACTTTATCATATGAAGACTTGCAAAAACTCTTAATTTGGAAGAGTCCTTGGAGAATGAGCTTGTGGTGCACAACAAGAAGACGATGAACCTAAATGAGCTTGAGTTCCTCTATGATGACAACTATGACTTCAAGCCTCCCTCACCCCACTATTTGAAGCCTTTCTTTGCAATGCTGAACCGAGTGTTGAGGAAGACCATCGCTGTCAAGGATGGTTATGCAGGGAGTATTAATGGCTTTCTCTGGAACCTAATGAAGATACTCAGTGAATCGGAGAACTTCAACATCTTTGACTATATCTACAATGATATATTCAATATCTCTCATACTTTGAACCGCTTGTGTGGCTATACTCCGTACATCATGTGTATGATTGAGAGAGCCACAAGTTTGGAGTTTGTCAAGGATGTCAAGCATCTTAAGCTCCATCCTCAGTTGCCCTCTGCTCCTCCTCCACCCTCTTCCACTTTGAGGAGGCGCCACTCTCATGCTCATGATGATGAGGAACGTCGGTCCAGCTCCACAGGATCTAACAATGGAATTCTAAAGAGTGTTCCTGCTGTCTTTACCTCTTGCCGCAAAGTAGAGGTAAAACAACACAATGAGAGCTTAGCGGGGAAGAGCATTCTCGCTATATGAGGTAAAATGTGACAGCTATTTGTGAAAAGCTGGAGATCTCGCCCATTGGCTCTCTAGAGATCTCAGAGGACTCAGATGGAGACTTCTCTGAAATGCCACAGCTCACAAATGATTAATTTGCATATTTTTGCATTGGCTCTTCACCTCGAGCTCCTCCCGTGTGGATAATGGGGTCCTGCCATTCCAGGATCGCATTGGGTGGTACCATGCGATGCGACACCCAACAGCACATATGAAAAGCATATTAAAATAACCAACAAAAATCTTTATTTCACAAGATAGTCATGTTTACAACATAATATACAACATAGTGGAATATACATACTCATACTCTCAACTAGCTATGTACAAGAGAAGTCGTCCATGCTCGCGGACGCTTCCCACTAGCAACACAAAACAAAGAAGCAGTGGAGAGGTTTTCCATCTATCTCGACAAGCTCGAGGTCTCACTGACAACCACAACATAATCAAAAGATATTAATACCTACAAAAACCACAATAATGCAACCGTGAGCTCAAAGCTCGGCAAGACTTAACCGTCTCACCTAAAGCATGAAACTCTACATGCTGGAAACTTTAAAAACAGGAAAGCTGAATTTGCAGAAATGAACTCGCCGAAAGTAAATCCTTAGTGGTCAGTTTTAAAGTAGCATACGCGACTCATGGGCATAGCATCATTGTGAATTCCACAATCAAATAAGAAATTCTTCATCCACGATGATACTTGCTCAAAGGTTGCATAAGCCTTCTTCAAGTTAAATGTTTGGAAATTGTAAATTTAATTGTGCTATCTCTATAGCTGTCAAAGTTGCAATACAAAGAATTATTCATAGCAGCATATTCATAATTCTTCAACTACTCTTTATTACTACGTCAGAACTCAGTGACCAAGTATGCTCAATCCATAACAGCGAGCGACAGTGATTCAAATAAAAAACACCCAGACTGCATGACACATATGCCCATACTCGGAGTTGCGATGGCACACTCCACTGATATCGCACATAGCCACCTTTCCCCAGATTCAACCACATCGAAACAGTTCGATCGACTCAAACAGTGAGCTCCTCTCAAGGTGCACTCTGCTGTGAGATATTCATGAGTGAGTTGACTCCCACTATACTAACAGCTGACAGTTTAAGCCGATTGAAAAGGTTCTAACTAGGATCTTCAAGGTATATTGGTTTCCTAGGTCCCATATAGCTAGTATGCCTTCCGGTACAAGTCAAACTTGTTCAACGGGGCCAAGCACGAGACGGGACTTAACCGACACAGACGGGGCTACCGATCCACCATTCCAACATCTTTCTCACCATTACAAGCCCAGACATGATGTGGTCACAAGCGATGCTCACCCTTCGGGCCAAGAGCACCCTCATGCAAACCAACCTATACAAATCTTCGTCCACATCTATTATTGAAGAGTGGACATTATAGTAACATCTCGCAAGTAGGTTTCTCTCATTCAACTTCTCTCGCAAGTAGAATTAACTACTTGGCTTGAGGTCAATAAATCGACCAGTCTCGCAAGTAGTATCCAACATACTCGACTTCTTCCGACCTTCTAACTAAACATTAAGCATAGCAATATAATATAAGGGATTCTTATACTACCCATCCACTCCAGGGATTATTTGGTCATGCATGTGGAGTATTGAATCAACATAGACCTAATGCACATTTCAATTCTATTCAATGAAGTGTATAAAGCAGAACTTTATAAAAGCTCTTAAATGCAAACCGGGGTTTGCCTTAGGTTACGACTACATAAATGTCAATTAGTCAGTGCTTGATCATCTGGACGAATCTTCTCGTAGCTTTCCTCCTTTTCTTGGCTTTAATGCTGCTTAGGCAATCTTGCTCGCAGCAATGTCCCCACTTGTGCCTCCTCCTCTGAGCGGTACCCCCTCGTCCATCTCCACTTGTCGAATGTCATCGTCGTAATCACTATCGATATGAAAATGCATATAAGAATAGTGCAACTTAGTAAAATAGTAAGTGAAATGGTTTGTGACTCGAGAAGAATTAACTCAGCTAGGAAAGAGCCTGTCTCTGCTGTATGGAAAAACAGAGGAAAATTCACATTGGAAGATAGTGGAGTTCATGTATGCAGTGAATATGCACATCAGAAGGCACTTAGCAAATCGCTACATGAAGATGCACAAACTCAGGACTGAGGAAGACCAACTGGTGTTGAGGTTCTGGGCTTCGTGGTGTACAGGAAATAGAGGAGGAATCAAAATGAGATATAGGGAATGTGGATATGCAATGAATAGGCAATGGTTTGGTCTTATTGAGATCATCATCCATCTACTTGTGTTAAACAGGTCCACTGGTTCTACCATTTTTACAGAGGCTTCCTAGGGTCATGGAAGACTACCCAGAAAAGATTCAGCTTTAACAAGGAAGGTTTAAGGTCTACAAAAATACCACAAGCATTAAGTTTCTCTGAATTTTAGTGGAAAACCTTGAGCTTTGTCATGAGTAAAACTATGTTTGCTGGACAGTGGAGTTCATATGGAGTCTAACTAAATTTGTTTGACATTTTTTAAGCATTCTATAGGGAGATATTAATTTTACAAGTTCCACTAATTTTCTGAAATTATTTTTAGACGTTCAGTGATTTTTCAATTAACCTGAAATGAAACTCCAGAATTAAACTCCTTAATGAAGGTTAATGAGGCTGAAAGTTTTATTGGGATTCAAGGGTATGATGAAGAGGAGTATAGTAATACTTGGAAAATTTCTAATGATATTTGATTTTGAAATTAATTCCCCAGTGACATAGAGAAAAGGAATTAATCAGAACAATACAAGGAGTTTCATACTGATTGAATTGCTCCAATGCAAAGTACTTGAAATGAGGAGTCCTATTTGACGATTTTTGGCCATTCCTACAGGGAGTAATGAATTTCTAAAGTTCTTCTATTTTCTGCATTTGTTTTTCTATAGAAAAAAATGTTTAGCTGCTGACCAGTGGGCCACCATTCAAATCCAGCGAATAGGAACGAAGCAGCAATGAGGCCACAGACTTCCTCCCATAGCCACACCTAAAGCTGTCTCCAACAATAAACTCTAAAATGGAAACCTCATTTCATCATATAAGGCTCCTGAAATCAGAAAAGTATACCCTATTTTTTTGTCATCTCCAACAGAGGAGGGACTTCAGGCTGCGGGCAACCACTTGCTCGTCACTTGCGCCTTCACGGGACGAGGAGGGCCGCACTCGTGCGTGCCGGCGTCGACACATAGCCTTCGCATTCCGCCTCTAGCACGTACATGGCATCCCGCCTCGGTCTCGCTATCACGCTCTTTCGCCTCGTAGGGACCCGGCGAGCAGGCGTCGGCGCCGCATCCTCGCAGCGGTGCCAGAAGAGCGGCTCCACGGGGTCTATACTCCGCGAGGCGGAGCAACACAAGGATGATGGCGGCCTACCTCGACACCACCGTGGCGCGCGTCCAACATCGCCTCAACGCTGTTCGTCGATTCGGCCCATCCTGATTCGCCTGCTGGTGACGGGGATAACGATGCGAACGGGAGAGGATGTCGGCGCTTGTAGCAGCGGCGCGGCGGACCAGGTTCAGCGCCCTCGCCGGCGGCGAATGGCGAGGTGGGCTCGGCGTCCGCCTGAATCGGAGGAGGAGCTGCTGTGCGGGCGCGTGGGGCCACGAGGACGAGGGAGGATGTGTCGGGCGACGAGGGGGAGGGGGTGCGCAGGGCTACAGGGACGAGTGGGGCGCGTCGAAAATGAGGGCCGGGCGACGGGGAGGAATGAGCTAGGCGGAGAGAGGAGGAAGAGGAAGGAGGAGAGCAGGTGGGATGGGCCGCGTCGTGTACGCCTCTATTTTGGGACACCCTGAAGCATCAACCGAAAATGAAGTTTTCGTTTAAAGCGTCTGTTGGAGAGCTTTTTATCTGATTTCAGGAGCTATTATAGGTTTAGGGTTTCATTTAGGTCATCTGTTGAAGATAGCCTAATCTTGGCCACAAACTGATCCTAGGAGAGCAATACAGGCTGACGGGTGGGGCCCTCGGTCTTTCTTCAACCTTGGTCTGGGGCTTGCGTGGCGGCGCCCACACCAGCGTGATGTTTTCGGTCACCTCAGGGTTCAAATCTTGCCGCCATGATGTAACTGAGTATGGGGAATGTGGTGTTGTGGACATGGGAGGCCGGGGATGGCCGAAGATATCCTCCCCACAGCGGCGGCGGCAAGTCCAACTTCGGCGATGGCAATCTAGTACGAGAGAGGGCCAAATGACTCATGAATTGGTCATATAGCACCATCAGTCGATGAGTAGCCAGATTATGAACTCAAATCTTGAAGAACAGGGCCGGAAATGGAAGTTCACTCTTGACCTAGGTCACCATGTCCGGCGGTTAAGAAAACTGGAGTTTTGGCGCGCTCGGTGGATGATGCTTCATTCCGTTTGCTCTAGGAGGTCCGTAGGGATCTAGCGAAGATATTATTTAATGGAATTGGAGGATGGTTTTGTATGAAACACGAATTGGTTGACTCAATTCGCCTGGTTCTACGAATCCGATGGGGAAAAATTTAGGAATACAGCATAAACAGAGGAATAACTTGAGTGAGCTTGAGGGACGTCAAGGTGGTGTTGTTGCGGATCTTGAGCGAGATTTTCACATCGGGAACGTGACTGAAGAGGTCGGGCGTCGTGGAGGCGTGGAGGCGGTGCGAAACAGAGCTGAGGTTGGAGTTTCAGCTCGGTGCGGCACGACAAGGAGGCAGCATGGGGAAGAACGTGAACAATGGCGCGCACACATCCGCGAGCTCCAACAGCCTCAGGAGCGACAACAACCTTGGGGCGATGCAGGTGCGCGACGATGGGGACGCTGAAACCGACTCTAGCAGGAAGCAGCTCGGTGGCAAGCAAGGGCCTCGGTGGTAGCTGCAGTACCAGCGTTGCTGCACAGCACGGCAGCGCCGCTGTGCACAAGAACAGGGAAACCGGTGCTGGTTTGGGGATGTGAACCAACAGAGAGGGCAGGAACCAGGCAGAGGCAGGCCTGCAAATGGGCCGAGTGGGCCCGAGGGCCGAACGGGCCTCCTGTCTATTGGGCTGAACGGATTAGGATTAATATAGACTGTTAAAAGAAAAGGATTGAATTGGATCGGATCATAATAAAAAAAGATCGGATTTTAGATACGGCCCGTTTATAAAAAAGGGCTCGACCCGTGGATGGTAGCCCATTTTCTCCTGCTAGGGTTAGCACACGCACACGGCACACCACCGTCTGGTGTCGGGGTACCGAGCGGCGCCTCCCCCGCCCCCTTCCACCCGTTCAGCGACGAGGGCGCCGCCTCCCACCACCCCCGCGGCCAGCGACGAGCGGCACGCCCCCACCACCACCACCACCACCACCACCCCGCGCGGCCAGCGATGACAACCTCGACGAGTGGCACGGCGCCCCCCCCCACCCCCCCCCCCCCCCCCGGCCAGCAACAAACTCGAGGAGCGGCGGCGAATCTGGCGCTGATCGAGCGAGGTTAGCACGTGCATCGGCTTCAAGTCCGGCGAGCACCCGCGAAGTTTCCGACGCGTGACTACAGGTCTGCCCCTTGGTCCCAGCTCCCTTCCTCGTTGTCCCCCCCCTCGTGCCTCCGTGAGGATGATCTGGTATGTTCTGTTGGTCGCGAGTGCTCAAGCCTGGATCTTGTTCCGCATGAAGCTCTGGGTCACGAACGAGGTCGGCGCCAAGTCCAAGTTCTGGTCAGTGCCTTGCGCTCTCGTCTCGATGCCGCGATCCTATGATTGTTTCATGCATGTTTCTTTTACGGCGACTTGTGTCTGGTTCGTGTGCAGGTACTTCCTGAGGAAGCTGAAGAAGGTTAAGAAAAGCGATGGTCAGGTTCTTGCCATCAACGAGGTAACACATTTACCTGTTACCAGGAATGATGCGACACTTCCTGAATTTGTATAAATTGAATGGTTTATTTATCGCGAATATGCCGTAGATATGTGGATTTAGATTGCTTGTTAAGTTATGATGTTCCTCACTACCTTGATTATTATTGATGAGAATACCTACCTACAATAGTAGAAAGTTGTATGTGTGTCTGACAATTAATGAGTAAAGGTCTGGAAATTGTAAAGCTGACCATCATTTTAGTATATAAAATATATATGTTTTTATTGTTCACTTTGTAAATTGGATTGCAGTTAGTGATACTTGAGCAGTTGGTGTGTGCTGTTCTACTCAGTGGGGAAGCCATGTTAATGGTACTGGGTGCAAATGCACCCACACTAAAACAAAATTTACACTAACATTCATATTTTCATCATTTATTTAGCTATGCTGTCCAATTAGCCCAAAGAGCTGCACCCACCACCATTTTGCTCCAGCTTTGCCTCTGATTCTACTGGAAGTAGTACTTCAGTCAACTGGGCATTTTACTTGCACAAGTCAAAACAGATCGATGACAGCAGAAGATGCACTACACACTACCTTCTTTTGCATATAATAGCATTTTACTTTTAATGCAACATAGAAGCAAATGGCTCTGTATTTTACCATGTCCCATAAGTACCTTAATTACAAATATAACTTGAGTACTGACAGTTGTTAAAGTAAAAAATAACACAATTATCAGCATCCTGTATGTTTGTTTCCTATTGTTGTTTTTGAGTGTATTGCAGTAGAAAGCTGCCAGAGAAACTTTTATACTGCTCTAACTGATTTTTGTTTCTTCAGCTGATGCATTGGTCAACACTGGTTTAGCGAAATTGGTTGCCGAGTCTTCACGTAAACTTGAAGCTTATTGATTGCCCTAGGAAGCGATAGTCCAAGTTAGACCATCTGTTTGCCTTCACACTAAGCTAAGTTTATTATTTGCTCGATGTTTACACCAGTACTTAGCTAGTTCATGTCTGATTTGTGCTTGTGAGCTATGCCTGGCCCACCAGCATAACCCGCTTGTACCTAGATTACTCTTTCCATTGTCGTTAGATACATGTTGATTTCTCTCATCATTGATCGGCTTTTGATAACCTTTGGGATAACACATGTTTCTTGTTGCTACTCTGCAGGAGGATCTGAACTACTGTTTTTTTGTTTCTTTGGTTTTGGCTTGGATGTAAGTACTGTGAAAGCAGCAAGTAACTGGAATGTGTTGTGCTTTGCTTTGAAGGTTGGCCTCTGATGGAGACCAGGA
This sequence comes from Tuctoria greenei, assembly GCA_036927565.1. Lineage (NCBI taxonomy): Eukaryota > Viridiplantae > Streptophyta > Magnoliopsida > Poales > Poaceae > Tuctoria > Tuctoria greenei. Next base: position 135,686,427 of record JAYESD010000001.1, on the reverse strand, counting down.
TAATAATGCAAGGCAAAGACAATACATTTGTTTATTTTTACTGGTGATTATCAGTTTGTTGGTTCTGTAATCAGTGGTACTAGTAATAAGCTAGCTAAAGATTAACTCTGTAATCAGCTTATTCTGTAATCATTTTTTTATATTTTCGAAATTAATTTTCTATATGAATTATGCCAGTGCTGGTCACAATATATGTTCACTAAAATTTTATCAATCTTCATATTTTAGCCATTTTTTCTTTTTTGGGATTTGTTTTCAGTACTTCTTCCTTATTTTCTATACCTCCTGTTTTTAACTTCCGTTAGTCAGAACAAGCTGGCGGTTGTAAATCACAAGAAAAAAGAAAGTCCACGGGCCCAATCTATAGGGCCGGCCCTAATTTTTGTAAAGGGTTAGAATAGGGTTGGGTTTATTTTTTATAAGGGCTGGATTGGATTGGGCTTTTCAGATCAGAATTGGATCGGATAGGATAGGGCCCATGGCAAAAGAACATTGGATTGGATTGGGGTTTGGATTGGATCCCGGCCCATTAGCAGGCCGCCGCAGAGGCGATAGGAACAAGCTAGTGAGGTGCTGTGGATAGCTTGTGCGTGAGGAGGTAGCTTTTGCATGCTCATCGGTGGCAACAGGGGAGAGAACAGAGGATTGTGAGCAAGGGAAGAAGAACCGATGTTTCTGTGGCTTGGTTACGTTGAGCTCGTGTCTGGGCAGAGTAAGGGGATGAGAAGTGAGCAGGTTGCGCCAGGAGAGTAGGGCATATCGGTGAGCTCTTGTGGCTGGACTCTGGATCAACATGCGGTGGCACATGCAATTAGTATCGGTGGCACTGTGGGAGCAAGACAGAGAATAGAAGCGGTAAGAGGATTTGTGCCACTGCCAGGTGGGGTCCAACTCCTTTTTTTTCCTTTTGCTGATTCCTCAAATTCCAATTTCAGCTGGCAGATGTGCTCTAAATATCTTTAGTTTTGGATGGGTGGCTAAATAAAATATGAAGAATCCATTTTTGAAATAAATTTCGAGAATTGATCAATTTGAGTTTCAAATTCAAATTTGAACTTGAAATCACCTTCATGCCTTTGCTTTATTTCTTTCTCCATAATTTCTAAAAAACCAGCAAGGACATTTAAACTATTAATTTTTAATTCATTTGGTGATTTCAAATCCTTACATTTTGCTAAATCTAAACTTAAAGTTTAAAATAGTTTGAATTTTTTAGCTTCGTTTATTTGAAACTATTTTTAACCATCATATGTGTCTAAATTTTATTTTCTTTCTTTCTCCACTTAGCTTCCCGGAATGTTTTGCACAAAGGTTCCTTTTGGGCTTTTACGTCCCGCTCCTTGCCAAACTAGTGATAATGGTGATGAAGACGACAAAGAGGAGCAAGACAACGAGAAAACTCAAAGTGATGGGAGCGAGAACCGTGAAGACAATGACGAGTAGTTCTCCTTGGTCTTTCCCTTTTTGGTATATTGATGCCAAAGAGGAGAGATTAAGGGGGAGTAGGTCGTAGTCGCTATCCTAAGTATTTTGTCGATCATGGACTATTTTCAAAACTCATTTTGTATTAATACTTAAGACTTGCTATGGTTCATAAGACTTGTTATGTTTCATGCTAGACCATGTAATGCTCATGAATGCTACGTTATATCAAGGTCCATGCTTTATTACTATTAGTGATGCGATGTTTTCATTGTCATTATTATTGGAACATACCACTTGTATCACATTACTTGCTCACACTCACATCGTTAGGCACCCCACCATAAAGAATGTACATATGAAATATAATCTATGTTTCATGTATCATTTCCCTCATATGTGCATACTTTATGGAAATCCAATTTATTTCTCATTTGTGGTTAAACCTTATTTGGTTGTTGTCGGTACCCTGTGTACCGGATACCCCTTGGGATTGCAAAGATCACAAGAAAACTCTATCTACCAGATTTGAAGACCTCCAAAGGCCACACATGTCAGCCGTAACCGGACCTGCTTCCCCGACATGGTTAGTCCCAGGGTCGCCACGTGTATCATAAGACCAGAGCTATCGCCCACACATGGGAAAGCTCCGGACTGAATACCAGTATGGCACCCCGGACCTAACCCCACACAGAGGGAAGCTCCGGTACCGACACGTGTCCGACAGCACCAGACCTACTCGTCCACGACGGTAAGCTCTGGAGCTGCCACATGTCCGAACCGTCGGACCTTCAACCTCAACAATCAGACTGGTGGACCCCCAACGGCTCGGACCTTCAAGGGACAATCAAGGACTTCAAGACCCGATTAAGTGTCATTAATACCATATTAATAACACACGATCGGAAGGCCCTTAATACCAGTAACGGCACTGTTAAGGCCCGTTACCAAGCTATTAAGGGTAATTAACTGTCGGTACCCTAGAAATCGTACACCCCTTGAGGTTACAAAGATCTCAAGGGAAAGCCATCTACTTGGTTTGAAGACCCTCGGAGGCCCACTTGTCAGATATGACCGGACCCGCTTCTCCAACATGGTTAATCCCAGGGTCGCCACGTGTACAACCAAACCGGAGCTACTGCCCACAAGGGGGAAGCTCCGGGCCACGTACCGAAACGGCACCTCCGGATTTAACCCCAGACCGAGAGAAGCTCCGGACCTGACACGTGTCTGGTAGCCCTGGAGCTACCTGTTTCCCACAGCAAGCTCCGGAGCTGCCACGTGTCCAGTCGTCGGACCTTCGGCTTCTAACCTCCGGAAGACCTTGTAACAGCTCCGGATCTTCAAAGGAGAGCCAAGGACTTCAAGACCCGATTAAGTGTCATTAATGCCATATTAATGACACTTAAACGGACGATCTTAACACCAGTAACGGTGCTATCAAAGCCCGTTACAGGATCATTAAGAGCAATTAAGTGTGTATCAATACTAGTAACCGCCGGGGCCACATGTCGGGCCAGGCTAACTTGTAACGGCCTGTCCTTGTACTATAAAAGGACAGGCCGACGATACACGTGAGACGTTCACGAACGAATCACGCACCCCATACACTCGTTGCAAGTTCATACTGCTAATACAACACCAACACACCCGTGGAGTAGGGTATTACGCTCAGGCGGCCCGAACCACGTAAATTCTTGTGTCTCCTATGTCAACTCCTATTCACCTTCTTGAATCTCCGCGCGCCCACACCGAACATCAAACTCCCCTATCGCTTTAGTAGTGTAGGGAGATCTGCCGGCTCCAACCGCCGACAGTTGGCGCGCCAGGTAGGGGTGCCTGAGATTTCGAGAATGGTGAACTCAGATGCTGGATCATCCAACGGCCAACCTGCTGCTCAGGCTGTTGGGGGCAATCCCTCCAATAGGCAGCCACCAGCAGGAGCCTCAGCACCAGCAGGAGTCACACTCCCACCACCACCGTCTTCTCTAGCAAATCGTGCTGGGCAACGTGATGGTGTGCCGGCGTCGCTTACTGCGTCGGCGAGTCATGACAACCTGGAACACGCGCTCCATGCAGCGCGTGCTCTTCTCCAACGTCCACCACCTCCGAATGCATCTCGAGATGCACTGGAGCAGTGGAGGGCCGATGTGGAGCATTTGGTCGCAGCAGCGGTCGAACGCCTCAACAACCAGGGTCCTCCTCCTTCGGGACGAGCCATGTCGCAGCGACGGACTTTGTCCAGAAGACTTGGTCCGCACGCCTCCAATAGCAGAAGACGTGCAGCCTCCCAACAAGTGACGTCATTGCCCTCCGGGGCTCGACGCACTCACACGGTATCCAGGCTTTCGACTCATGACCTCCGGGCGGATCTTGATCGCCGATACCGCCAGCAGGATGGCCGTGTCCATATTGAGCGTGCCCGTGAAAGACGGGAAGCTCAGGACCTTTCTACTCTTGAAGGAGTTGCACCTGCGCATGGTTAGATGGCCACAGAAGTTCCGGCCTCACCTGCTGGAAAAATTCGACGGGACTGTCAACCCCGCCGAATTCCTTCAGATATACTCCACTGCAATCTTGGCAGCTGGAGGAAACGAGGCCGTGATGGCCAATTATTTTCCAGTGGCCTTAACTGGGACCGCCAGGTCCTGGTTTATGAGTCTTCCACCCAACTCTATCAACAGTTGGCAGGAGCTGTGCCGTCAGTTCATTGCCAACTTCGGTAGTTCATACACCCGACCAGGAACTGAACTGGACCTTTTTGCGGTCGTGCAAAAAGGGGGAGAATCTTTGCGGTCCTTCATCCAGAGGTTCTCTCAGGTACGAAACACTATCCCTTCTATCTCAAGCGCCTCTGTCATTGTGGCATTCAGACAGGGCGTGCGGGACAAGAAGATGTTGGAGAAGCTGGCGATCTAGGAGATCACCAGCGTCACGGAACTCTTCAGCCTGGCAGACAAATGTGCCAGAGCTGCGGAGGGCCGTGAGATGCACTCCAAACCAGCCTCGGAGGATCACAAGAAATCCTCCAAAGAAGAAGCCGCTACCTCCAGGGGTGGCAAGAAGAAAAAGAAGACCAACGGCAAGAAAAAGCCGTCGGCCGGCACATCCAACGTTGCAGCTGCTGTAACTCTGGGTGGCCGGGGGCCACGCCCCGAGAAGCGACCTCGACTGTCTTCTGAAGACGATGGCAAACCCAAAGTGTGGTGTCCCATTCACAAAACGGGCAGCTACAGTTTGGAAGACTGCCGGGAGGTCCAAAACCTTGCCGAGTGCTACAACAAGCGCCGGGAAGGATCTCCTTTCCGACAGAGGGAAGGAAAACAAAAGGTCGACGAAGCTCCGGCTGAAGAGGAGTTAGGGTTTCAGGATCCCAAAAAGGTCCTGAAGGCCGTTTACACCTCCGTCGATGATGATTCTGACGTCTCTGACAACGTGCGTCGGAAGACCATGAACACCATTTTCGGTGGGTCATGGGATATCACCTCTCGTCGCATCATCAAGACTATGCGGCGGGATATGGCCGCTGTAGCCCCTACAGTCAGGCCGGAACCTCATCGAAAGTGGATGGACACCTCCATCACTTTTGATGCTTCTGATTGCCCGCGGAGCATGGTTGGAACAGGTCAGCTACCTTTGATGGTATCTCCTACCATCAATAACATCCAGCTCCACCATGTCATGGTAGACGGTGGTTCGGGGCTTAACCTCATCAGCTTCGAAGCTTTCACTAAGCTTCAGCTCCGACCTTCGGATCTCCATCCCTCCCGACCTTTCTACGGAGTAGGTCTGGGGGCCATTACCCCACTCAGAGATATTACTCTCCCCGTTACCTTCGGGACCCGGGAGAAGTATCGCACCAAGAAGTTGGTCTTCGACGTCGCTCAGATCAACTTACCATTCAACGCCATCTTGGGTAGACCTGCCCTGTACAAATTCATGGCAGCTGCTCATTATGGATACCTGGTGTTGAAGATGCCAACACCAGTAGGCGTTCTCCGGATCCGCGGAGATCGTACCGCTGGAGTAACTGCTCTGGAGGAACTCCACGCACTCACCACAGCGCAAGAGGAGGACTCCAGGCAGGAGCAAGCTCCGAAACCCCCGAGCATTTGTCAACGAGGCTCGACCTCTGCACCCCGTGTGCAGCCAAGCGGCGACACCGACATTCCTGTCAAAGTCGTCCAAATTGGTTCCGATGTCGCTCAGACCACCCGAATATCAGGAGGATTGAACGACAAATAGGTACTCGCGCTCATCACTTTCCTCCGGGCTAACGTTGACGTGTTTGCTTGGCAACCGTCACAAATGCTTGGGATCCCCAGGGAAGTGATTGAGCACAATCTGAAGATCTACCTCGATGCCCGGCCTGTGCATCAGAAGCCTCGGAAGCAATCCGTAGAGCGGCAGAACTTCATCCGACAAGAAGAAGCTACTCGAAGCCGGATTCATCCGAGAAGTCTTCCATCCAAAATGGCTGGCGAACCCAGTCGTTGTGCTCAAGGCCGGCGGGAAGCTTCGGATGTGCATCGACTACACCACACTAAATAAGGCATGTCCAAAAGATCCATTCCCACTACCTAGAATAGATCAGATAGTGGATTCCACCTCCGGGTGTGAATTACTGTGTTTCCTAGACGCATATTCTGGGTATCATCAAATCAGGATGTCTAGGGAGGATGAAGAGCATACTTCATTCATCACAGTAGATGGATTGTACTGTTACACAGCCATGCCCTTTGGTCTCAAGAATGCAGCTTCAACTTTTGTACGAGCTATGTACAAAACTTTTGAAGAACTCATTAGAGATGTAGTGGAAGTGTACGTCGATGACATCGTGGTCAAGGTCAGGAACAAGGAGTCACTCCTCGACACCTTGAAGGTTGTCTTCGACAAGCTGCGGGTCACCCGCACAAAGCTAAACCCGGACAAGTGCGTGTTCGGGGTTAGCTCCGGAAAACTTCTTGGTTTCCTAGTAAGTCACCGGGGCATAGAAGCTAATCCGGCGAAGATAAAAGCCATTGAAGACATGCGGCCACCAACCCGCATCAAAGATGTCCAAAAATTAACTGGATGTCTAGCAGCTCTCAGCCGGTTTATATCAAGACTCGCGGAACGGGCACTCCCCTTCTTCAAGTTATTGAGGAAGTCCGGACCATTCCAATGGTCCGAAGAAGCAGAGAAGGCATTCTAGGAGCTGAAACAGTTCCTCACTACCCTACCAATTCTGGTAGCTCCGAACCCTGGTGAGCCTTTGTTGCTTTACATTTCAGCTACTGACGAAGTCGTCAGCATGGTTCTGGTTGCGGAGAGACTGGAACTACCCCACACTCAGGAATTCAGACCCCTTCGGGAGGGTCCGGAGGTTCCTGAAAGCGAGTCTGGGTCCCAGCTCCCAGGTTCAAACCCACAAGAAGTTGCTTCAGGAGACCTAGACCCCTCCGGGAGGGTCCAGGTCATTTCTGAAGAAGCTCCGGGTTCCTCCAGCCAGAACCCGGAGGTCCCCGAAGAGAATCTGGACCCCTCCGAGAAGGTCCGGATCAATGAAGAGGAAGCTCCGGACCCCTCCGGGAGGGTCCGGACCATTCAACGCCCGGTATACTTCATTAGTGAAGTATTACATGATGCCAAGACTCGATACCTAGAGGTGCATAAGCTGCTCTATGCAGTTCTTATTGCCTCCAGGAAGCTTCGACATTACTTCCAAGCTCACAAAGTCTCGGTGGTGACCTCCTATCCACTTCGAGCAATCTTGCATAATCCCAATTCAACTGGGAATATTGCAAAGTGGGCAGCGGAATTGGCTGAATTTGATCTTGAATTTATTTCAAGACAAGCAGTCAAGAGTCAAGCGTTGGCAGATTTTGTGGCAGAATGGACTCCCTCTCCATCAAATCCTGGGGGCCCCAGTGAGCAGAAGATGGAGTATCAAGCTCCAACCTTCACCGAGCCTCACTGGACCCTCTACTTCGACGGCTCCATGCAGAAGCAGAGGGCCGGAGCTGGAGTCCTTCTCCTTGCACCGACTGGGGAGAAGGTAAAATACATGGTACACCTTGACTTCAAGGCAACCAACAACATGGCGGAGTATGAAGCACTCATCTACGGACTAAAGGTGGCACTGTCATATGGTGTCAAGCAACTGCTGGTCAAAGGAGATTCACAGCTCATCATCAAGCAGGTGAAGGGTGAATGCTCCTGCAATAATCTCCAGCTAGCTGCTTACCTCCTTAAAGTCCAGAGGCTTCAGAAGGACTTTGAAGTCCTACATCTCCACCATGTTCAGCGTGCCCATAACGCTGAAGCTGACGAACTCTCGACCAAAGCGTCAACCGGAGCTCTGGCTCCTGACGGAACCTTTGTCCGGAGGTTGTCAAAACCAACAGCTCAGCCTGCCGAACTGAGCGAAGGGGGCGAGATCAGCATCCCGAAGCTGACGGTCCCGATAGCCCTGTTACCATGGCAGCCATCAAGGGTCGTAGGTGCTGCCGGGAGCTCCAAGCAACCCAGCACGCAAGACTCAAAAGCTCAAGCTAGCTCCGATGCATGGATCTCGGAGATCCGGAGCTACTTGAAAGACAACATCCTTCCTGACGATGATGTATCTGCTGACCGGGTAGTCAGATTGGCTAAAAGATACACGCTGGTAGAAGGGGATCTCTACCGGCGCGGTGCCAACAGCATCCTAATGCGGTGCATCACAAGGGAAGAAGGCTGCGAACTTCTCGCAGAAATCCATGGAGGCGAGTGTAGGAACCACGCATCTTCCCGCACGCTGGTCGAAAAAGCCTTTCGGCATGGCTTCTACTGGCCTACAGCGCTCCAGGATGCCACTGAGCTGGTGAAGAAATGTGAAGCATGCCAATTTCATGCAAAACAAATTCATACACCGGCTCAGCCCTTACAAATGATACCTCCTACATGGCCCTTCGCTGTGTGGGGGATGGACATCTTGGGACCTTTCCCGAGAGCCGTCGGAGGTTACAAGTTCCTGTACGTCGCCATCGACAAGTTCACCAAGTGGCCGGAAGCAACTCCAGTTGTGACGATCAACAAGCAATCTGCTATCAACTTTCTGCAATCCATTGTAAGCAGATTTGGAGTCCCAAACAAAATCATCACTGATAATGGGACTCAATTCACAAGCTCAGCATTCCAAGGATATTGCAAATACCTCGGCATACAAGTTTGCTACGCCTCCGTAGCTCACCCGGCCAGCAATGGCCAAGCCGAGAGAGCAAATGCAGAAATCCTTAAAGGACTCAAAACACGCACCTATGAGCGCTTGAAAAAACATGGAGCCAACTGGATCGAAGAGCTTCCGCTCACTTTATGGGCCAACAGGACATCTCAAAACCGGTCAACTGGAGAGACACCCTTCTTCCTGGTGTACGGAGCTGAAGCAATCCTTCCTCCGGAAATCACCTTGGGTTCACTCCGGGTTCGGACCTTCGACGAAGCCGCGCAGGACCAGCTCCGGCGTGAGGACCTAGACCTCCTTGAGGAGGGAAGGTGCCAAGCAGCTGTTCGGAATGCCCGATATCGTCAAGCTCTACGGCGTTATCACCAGCGGCATGTACACAACCGACAGCTCGAGGAAGGCGATATGGTGCTATGGAGAATACTATCCAGAGAAGGGTTAAACAAACTCTCCCCCGGCTGGGAGGGGCCCTTCCGAGTGATTAAAGTATCCCGTCCCGGAAGCGTTCGCTTGGCTACCGAGGATGGGACACCTCTCCCAAATCCTTGGAACATCGAGCACCTCCGTATGTTCTACACCTAATACCACGGAGGTGAGTCTTGAGTAACTTGAAATGTATGTTATAGAGTCATTGTACGGAGTCGGGTAGTTCCTCCGGGAGAGCAGTCGGACCTTTCCCGAAAGGTCCGCAAAGCTCATGCAACACTTGTCACAGTCTCAGGACTAAAAGTGCGGCTAACTACCCTGGGTCAAACGAGAAATGAAACACACTTAGCTTGGTTCTGTACCCTAAGAGTGTACTTGTTTCCCCTGTACCCCGGACCTATAATGAAAGACATCTTCATGTGAAATAGACTCCGCGTGCATTTATTTTGTGCAGGCTCGACATTTTTATTTTTCTCTTTCTTGTCTATAACAAAGACGTGCAATTCTTAAGAAATTTTAGTTCGACCGGTTTATATACGATTCGAGTTGTATTGTCAGTTCTTTTGGATTCAAATATCGTTCATGGCCAACTCGCCTGAAAGCCGCCAAGCCAATCTAGGGCTGGAGTGTGCTATCGACTTAGCCTGGTCAAGCACCCTAAGTACGCCACTCTACCTACACCCCGGCAGGCCGAAGTAAGGCGGGTCCATGGACAGTTGAACCTAGAAGAAAAGACAACGCATCCGGTTGTATTTAAAATCGCGTTCAACTTAAAGTCTTCTTGAGAATCGTAAGCCGCGACGAAATTATAGACAAGGAACGAATTTTACTATTTTTCTTGGCTTGAGTGTGCAGGGAAAATAAAATCTACGTTGATGGAGAAAAGCCAGAGCTAACTAAGCTCCGACTCCCCAAAGGGGGCCAACCGTCGACGCTGAATAAAAGATGGTGAGAAGACCACGTAAATGGAGTCTGCTGCCAACAAACCAAGTGTTGGCAAAGGACACTGCCGGAGCTACTCAGCTCCGACACCCCGAAGGACTAACTATCGATACTCTATGTGTTGATAGAGGATATTGCCGGAGCTATCAAGTTCCAGCGATGGACAATGCCGGAGCTTCTAAGCTCCGGCAACCTCAGGGGACCTTCACTGTCGAAGACTTCGGACCTAAAATCTACAAGTTCGGAGCAAATGAGTCTTCAACAAAACACAATATCCTTTTGGTACATGTTCACAATCAAATTGTGTACATCTACCAGGGGGCCAAGTGAAGATAAAAGTGTTGAAGACAAAAAGTGAAATTCGCAAAAATTTGGGGATTTCATTTATATGGAGACAGGAGATTACATCTGGAGACAAGGGATTACAAAATTGAGGAAGAAGAAGAGAAAATACAAGTGAGAGCTACAGAGATGGCCCTAGACCCTATGGAAGAACTCGGCGACCTTCTGGGCGACCTCCGATACGCTGGCTCGGGTAGCTTCGCCTTCTCCTTTGACGGGGCCTTCAAGCACCGGGTCCAGATGAAATTGGGAGTTCCGGCTGGTGTAGCACGTCAGCAAATACTCTGCAACGTTCTTCGCCAGGGATTGCCCCTCAACCTCCAGTTGGTCCGCGATGACATCGCCCACCTTGGAGAGCTTGCTACCTGCTGCGCTCAACGCCTGCAGCGCAAGGTCCGGCTCCGGCTCCGGATCATCCGGGCGCACGGGGCTGAAACCCATCGGCGTCAGTGCGTCATTGGCCTTGCCCAGGAACTCCAAAATCTGTAGGGAGTCCGCCGTCCTTAAGCTCTTCATCTCTTCCAGGGATCTCCTGGCCGCCGTCAGTTCGGAATTCTCACGGGCGAGGCGCTCAACTTCTTTGGCGTTTTGCTGAATCTTTTCAACAACCCGCCTCTCGAGTCTTCCGAGCTCCTCATCCTGGAGGTGGATCTTGTTCCGGCGATCGACCAGGTCCTTCTCCCTAGCCTGCACTTTTTTCTCCCGGGCAACAAGGGCACACTCGTATTCGTAGAGTTTCTGCCCTCGCACCCAGGTCTTCTCCTCTTCCTCTTGGCAGCGCTCATCCAATTTCTTGGTGCGCTCCTCGAGGCCCTTGTCATCCAGAGCTACTTTCTCAGCAAGCTCCTCTTCCCTCCTCAGGACATCATCCCGCAGCTCAAGGAGTTTCTGCTCTTCATTCTCGAGTCGTTTCTCCCTCTCTTCAAGTGCCTCTCGGCGCTTGATGAGTGCAGTGTTAATGACCTCCAGCCTTTCATGGCATTCCTCGGCCGCACTGTTGGTTGCTTTGGCCTGATTGTAAATCTCCTGGGATTGGGCGTCGAGGGCCCGAGTCATGCTCTCCCTGTCATCCAGCAGCTTGCCCCAGTACTCCAGGCGGATCTTCTCCCGCTTGATCCACTCCTTGTCATCCGCTAGCCTCGACTGAGCCAGCTTGGTCTCGAAGTAGAGCCGGTTACGCCACCGCCTAAGGGTTTGGCGCTCCTCTTCAAGAGCCTTGCTGTCGTGGAAGAAGGCCAATTGGACTTGACGCAGACTAGAGCAGGCGTTGTCGATAGACATCGACAGCGGGATAGGCTCCGGACTTGCTGGGGTCTCCTCCGCTGGTTCCAGCGGGTCTTCACATACAAAAATTGTGTCCCACTCTACGAGAGTGGACCCCTGAGCTTCCAAGGCACTAGGGTCGTCCTCCAAGATGGCCTCAGTCGCCATCGAAGAAGGCCCCGCCGCCAAGTCTTCGTTCACCTCCTCGGGCAGGGGGCCAGCGACTTCGCTTGGGCACTCCGGCTCTGCCGCAGGTACCTCTGACGTCGTCGCATCCGGAGCAGGAGCTGCTACTGGCTCCGGTCTGGGCACCTCTTCCGAGGGAGGCTTGAGCTCCATCACATCTTCAATCACCGGTTCAGGCACCGGAAGATCTTCATCTTCAACCGGCCCCGTGACCGGAGCTCCAATAATAACCGGCTCAACGGTCGGTGCTTCGGAGGTAACCGGCTCAACTGCCGGAACTACCTCGACATCCGGCTCGCATGTCGGGGCTTCAGTCACCTCCGGCTCAACCGCCGAGGCTTCGACACTTTCCGGCTCCGAGGCCGGGACTACTACTTCCTCCGGCTCAACAGCCGGAGTTTCCATCACTGCAGCACCAGGACCCGGAGCTTCAACCTCCGAGACAGGTGTTGCTGGCGTGTCTTCACTCCCGTGGTCCGGCGCCACCACGGGAACTTCTGAGGACGAGTCGAGGTCCATGACCACGACACCTGGCGCCAGAGCTGTCGCAGCCTCAGCCACCACCTGGGGCGGCACCGGGACAGGAGCAGAATCTCCCACGGCCTCAGACACTGTGGCTGAGGGTGGAGCTTCACTCCCCTTCTTGGGGACGCTGCAGATGATGGACGAAGAAAATTAACAAACAATTGCTACAATTAAATAATTATCCAAGGTAAAGATTAAAAATTACCTTGGAAGGCTTCCGCACCAGCTTGCGTGGAACCTTTTTCCTGGACGTTCCGGGCTGGCCACGGTTGGCGTAGGAGCTCCGGAAGGCCCCCCAGAACCTGTCGCGGCCACAGGTGTTTCCCGGGTCGAGGCTCTCCTCGATCGGGAAGAACCCCCGGACCTGGAGGCTCTCACCGTCCCAGGTGCCGGAGTCGTGCGCCCGGAGCTAGCACCCCAGGAGGATCCCACCACGGGGACAGACGCGCTCTGGGAGGATCCCACTTCAGGAACGGTATCGTTCCGGAAGGACCCCACTACGGGGGCAGTCGCCACGGTGGTAGAAGATCTTCCTCTCTGGGGAGAAGGAATCGAGGCGGAAGTAGTGGGCCTAACGGACCTTCCGTCGGCGTGTCGCAGCTTCCACTTCCGGCTCTCTGGCTCATCCGCCAGCTCCTTGCCCTTGCCGACGACCTCGACCTTCGGCTGTGGAGCAGGGACAGAGCCATCTTCGGGCATTCCGGGAATCGCCACCCGGGTGGTTGATCTTCTCTCGACGACACCAAGGTCGTCAAGTGCGGGCATCTTCCGCCGGAGCTCCCTGCTGAACTCCACTTCCACGTTCAGAGGGAGAAAGGCCGACGGTGGAGTCAAGTCATCACCGTCGACGTCGATGTCGTGCTGGAATTTCTTGAGGTGGAACTCCAAGGTTTTCCCCACCATGTTGGACTTCAACCCGGTCTCAACCCGGTCCTCGTCCATCACGCTGTTGAGGGCCCAAGCGAGCTTCTCCCTTCTCTTCAGCGGCGCCCACCTGTTGGCCAGGAAGTTGCAAAATACCGCCTGAGGAGTCAATCCTCCCTCCACGCATTGGTGGATCCTGGTCAAGGAGGGGTTGAAAGCTTCCGCCAGCACCGGAGCTTCACTCCAGATCGTCGTATCGATGCTGGGCAGACCGTCGGGCAGCTCCAATCTCTCGTGCTCCTCCACCCTGACGACTATCCAATCTTTCTTCCAAACATCCCATTTCCTGGAAGGGAACGACCGGAGGTATTTGAATGGGCACTTCTTGCACTTCACGAAGTAATAGAAGCCAAGGTACTCATTGCTCCGGCCAGTGGTGTGGACGATGAAGAAGGTCCAGAAGTGTTCGATACAGGGGGGATGCCCACCCACATCTCACAGAAGTGGACGAAGATAGACACGAGGAGAATGGAGTGAGGGCCAAGGTGGTATAGCTGCAGACCATAGAAGTCTAGCAGCATCAAGAAGAAGGAAGAAAAAGGTGGGATCAATCCCACCATGGCGTACAAAGAAAAGTACACCATTTTGCCGGCGCGCTCCTTCTCGAAGGGGAGCTCTCCGCCGGCACGGACCAAGCGGTTGAAGAAGTCCGAGGACCACCCCATGAGGGCCCGGACCTTCTTCAAATCGCCATCGGTCTTCAAGCGACTTTCGCGCAGACCCAACTCCATCACGGCACAGCTAGGCAAGAGAAGAGGAGCAAAGCACGAGTCGGGAGTTTGAGCGCAAGATCAGATGAGAAGCGTAAAGAACTCCCGACGGTGCGCGCTTTCCTTCTTAAGTAAGCCCTCGCAACGCTTGGATGGAAACCGCAGGGAAGTCGAAGATACCACTCAAGAATTCAACCCAGCCGATGACAAGAGGGCCCGGGACCACCCCGACGATCAAGTTGAGGCTATTACCCAGGCGAACGGTTGTCATCACGAGGCGGGAAACCCAAAGGCGACGGCCTGACAAGGCGCGCGGAACCGATACGGTTTTCGTATTGGGAACCGGCGACCTTCAATTGCGTGAGATCCGCACGTCAAAGATCTCATCTGCTGCACGAAGTGCGCCACGCGGCGGGATCTAACTGTAAATCCCTGCCAACGGCACCTTCGAAGACCCTTGAAGACCCAGTTCAAGAGTCGCAAGGATGGACCCACCTCCGACGGAATGACTTCACCCCAGTGATCTTCCTCGGAGGTAGGTCCAGGGGGCCACTGTCGGTACCCTAGAAACCGTACACCCCTTGAGGTTACAAAAATCTCAAGGGAAAGCCATCTACTTGGTTTGAAGACCCTCAGAGGCCTACTTGTCAGATATGACCGGACCCGCTTCTCCAACATGGTTAATCCCTGGGTCGCCACGTGTACAACCAAACCGGAGCTACCGCCCACAAGGGGGAAGCTCCGGGCCACGTACCGAAACGGCACCTCCGGATTTAACCCCAGACCGAGAGAAGCTCCGAACCTGACACGTGTCTGGTAGCCCTAGAGCTACCTGTTTCCCACAGCAAGCTCCGGAGCTGCCACGTGTCCAGTCGTCGGACCTTCGGCTTCTAACCTCCGGAAGACCTTGTAACGGCTCCAGATCTTCAAAGGAGAGTCAAGGACTTCAAGATCCGATTAAGTGTCATTAATGCCATATTAATGACACTTAAACGGACGATCTTAACACCAGTAACGGTGCTATCAAAGCCCGTTATAGGATCATTAAGAGCAGTTAAGCGTGTATCAATACTAGTAACCGCCGGGGCCACATGTCGGGTCAGACTAACTTGTAACGGCCTATCCTTGTACTATAAAAGGACAGACCGACGATACACGCGAGACGTTCACGAACGAACTCACGCACCCCATACACTCGTTGCAAGTTCATACTGCTAATACAACACCAACACACCCGTGGAGTAGGGTATTACGCTCAGGCAGCCCGAACCACATAAATTCTTGTGTCTCCTGTGTCAAACTCCTATTCACCTTCTTGAATCTCCGCGCGCCCACACCAAACATCAAACTTCCCTATCGCTTTAGTAGTGTAGGGAGATCTGCCGGCTCCAACCGCCGACATTAACCTCATTTATTGTGTATTAAACATTAGTAACCGCCAGGACCACATGTCGGGCCAGGCTTACAGTGTAACGACTAGTCCTTGTGCTATAAAAGGACAGGTCGACGATACACAGAGGACCGCTCTCTCTGTATGAGCTCTCGAGACTCTCACACACTCTCGGACTCACTCAGACACTCTTAGATGCTCAATACAACAGCAACACACCCCGTGGAGTGGAGTATTACGCTCAGGCGGCCCGAACCACGTAAACCTCTGTGTCAACTTGCCATCATCTCTTGAATCTCTGCGCGCCCATTACCGAACTACGAACTCCATGGACTACTAACAGTAGTGTCGGGAGATCTGTCGGATTCAACCACCGACAGTTTTCATCAATCACCAAAAGGGGAGATTGTAAGTGCATCTAGGCACTCCGATGTGGGTTTTGGACACTGATGACAAGCAAGCAAAGAGCTAATAAAATTGTTTTAGTGAGAGTAGGTTATAATGAAGAAAAGATGAAAAATGTAAAAAGGGAAAAATGAGATGTTGATGGAAAAATGCTTAATTGAAGAAGAAGACTTGGTCTAATTCTTAGTGCTCAAAGTGTGTGTGGGAAATCCTCTCAAGAGCTCAAATTTCTGCATGGGAAGAATTAGAGAGTAACTTAGCACAACACAGTTGCACAACCACGGACTAGTCGGGTCCATAACAAACTAGTCTGCACATCCCGAGCTTATCCGAGTTCTGCCAGAAAAGAAGTCTCTATGTGAAATCGGACTTGTGTGGTTTCACGCCAGACTAGTCCGATCCCCAGTTCAGCCTAGTCCATTTTTAAACGAACAAGTAGTCTCTGTGTGACATCGTACTTGTCCCTCACAGGAACTAGTCCGGTATTCTAGGGTTTTGCACTTAACACTTAAAGTGGTGTTGGGACTTAACCTAAAATTTGAATCACACCACACCAGACTAGTCTGGTGTCAACCACAGACTAGTACAAACTTATAACCCTAATGATTACTTTCTCGAGACTTGAGATACCGACTAAATTGACATACAACACGAACCCTAGCGCTGCCATTGCATCGAAGAGCACAAAAACACTCCTCTCCACACATTTTAAGGACTTAAGAGTTAAACCTTTGGGGGTTAGGCATTGGGAAAGGGAGAGTGATGATTTCATCGCATTTGAGCTCTTGGTTTGATTCCTCTCACACACTCCTACTGATTATTGTATAATTTTCAAGTGTGTTGATCTTTCATTTGCTATAAACTTGTAGGAGCCCTCAACTTGTGTGGAAGCCCCATAAACTTGACGATGGAAGGGTTGGTTAAGACACGGCTCTGTGTGAGCTCCTCAATGAGGACGTAGATCTCTTGCATGAGATAGAACCTCGGTAAAAGTCCTTGTGTCATATGTTTCTTGTTCATCGTTTTCATTATCATCACTAGCTAGGGCATAAACTTGATCTATCTTGCAACTCGTGTTAATCTAGTAATCCTAGTGCAAATTACGTATTCTACTTGTTTGTTAAACTTTTTAATATTGTTTACATAATTTTGCTGCGACAAATTCAAAGAAAATACAAAAAGAATTAAACTTGATCATTTTCTGAACTAACACCGGACTAGTCCGCACTGATACCGGACTAGTCCGGCCTCTGGTATTTAACTCCTCTGAATTAAGTGTTTCAGGAGTTCAAAAAGCCTATTGTTCCCCGGACACATTCAGCTTTTGGTGAATAAAATTCGTAGTTTAGAGGAGCTTTTGTGCCTTATTCGTCTGACATGTTTTCGTCAAGTCTTTCTCGTCAAGTTTCTGCGTAGCCTGACGTTGCTTTGGTGTTTTGATCATAACTTGCGTTTTACAGATCAATTGACGTGATTCTTTTTGTGTTGTTTTAACAACTTTATTTTCTATAATCTATGAAAATTTCAAAGTCATTGGATTTGTGGTTTTTTAGATACACGAGTTTCTTTGCAGTGTAGCAGATCTGTTTTAACTTTGGTAGAACAGATTGACTTTTGTTCGATCTTTTGATCATAACTTGAATTCTACTCATTATTTTCATGTGATTTTTTTGCATTAGTTCCGTGACTTGATTCTCTACAATCTAAACTGATTTTTTTCATGGTTCAAGAAGTTGAAAACACTTGCACACATGGTTTATCAGACTGATTTTCTGCCGAGGAGTTTTTATAGCTTCCACTTAAAAAGTTTTAATCTACCATTCACTCTCTCTTGTAGCTTTTCATGTGCTCTAATCTTTATGATTTGCATGTGTTTTTGCTAATCAACATGTTGTAATACTCCGCAAAACCTTGTGTGTTCGATGGTGTTGACTTTCAAGGTGTGAAGGCTCATATGGAGGCTTACGTACAAGCACAAAGCTCATCTGGGAGAAGGTCTACAAGTCCTTCGATGTGAAAACAAATGATCAAGTTACAACTGGAAATATAAGGGACGTGGACAACAACAACAAGGCACGAAACTTGATCATACAAGGATTGACTCAAAGCGACTTCGATCGTGTTGTACACCTCCGATCTGCATATGATGTGTGGAAAGCGTTATGCGACTATAACGAAGGATCCAACACGATCAAAGAGGTACGTCAAGACATGTTCAACCTGGTGAGTCGATCGATGACTTCTTTGCTCGCTATAATAAAATTCTCAGCAACTTGCGTAGTGTGAATGTTAATTTTCCAGATAGCAATTGTTAAGTGCATTAGACATGTCAATTTGAGAGATGAAAGTTACATCTATTAGTGAATCTATTATTAGTACACTTACATTATATGTGCTATATTTCAAGTTAAAAACTCACAAGCTTGATATTATCTCACGTAAAAACCCCAACAAGTCTCTTGCATTTGTTCACAATGTGACATGCCTAGTTTTAGCAAATATTCATCATGTGGTACACTTATTTTGCTGCCCTCTCTAACACTTGAACAGATTAAAGAGTTTCCAGAGGAGGAGCTAGCACTTCTCTCTACTCAGTTCTCATAAAGAGATTTGTTGTTCCTAATCCTACTTCACCTTAATTGTTATTTGAATAAAAAGATCATAATAAGCTTCCTTTGACCCTTAAGAGACCCTTAGGAGTAGGTAACCTATTCGCTATCCTTGTTTCTATTGCATTCTATCTCATCGTATCACATTCTGCTCTACAATTCCACTTCTACAAAAGGAAAGAGCATACCCAACTTAGGTAAGGGCTAGTGATTCATCTAATCAGACTAGTAGGGCATCTTTCTTTTCGTAGTAAGCAGCTCTATTGAGAAAGCTCTTTCTTGATCGAAGTAAAGAATCATTGTAGTTTCATTACTTATCTTCCATTCAAATTCAAAAAAAATCTTAAAAAAGTGAATGCTCAATTCACCATTGATAGAATTATGCCTAAAAGGAGGAATATTGCGATAATAGATGCAGATCAAACAAGAACTTGATGAAAAAAAGATAGAAAAAATATTAATAATCCGAAGCAAAGGCACCATTGATAACCTTAATCCATTTTGTTGAGGATCTTGCACTTATTCTGGCCACAAGGCTAGAATGCCCTGTGTGCAAAATAGTGCCATTGGTTAGTGAAGCTAGCTAACAATCGTCATATCATATCCATAGGATTTTAAGAAAGAGAAATTTAATCCCTTTGAAGTTTTCCACACATTTTTTTTTGCCAAAGAACCACCCGAAGAATTTCCATGGGGTCTCTCTTGGGTGGAAAGGGTTGGCCATCTGGCCCTTGGACAAACAGAAGAAAGCTAGAATGGATGCTTCAAAAAAGGAAAGATAACTACTTACATTACCCGTGAACTCTAAAATAAAAACTACTTATTTTTTTCAAAAATACCAGAAAAAAGAAGAAAATTACCTCTTTCTAAAAGATTGCTGCCCATTCGTTGTGCAAGCTCGTTTCTGCCGATGCCATTCAAGTCCTAGTTCGGAGGATGTGTCTAAATTTTGTTTCTCTTTTCAGTCTTGAGGAGATATGTGGGCCCCTCAGTGCATTTGTAATAGATTGTTTGGGTCGCCTTCGTAAATAAAAATATTATTTTTATGCTCCCCTTGGCATACGGCGAAAAACAAATCGGCCCTTCCCGATCCGGGCGACGAGGTATAGAGAGATGTTCTACAGAGCCCCGAGAGATGCAGTGCCTAGATCACCAAAGTCATGGTCGGGATTCCCCGTGTCTTAGTTACAAAAATGCCGTTCGCTCGTGACAAGAAGCTAGATGGTCAAGAGAATACTTGTGTTAGCCGTTTTTTGGCGCCTTAGGAGTGTCGTAGTGTCGACCTCCAGTACTTTAAATCCAGGTTTGTCACTTGTGGTAGTGTGGCGATGTTGTTCGAGCGACGCATTGTCCGAGCTCCTGAGACCTTTCGATGATTTTTGCTGGTGTCTTTTGGCCATAGTTCCCGAGCCCTTTGCTGTCGTTCCCAAGTCATTTGCCACTCCTTGATGGAGTCGCGTGATGAGTGCACAGTTGTTCTAGCATTTTCTCGAAGTAATCGGTCGACGGCTTGGCTTGACTTTTGTCCTCGCGACGCTTGGCGACAGCGACAAGGCCCTGGTCGTTTGCTTGGGGATGACGTTTGTTGTAACCGGTCCTCTTTTCGTCGCGATGAGGTGTTAAGTCCTTTTTTCCTTCGCGGTTCTTCAGCTTCGGCTTTGCTGCGACGAAGATTGCCCGGGCCGCCTCCTCGTCAGAGGCCGTGCTTAGTTCCATGTCGAGCATCTTTCTCGTGCTTTTTGGCTTGACGCAACCAAGCTTGTGGACCAAGCATTCACATGTAGTTCCTGAAAGGAACACCCCAACAACAACGATGTTGACTACGTCGAAAAGTGCATTACATTTGTTGGAGAAGCGTCGTATGTATTCGCGGAGGGCCTCAGGGCCTCTTCCGACCTCTGCTAGCACCCCTTAAGGTCTTATGAATTTCTCGAACGCATATATGTGCCTTGAAAGTTGTCGGTGAAGGCGGATTTTAACTCGGCACAACTTCAAATGGTGTCAGGTGGCTGGTACTCGAGCTATGTCCGGGCCGAATCGACCAAGCATATGTGGAGGTACTAGATGATAAAAAGATCATTCGAGGCGCCGCCGACTCTACACGACAGATGGTTGCCTTCTAGCCAAACATTGAGATTTGACTCGGTGTCGTATTTGACGATGTTGTTTGGTGCGCTAAAGCGGGGTGGAAGGGCCGCGCCGCGTATCCGCATACCGAAGGCCCTAGGCTCAGGCTTCGGCCCTCATCACTCTCGTGGTTACGTCCTGGGTGAGGTCGATGGTGAGGAAACACTGATCGAGGCTCGACGACGATTTATTGGGCTCTGTGTCATGCCTCGGAAGTTCGGCATGAGTCGAAGTTGCTGCTCCGTTCGTAGGCGGGACCGCGTGATGGTGCTGACGATCCGATCCTTCCGATCTCGCTTACCTTGGCTGGGACATCGGACCTTGACGGTCCGGCTTCACCTGTGGGGCACCCTGCTTGGCTCCTGCCTAGATCCGATGTCTCTCGTTACCAGGCAAAGGAGCTCTTGTTGAGCCAGGGAAGAGAAAGGAGCGGTATTCTGCTTGTCCATTTGAACAAAAAACAGTCAAACTGCAATAATTAATTCATTAGGCCGCATGTAAACAAACTGGGCCTAAACACAGAAGGGTAGCAGCAACAGAATGGACATGTCATGTCATGGCAGCTAATTTCTGTAGAGGAACTTACATTGAACCAAATGTGAAATCATATTACTGGAGGACTATTTTTAATGGGGCAATCATAGCTCGGTAAACATGAATAGGCTAGGGCTGTCGGAGTGGAGGTGCATGACCGGGGAGCGCCGGTGGTGGGGAATGACCTGGGGCAGCATCGCTTGGTGGCACATGACCGAGGGTGGGGAGCAGAGGCGCATGGCCGGGGTGGCGGATGATACAGGCGCACGGCTAGGAGCGTGGCGGCAGCGGCGGCCGGAGGAGCGTGTCTAGAGACGGGGCAGCAGGAAGTGCCCGGGGGCCAGGCAGCGGCGGAGGTATCGAGGCAGCAGGGTCAGATGCAGAGCCGGGACTGGGTGGGGCTAGCGGCGCCGCGGCGGGCGGGAGTCAAAGACACTAGGTCGGGGCCGCTAGGATTCTGCTGCGCCTGCCGCCTGTGCAGACTAAAGCGGTAATTTACTGGGCTGGACTGCGAAAGTAGAAGGCCGAAGACCAAAGTGGGCTGGACAGTTTCAGACGCCTGGCACCGACAGGTGAAAAATGAAAACTACAACTTTGAGGTCAGGTACGGATGAGGCTTCATACTCCCATTCGGTGCTGTCATGCGTACTCCCGATGTGTCACAATATTATTGGTCTCTTCATTAATTCTCAGTTTAACTACTATATCTTCACATCAAATCAGATCATGACACGTCAACAGGAGCACGCATAGGAGCACAAAGAGGAATAGGGAAGCTGCATAGTCAGGTACGGATCGGACCCACGAGTCCAAATGTTTACTCACACCCGCACGCGACGGATGCCAAACCTGTCGGGTACGCAGTTTTTTTTGCCATCCTTATTGAATAGAAGTCCTCAGTTTTTTCCAAAAAAAGAAAGAAAAAGAACTCATTCCTTCATCGAATATATGCTACACATTAACAAGTCCTGCTCCAAGAATAAAAGGGAAGGGGTACAATAATTAAAGAACATGAACAAAACGAAGGAAGCATAAACAACGTGAGCAAATTATATGCATTTGGCACAGACGCAGCAGTGGTAAGCAGAAACTAGCGAGTAAGCTCACTCGCTAGGTTGGTCACCGGTTGCTGCTGTGCCACCCGAAGTCTCATCAAAATCGTCGAAGCTGAGGCTTAGTGTTTGCAGCTTGAACCCAGCTCCCTGGATGGCTTCCACTAGGTTAGAGGCCACTCCAGTAGCTTGAACTGTTGTCTCTTTTGTTAACTGAAGACATGATAGTAAGGGTATCGATGAATAACATGTGCATGCCATATCATGTTAAGGAATAGCAGGACAGAAACAGAACTATCAGTCAAAACTTGAACTGAACTATTTGATCATCATTATGATACTGAGCCGGAATTCATTTCACTGTATATATGGAACACTTAGTCATGAATCAATTTCTAACAGTTATACTTAACTCAGTGGTGCCTCCACTGTACTTGCTAGAAGCTCCGGGATTCAGGGCATTTTCAATGGAGGGCAGATATGAAGGGCAAAAATATATGAAAGAAACAAGACAGTATTGGAAATGATTACAAAGAATAAATGACTTACGAACAGGAAATGGGTGGCTTTCAGCTATCTGCTAGTGTCTCGTAACTCCGGCGCTAATGTTTTCTTATTAATGACCAGTGTTGTAAATCTATGCCAGGACGCCTAGGCGAGCTCCGGATGAGGAAGGAGCGGCAGGGGATGGGCAAGCCCAGCAAAAGGGGATGAGCGAGCACAGCAGCAGGAGAGCAGAGGCGTGGATAGGGCCGGGCAGCACGGCCGGTGGGGCATGAGGAACGATTGGGGGGGAGGGGGGGGGAGCTTCAAGCGGCGAGCGGCAGCATCGGGGCGGAGGCATCTTGCACTAGGGTTGGGCTGGAGCGGAATCGGCCCAACTAATGTGAACTGTCGGATGTCCACATTTTAGATTGGGTACATAAAATTTCTTAATCCTAAACCTATCTTGTATTCTCCCTCTCTCTCTCTCCTCAAGACATCCGGGCGGCGGCGGATAGTGGTGATGTGGCAGCAGACGTGACCAACGGCGATGGCGGAGGATGAGAACGGTAGCGGCGGCAGACAGACGGCGACGCACGGCGACAAAGGCGGAGGATGGCAACGGCATGGGCGGAGGACGGCAGCAGCAGCGGATGGCGGCGGTGCTCCTTCCAGGCGTGGCGACCAAACATGGAGTCCGGCCTAGAGCAACTGGCGCCTAGGTGTCACTTGGACAACACTGGTAATGGCATTTAGGTCACTTGTCAATTCTCCTGAATTTTTTACACAGCAATTTCCGTTTGTTCATCTGTGACAGGTTCAGTATGCAGCAATTTGCGGAAAATGGCATATAGGAGGAAGGGAGTTTGTCAGATGAATCAAGGAATTTTGTTTTCTTCTTGAAGATGAGCTCAATCAAAGGTTAGATGTTTTACATGTCCTATAAAATTTTTGGTCCAATTTTATAGTAAGTTTGTGATGTTTCAACAACGCTAAAGAAAACATTGATAGGAACATATAAAACCAAACTTTTGAAAATCTGGTAATATATGCAAATATCTTGTTCTTTCAATACTTAAGTGTAACAGTCAATAACCATTGTTGTGAAACAAATCCTCCAGTTACTTATCTGCAAGCTGAAGACAAGTGATTTAACAGCTTTTGACAAAAGACAAGGAATCTTTGTTCTAAAAGAAAAAAAAAACAAAGAAGTGATTGAACCTAGTCTGAAGTGAAAAATGATTCATTTGTGGGCACATCGTTTGGACTTTGAATTCTGGACCAGAGATGTTACTTGGAATACCTAAGTTTAACAATCAATAACCATTATTGTGAGACAAATCCTTCCAGTTACTTATCTGCAGGTTGAAGACAAGTGATTTAGCAGCTTCCGACAAAAGCCAAGGAATCTTTATTCTAAAAGAATAAAAAAACAAAGAAGTGATTGAATCTAGTGTGAAGTGGAAAAAAGATTCATTTGTGGGCACATTGATTGGACTTTGGATTCTGGACCAGAGATGTTACTTAGAATACTGAAAACAAAAACTATGTTTTGATCCGTTTGAAATTGCAAGGTTAAACTTTTAGCCTATATAGAATCTTATGGGGAGAAAAAAAAATCTGTATATTTTGCTTTGAAATTGCCGTTCACTATGGGTTGCAAGCCAACCATTTGATTTCTACCTGATGTATTCTCTCCTACGGTATAGCAATAGTTTGTAAATAATTATGTTTTCACATTGAGACGTGACAACATCTACTTTTTTATTTTCATTATGTTAGATTCATATGGAGACAATTCAGATTACATTTGATATTGAGGTTCCACTGAATGGTATACATATGTTTCAGGTGTGGTTGCATAAGTTTGGCTTGAAGTTCAGGAAAATGTTGATTGTAGGTGCATCAACGATATGGGGAGCTATCTGGTTAAGTAGAAATGACATTGTGGTTGACAAATGCTACTTAAAAACATATATGCAGGCACTCTTTAGAGGTACCTATTGGTGTCGACCTGGACACAACTACAAAAAATGTCAGGAATTGACCTTCATGATGAGACAGGCGTGTAGATCCTTGGAATCGACAGTTATGTGTGTCTTCGTTTATTACGAATGGAGATTTTTGTTTGGGCGGTCCCTGTTTTTTGTTTGCTTTGAAGGATGATGTGAAATAGAATGATCTCGTCTCTTGTTTGTATTTTGGAATGGGACAGATGCTTGTGAGGATGATGTCGGATAGAGTAGTAAAGTGGGATGGATTCGTCCCTATGTTTTTTCATGGATGAGTCTGTCCCGCATCTGGAGGGAATATTCCTCATTGTGGAATGACTCCATCCCATCTGTCTCCGAACCAAACAATGGAAAAGTGGGATCGTCCCGTCCCTTCCCACCATATCCCTCAAACCAAACACGCCCTTAGTAACAGAAATATTGTTTAATAATTCCAGACATGTATGGGCTCCTCTACATTTTGTGTTGCATTGTGTGACACTGTTGCATCGTCTTGATTGTAATAATGCGACCATAACATCCACTTACGGAGGGGCAGTTCTGGATGTTTTGCCCATTATCTAAAAAAAATTATGTTCCAATTCTTACTTTTGATTAACCTATATCATTTCTCTTTTTGAGAAAACTTCACCACTACGTGGTTGCAATACCTATTGGAGCTTCAGTGTCTGACTACGGTCTACATACATTGTACAACACATACCAATTCACAATTGTGCATTATTTCCCTACATATAGACAAAGTGACGTACCACAACACTAGCAACGCCTTCTTCAATAAGCACCTCCAGGTCCTTGACCCCCTCCATACTCTTTGATACAAAAAGGGGAAAAATCATCAACTGACGATTTAGAGTTACTTTACGGCTAGTAAGTCTGCAAGAAACTAGTATTTAGCAGCAAAATAGGAATAAAAAAAAGGGGAATCGGACCTCAAGAGACTCGGTTATTTTGGGAATGGCCCTCTCCTCCATCGTGCCCTCCGCCTTGAAGTAGAGGATTAGGGAGTCCGAAGTATAGGTAGGCGCCGCCGCCTCCGCGCCGGCCGCGCGCACCACCGTCAGGCGGCTGCCTCCTCTCCTGCGAGCGGCTGCTCCGGCGCCGGCAAAGCAGAGCCGCGGGGAGAGGCGGCGAGGGAGGAGGGATGCCGTGGTGGCCAAGGGGAGCAGGTGGGTGGAAGCTGGCGGCGACGTCATCGTCGTCTCGCTCTTCTGTAGTGGCTCTATCCGCCACCTGCCCTTATCCTGATTTGGCTGCTTCGCTCTGTTGGCTCGGTGAACTCGGTTTGTGGGAGACGACTCGTGTTAGCGTTGCTTCCTCTTTTGTCGGACAAAACCCCGTTTTATGGGCTTTTTTTAGAAAACAACCCATTCTATGGCTACTCTAGCAACATCGTCAATCTTTGCTATAACAGAAAACATATTAGAGAAAGAGGGTTACAATCAAAATGATAAATTTTGGTGATGAATGTGGAAAATCCTTTAGTTCCAATGTATCTATTCATTTGATATGGTATAAACTATATCTCCTAACCATATGCACAGTTACGAAGGAAGAAAGGACAAAGAACATGGGTATTCTGCTATACATCTGGTGGAACATTTGAAAGGAGCGAAATCAAAGGATTTTTGAAGGAAAAGAGAAATGACCATAGGAGGTGGTAAGGCTAGCAAAAGAGGAGATATATGGCAAAGGAGACGGGAATCCCTAACGGTAGTGGAGCTGATGTTTAGCCATCTTCGACCATCACCTTTCTTTCTTGCTCTCATATTTTCTCGTGAACAACCTTGGCAACTAAGGTTGCCTGTTTTGTTTTTTTTATACTCTATTTATCCCCACTTTAATGAGAAAGCAGAACACCTGCTAGTTTTCGCAAAAAAAGAAAAAATATATCCCCTCACCAGAGAATGACATCGGAAATATAGTACTCACTTTGTGTAACAATATAAACATTTTCTAGGATTAGTGAAAATCAAACAGTTTCAACTTTGATCATCAATAACAAAAAGTATTAATGTTTAATTAATTATAAATGTTGTTTTGGGTAACTATTATAATAATTAGTAAGTAGCCTTTTATATTTGGAATATGTATTTTTTAGATATTGTTGGACTGAAGGAGTAATAGAACATGAAGAAAATCAGGCTCTCACATCATGTTTCAGAAAATACACTTTCACTTTGATAACTTATCGTAAAGACTTGATTAGCTTAATCGGCTTGAGAAACCATTCACTAAAGAAGAAATAGAAAATGTTCTAATGAAAATGCATTTCAAGAAATCACCTGAGCTTGATGGAATCAATGGTGAGTTTTTGTAAAAAAAAATTGTAGCCCATCATTGAACATAAATTTTACTAACTTTTTGAGGGTTTTTTATGAAAGTAATTTCTTTTTTTCAAAATTTAGATAGATTCAACAGCATTGTTGTGACAGAAAAACAATGTTAAGCCCTCAAAAGTATCTAATTTCGACCCATTTCACCCCTCATTTAAAACTACGCACAAAACTACTATCAAATAGATTTTGGATGTCAATTATAGATTCTATTTATGGAACTACTATGGCTTTCTCAACAGTAGAACCATTCCAGACTGACTACCCTAGTCTTTTCTACATCCTTACTGGATCATGTCAAAAATAAAATAAAATATTTTTTATCATGTAAGATTTCTAGAATGCCTATAACAAAATAGATCACCAGCTTATCTTGGATATATATTGAAATGCAATGGTTTGCAGGTAACTGATTATTTTTTTCTCTAAACAGTAAGGAGAGGCCGCTGCTTATTTTTGTATTAATTTTAAAAAGGTAATATATTTGGTACAAGTTCCGAGGCTCAAAGGAAGCCCGTAGCCAGAAAGTATTACATGAGGCTCATCAATGAAGATTATGGTACATTGGTACTTGTTTTGGCCCTCAAGGCTATTGTAACACCCTGATTTTTGTAAAGGGGGCAATAAATTAAATATTTAATGTCGCATAGATAAAATTTGTAACATTATGGTTATTAATAAAATAGGTGGAACAAAAATGTGAAAAAATGAAACTAGGTCTGCATCATTATTTATTCGTTTAGGCGGGAGATTTAAATTTTGTAACACGTTAGAAATTCATTTGAACTTATTCAAACTGAGGTAGAAAACAAAAGAAAAAGATGAAGTTTTAGCTTAGGTCCAAATCCAGCTGCGCTGGCAGCCCATGCCTTCGTTGCTTTGTTTCCCTGGCCGCAACTGCAAGCGTACAGGCTATTTCTTCCATTTACCTCTTCATGCATGAGCCCCACAGGTCAGCATCGGCATCCACCTGCTGCACGATGCCTACTCGTGATGCCAGCCGCGTACGGCAACCAATGTCGACAATTAGAGATGGGCAAAAAAGCCGTAAACCGAACACCGAAACTAAATTAACCGGAATCGAAACCGAATTAACCAAAATTGGTCCAACCGAAACAGATTTCGGTTTCCATTCTGAGAAAACCGGATTTTTTTCCGGTTTTCGGTTTATTTCCTCGGTTAACCGTTTAACCGAATTAGGCCCAATCTTCAATTTCTAGCACAACCCAACAGCATAAATTAATAGATTCCAACGAGCCTTAACCTAATTTCGGCCCAAAGCCCATCCATCCAGTTCACCTGTGAACCCTAACCACTCCCCCGCCCGATGCGGGCATGCGGGCGCCTCCGCCGCCAAGGCCGTAGCCCCGAGCCCAGCCGCCCCGCGCCTCCGCTGCCAAGCGTCCAGCCCTCGCGCCTCCGCCGCCAAGCGCGACCGCGTCCACAAGCTGCTGAGTGCTCCGCCGGTGCCGCCTCACCGAGCCCACTTTGCACGTCGCCCTTCACCCGTCGCGCGCTGCCACCGTCCTCCGGCGAGTTGCGCCGTCCTGGCTCACACAACGGCCACGGCGCCCTGCCCTGGCTCACCTCGACGGCCACCGCGCTTCGCACCCTGCCTAGATCGAGAGGGATCGAGGAGAAGCGTTGAAGCTCGGTTTTTCCACGGTTAACCGGAAACCGAACCGAATTTACCGGTTAACCGATTATCCGGTTTTGCATTTCTCAGGTTATATTTCGGTTCTGATTTTCTAAAAACCGAATTTAGAAAAAAACCGAAAAACCGAACCGAATTTTATCGGTTAACCGAATGCCCACCCCTACCGACAATCTCGCACCCGTCGCTCCCATTTCCTTCGGAGATGATTTTCGCCCTTCTAACCTTAGTATGCCTCGTCTAGGGTTCCCTCCGTCCCACAACTTGCCAAAATCTGAGTCAATCGCTGCTGCCGTGATTGCCTCCCGGTGAGTTCCTCGGCTGCGTGATTTGGTTGCACTCATCGTCGCTTGGCCGTCCTCACGGGCCATTGTGCTTCTCAGGGACGCCCGAAAGCGTCCCCGTCCCTTCCTGCATCAAGCCGCTGCCTCAAGTCTCGAGGAATCCGGTAAGACCCCGTCGACCTCACCGTCACCCTAACGTTCCTGTTCGTTTCTCCTCGATTGGAACTGCCGATGCTCACTCGACGAGGAGCAGTGCTGCCCACCGCCCTTCACCGTAGAACGCCCCTGCACGCATTGTTCTGGACCTAGAAACGTCATCAGGTGAGTTGGAGAGGACCCCCCTCCTTCGATTAGGGTACCTATGTTGGAGTTTAGGTGGGTAGGTTGTGGATCCGTGAGCTCCGGCGAGCTCTGGTCGGCGGCCATGGCTGCACAACCGTGCTGGCCATAGGTAGAAGAAGGTCATAGCTTCTTTTTGTTTCCTGGCCGTTGGATCTCGTCTCGACGGTCTAGATTAGAAGCAAAGATACCCCTTTGTTCGATAAAATCTGAGCCATCCTCTTTAAATCGTAGGGCTGTAAGCAAGCCACCTGTGCAATTTGGGGATTTTAAATCTCAGCCGCCCCGGATCCAGTGTACCACATTAGATCTCCCGCATACCCCTTCGTCTTTTAATCTCGTGCATCCATTTGAAATCCGACGGCCCTTGTTTTATTGCAGTATTCCCCTTAGCCTCTTTATGTTTAACCCCCTGAACCTTTTGAAGTTATTACGATCAGACCCTAGTTTTTATAGAATTGCCTCTAGACTATCAAATAATTATGGTTCTTGTTGTATATTAATTTGTAAGCCCCTGTAGCATACTGTTCTTGCGTTTAGCCCCTGCAGTAGCACTGTTTTCACATAAAAGCAACTGTACAATTTTGTTTTAATGGAAACACCCTTGTAATCTGTTGTATAATTGCGCATAGACCCTTGCAATTCACTGTTATGTCGTTTAGGTCCCTGTAGCTCACTGTACATCTCAGTTTTACCCCTTGTAATTAATTAAAAGTGCTTAGGAGCCCCTAGCTGTTAGCAGATTTAATGTTTGGCCATGAAGATGCTAGAACTTAATATTTTAACCCCTGCAGTAGTATGAATATATGGAATAAAAACTAGTACAATATTGTTTGTACCGAAGTGGCCGATGTAGCTTGCTAATTTTTCATAGAAGGCCCTAGGAAAGATTGTTTTCGGGTAGGAAATCTCAGAGAATATTTATTTATGCCTTTTAATGTTTAAGGCACATAATAAATATATTCTTACATGTTATAATTATTTATAGCTTAGAATTAATTAATACATATACGCTGATGTAAGCACGTAGGTTTTGATTGTATGTACATGTATTTATTATGCTTTGTTGTGTTGTATTGTTTCTTATCGCTTTCTTGTTATTTTGTTGCACGTACGATGGCGTGGATAGAGCCAGTCCCCGAGCCGGCTTTCAACCTGCAAGACCAAGACTTTGACGTAGCCAAGCAGCAGCGCTTCCCCGGAGGCAAGTGCCCTTGACCATATCTCTCATGTTAGGAAATTAAGGATGTAGATAGAATTAGTTGCATGCAGTCAATTAGTTTGAATTCTATGATAGGTTGTTTACTAGTTTTTCCATATTATTCCTTGTAGCCATGTTGGGTGGATCATGTTACATGTCGGGATATTATTACGCTTAGCCATGCTATCTTAGTTGGGATGGGTTATGGGATTTAATATACTTGTTATTATATTACTCTTAATCATATAGATATGTGGTGGTTTGTAGTTGGAGTGTAGGAATCTAGGCAGACTGGTCAGTTCGGTGGGTGCATGTGTGCACGAGACTCGGGTGTGTTGCTAGTGTCTGTCGTAGATTCTAAGGACTAATTCATGGAGCATGTAACCCGACTTTACCGTGCCACTACAAGACTGCCATGGAACAATTTGGCCAATTAAGTCGATTTCTACCTTATTTTGTGTATGTCGTTTGAGATGTTTGAGTGGCGCAAGAGGGGGCCGCGGAGAGGTACAAATAGACTTTGCTGTGGGGCGAAACCTTAGCGGGTGTGCACATGTTTGGTAGTGCGATGTAAAGGCCTCATAGTGATCTCCTGGCCACACACCATAGGGAGTATGAAGTGTGATTCACGATCACGAGCATCAGGGAGGATCTAGTCCACTTGGCGGCAAGAGATAGAATCACAACTTGTGGGTAAAGTGATACAAACTCTACAGAGTGTAAAACTATCTAGATAGCGGCACTCACGATCAAGAGCAATGCTTGGACTTATTCATGATTAGCTGGGTTGGATGGTTTGGTTTTGGTGATGGGTTGGTCGAAACCCATTGAGTTGGTATCTAGTTGGTTTGAGCCTGGACGGTCTTGTTGGTCACTTGGTTGGGACCTGAGGGTCTTGGTTTTGGGTTACTGGAGATTGAGATGGTTCACCTAGTAAATAGGATGCTAAGGTTAACTAAGGATCGGGAGTTCTGCTTAGTGCTTAAACCGTGTCTAGCCTTCCTCACTTGCAGAGTACATTAAGTACTCACGCTTGTTTGTTGCCTCTTTTTCTTGTACGTACTTGCTACTCAGGCCATGAAGATGGAGCAGATGATGATGAAGACGATGACTTCGACCCCGACATGTAGTACTAGGCTGGTGTGCCCCTGGACAACGCCTGTGATGGAGCTGGACAACGCCTGTGATGGAGCTTCACGCTTAGTTATCCGCTGCTATGTATCTTTTCCTTTTTGGACCTTTGAGTCATTCATGTACTGGATAAATATGTTGAACTTGGCTATGGCTATATATATATATATATATATATATATATATATATATATATATATATATATATATATATATATATATATATATATATATATATATATATATATATATATAATTTTCCACTTTTGTCGTCTCGTGTATGATTTAACTGATCCTGGCATACACGAGAGTGCGTTTGGTTTCTTTTGCAGGAATCGGGCATGACAGCTATGAGCGTGTAACTCCTCTTTTAAGTGTCTTTAATGTTTAGCGAGAGCATGACTTGATCAAAGATAATACTAACTAGAAGCATACCCCTTCGCGATGTTAGGGATGGAAATGATTCGCAATGTTAGGGATGAAAATTGTTAGAAATGGACAAAAAAGCAAATCATTTTCATATATAACTTTCAAAAAAGGAACCAACGGAAGTAGTTACAGTACCGAAAATTTTAGAAATATCGAAAACGGACATATCAGAACGGTTTAATTTTTTTCGAAAACAATCTCTCAAGGCATTATCATCATTATTTACAATGACATAAGCAAACCTTAATAATAACCTTTACATTACTAACCATATTAAATTAATGACACACAATACAAATCAAATTTCAACTAAAAATTGAAAAAATAATGATTGGTATCATACATCCAAACATAGTATATCCAAACATCTGGGCGCGAGCGAAGGTGGTGGCGGCTATGGGTTACAGCGGTGGCAACAGAGGGTTGGAGATGGGTCGCGGGTGCGACGACCTTCAGTGGCTCGGCGCAATTCTAGAGCGAGCACCGGGGATGCAGGGAACTAGGTTAGCATTTGGTTCGCCTCTCATACTCGCCTTGTTCAGTCGGTGGCATAGGCCTACACTGATTTGGGAGTCTAGAGTAGGAGATTGGGTTGATTCAAAAATTGTTCGAAAGTTTTTGAATAAATACGAAATTTTGAGTATTCGGTCAGAAATCTGCCTAGATCATTTTCGTTCCGATTTCTGACCATTTTTCGAACAATTTCGATAAAAATGATAATCGGTTCGGAAATTTTTGAAGTCGGTATCAGATGATCCGTAAACTAAAATTACTATTCGTATTTCACCCCTACGCGTTGTTGCTGACATGGGAGTTTCTCGTAACTATAAAGATATCTACATACATTTGTAAATTTAAAGACAAAATGTTGTAGTCAAGTGAAGGCAAAAACCATTTTGACATGGTGTCATGCTACTGCTTGACTAAGGGTGTGTATGGTTCAATTATGGATTCTTAAAAACCTAATTTTACTGTGTTGTGAAAAAGTTGTTGCGAGATGAGATATAGAAAAATAAAGAAAACGATTTTGATATGTAATCAATGACAGGTGGGTAATTTTTTGTAATAACTGGATGAGGATCTAGCTACGAAATCTTGATTGCGGTATATTCTAATTTGTACTGAGAAAACATACATAATATTAAGAATCTGCTTATAAAGAAACCTATGGTTGATATTTCAAAATCTTGACACTGAATATGCTATGTGAAGCTCAACCGAACACATCCTAAACAGAGAATCAGGACGGCTGAACTAATGGACAACCAAAGACAGGTTCACAATTGCAGATGCAGACGTAAATTACGTTTGTAGTTCTGAAGAACAAATGTCGAAATGTTACGACCAAGCATGTCACAATCGTGCTTGTTCCTTTTGTATTCTCTCCTTCAACCGTAACCTCCATGCCTACTCCGGATTGACTCCTAGCGGCGGCGCGGTGTGGCGTGACTTCCATCAGCGGAGCGGTGCCTAGGAGACTGTGCAGCACCCCAGCGTCGAAGGCCGGCGAGCAGCCGGTCGCGAGGAAGGAGGGTAAGTTTTATTTTTTATTTCGTTAATCTATTAAGTTGTAAGGAGTATATGTTAATTGTAAAATAATCAAACAAATAATTTAGTAATTGTATAAACCATAGAAAAGATTGTAAACATTTTATTAATTGTTAGGATTAATAGTTAATTATAAGAATTAGTTGTTAATAATAATTAGCTGTTAATTACCTATTGCTTGAAAATTTCCTAAATTTCAGATGCATGAAATCTAGACATGCTATAAAAAACTACTCTCAAACAAAAAGATATAATTGGATAGTGATATTACGTGACGCCATGCTTTGTTGCATGAGGGTAACCATCACAATTTAGTGTACTGTCTGAGTAGTACGAAATTATGGGGACCAGACATGGATTCCTCTTCAAAGAGGTCGCTGAACCATGGAGGAAGCCGCTGCAGGGCTACTGTGATGCCAGAACACTCCCAGTGCAATGCAGACTAATGCTGTGCTGATGGCAGAGCTTGATCGCGGGATTGGAGAAATCGGGCGCCTCCACGACAAAAAAATTGCTCACTAAGATTTTCCATCTGTTAACTCAGGGTTCGATCCTTCCAAATGTAGCACGATCTGGTGTTTGTGGGCGTGTTAGCGACGCTAACGTTGTGACTGTAGTGTCAAACAGAAATTTCAGGAGCAACAAAGGTGAGATCTATGCAGGGAAAACGAAGTTGACACAATCAAACCATTGAACTGCCCGACATTTTCAGGTGAGGACGCGATCACCCAAAATCCGAATTAATCTACTGTAGCAACGAAAAACGTGGTGGCAGCCAGCCGGTGGAATCTACGGAGCGCATGTGAGGCAGGGTGAATTGGAGGGGGACGGTTATAGCTCACAATACTATTAGTATATTTGTGAATAAAGCAAGGTGATCCACTGTCGCCATTGCCCTTTGTTCTCGGTGCTGAGCTACTTCAATACATTGTGAATAAAGCTGCAGAAATAAACTTGTTCTCTTGGCCCATGAAGAATAATACACAACATGGGTTTTCCAATTATCGAATATGCGAATGACACCTTACTAATTATGAAGGCTCACAGAGAGAACTTTTCTATATCAAAGGGCTACTGGAATCATTTGATCAGTTAACAGGTTTGAGAGTTAACTATCAAAAGTCTGTGTTTGGCTCCCAGGTAGGTAGCTTCCCTTTCATCTATTTAGGCCTTTCCCCGAGTATCCACAAGCCAATGTTCAAAGATTATGGTGCACTCATGAATAAAACAGAAAAACGGTTGTCAGCAACGTCAAAATTTCTTAACCATGCATGAAGACTTACAGTTGGTTAATGCTGTTCTGTCAGCACTACCAACCTATGCTATGTGCACTTTGGAAATTCCAGTAGCAGTGCTGCAGTATATAGATCGTGCAAGGAAGCATTGCTTGTGGAATGACCCTGAATTTGATGCTAAAACGAAAGCCCTAATGGCCTGGAAGAGGTGTACAGTACCTAAAAGATATAGTGGATTGGGGATTATAAAACCTCTATGGTCAAAATGAGGCACTACTAATGAAGCATATGGACAAGTTCTATCATAGAAAGGACATCTCCTGGGTGGAACTGATTTGGAGTACATATTACCCCGATGGCCTTATACAATATCAGAGGAGCAATTCATCCTCTTTTTGGTGGAAGGATGTCCTGAAATTGCGCAAAAAATTCAAGTCGGTCACAACATGCAAGCTGGGGGAAGGATCAACAATCCGATTTTGGAAAGACACCTGGTTGAAATATCGTCTGAAAAATACACTTCCTTGTTTATTCTCCTTTACAAAAAATCAGAATATCTCAGTTCAAAAATTCTGTAGGCAATCTCAGTTGCAAGAATTGTTTCATCTACCGTTAACATCTCAAGCCTACAATGAGCTGGTGGCTCTAGAGAATATAATTGCGAATACAAGACATTACTACAAAAGCTTCATCGCAGACGGTTCTAAATATATTATCACAAGACGATTTAAAATCGTCTGAAACAAAAAGCCTGTGAAAATAGGCCTTTTTTTACAGGCGGCTCTAGAAACCGCATGTGCTAGTGCATTTTTACAGGCGGTCCTTTACTGCCAACTGTCTGTGAAAATGCATTTTTACAGACGGTTTATAATTAAAAACTGCCTATGAAAATACATATATACAATTATACCTTCGTAGGAAGGAGAAAAAAAGAACTGCACATGATGATACGGCTGAAATAGTCTAAATAGGATTTCATTTCACTTCAAAAAAGAAACAATCATTACATCAGAATGCAGTGCACAACATAAACATGCAGGTTACAAATCAATCGGTCTAACACATCTCTTAGCACAACAAACACTGACTCCACACCACAATGGACCAAAAGCGTGGCCGCGATGCTGTTGAGACCGCCGTAGAGGTCGGCGCAGTGAGTCATCATATGCTTGACGTCATAGATGCGGTTCCCGAAGAAGACGTGGACGTAGCGCAGGAAGTCGGGCATGGAGCTAGACAACTTTCGTCCCATGAGCAGCTTGATGAGATAGGTGAAGTCGCAGGTAGAGTGGAAGGTGATCCAGGTAACGACGTCGTGGTTGCACATGAGGCCCGAGGACATCATGAGCGCAAAGAAGGCTGTGGCAGAGAAGCCGCTAGCGCAATTGGCGGCGAAGTCTGTGTTGTTGGCAGCGAGCAGGCGGAGCAAGTTCGGGGCGTGGCGGTGCATGCGCGGGTCGAAGTCGGACATGTTGATCTCGAAGCCGAGCCGGGCGGCGAGGCATTATCACAGGAGATTGAGGATCTGTGGCTATAGGCATCAGTGAGATTGGGGAGAAGGAAGATGAGATGACGACCATAGGCTGCTGTTAATAAAGATGGAGGATGTGCGATCCGCGTGATGTGAGATGTGGGTTGTTAGATCAGTAAGCAGCCTACAACGGAGATCTAAAGTTTAAGAGCGATCTGTGGGATGAAGCAGCAGACCAATCAGAAGCCACCATTATCGCAGACGGTTTGTACCACCAACCGCCTGTGATAATCCATCTTTTTTCACAGGCGGGTTTTAGTTACGGACTGCTTGTGATATGTGATTATCACATGTGGATTTTAATATATTTTAGATCACAGACGGATTTTTTTACGGGCCGTTTGTAAAAAAAATTAGTAGCGTCTGCGAAAATACTTTTCATGGGTGTACAGGTGGGGAACAACTTACTCAACTAAAAAAAATATTTGCTCCCCTATAAAGATATCTCTGTACCTAAGCCTTTGAAGCAGATTTGGTCGGCTAAGAGTAACAATAAGTTGAAAGTATTCTGTTGGTTGCTCATGATGGACAGATTAAATACGAGAAGCGAAAAGTTAAACTTGAAAATAATGATTGCACGTGTGCTTTGTGCTCCAAATGTGCTCAAGGGTCGACAGCTCTACATCTGTTCTTTAGATGTGAATTCAGCAGAGATCTCCGGCTTTGTGTGGGCCTATTCTGGAATGTTGACATCCCATTCTTTGACACGATCCAGGAAGGGAAAAGGCAGCTGCGCAACAAGTTTTTCATGGATATATTAATGATCACCTGCTAGATTATTTGGTGTCAAAGGAATAAAATTATTTTTGATGGTCAGCATGCCAGCTCTCAAAGATGTAAAGAAGAATTCAAGAAGGAATGTAGATTACAGATGAATAGATGTAGGGAAATAGATAGGCTTGTATGGGATGAATGGTTGGAAGCTCTTTAGAGGTAGCTTACATATGTGAGCTCAAACTCCTGTTGTAAGGTCCTACGCCCTTCCGTTGTATAATCTTTTTGGATCAATACAAACAGTAATAGAGTCTCCCTGCTGTAATCTTTTAAAAAAACTATTAGTATATACTACTAATGGTATTTTGCATCTGACAGCTTCAATGAGTTAATTTATTTCTCATGACCAATAATCGTAGTACTTAGGACCAGTATTATTTGCACGAGGGTAATAGGAAAAATTCAGAGTGGCAAGCTAGTAATTGATTTCACTGAAATAGTGACTTTCATCTCCTTCACTCCTTTTTTTACTTGGCTTCTTGTAGGGTTCTTAAGGTCCGCCAGCGACGGATCTTTGAGAGCTGATAGTAGTTACAGCCTACACACGACCTGGATATCAAAATGAAGTTGTAACTATTGGAGAGAAGATTTGATCCTCAAACTCGAGATCACAGGCCCTACGTGTTGATCTAGTTATAAAAGATTACAAAGGTAGCCGGCGCATCCATTGGAGATAGAACTTAATCAGATCAAACCGGATTGATCTCTAAAGATTTCAACTAACCCAACACCTAACCAACAGATGCGGCCGTATTGATTACAACTCAGATTATATATTTAAACCCATTCTATCGATAGTATTATTCTAAAAGCTACAAACTCTAGACGTGCATGATCCTGACTCTTGCATGACTCGGACTTATCAGCATATGTATCTCCAATACCTGCCCTCAATCTAAACATCCCATGTTGAGATTGTATACAAACTCAACTTGTTTACGTGTGGTTAAGGGCTTTGTAAATCCATCCGCTCTCTGGTCTTTGGTTGATATGAATCGCACCTTCAGACTTTTGTCTGCCACCTTCTCCCTTACAAAGTGATATTCAATCTCAATGTGTTTTGTTCTGGCATGAAAAACTGGATTTGCAGACATAAATGTTGCTTCTAAATTATCACACCATAAGGTTGAACTCTGTTGCTGAACTTTTAATTCTTTTAAAATACTTTGAACCCAAATCACCTCTGCTGTAGCATTTGCTAGTGATTTATACTCAGCTTTTGTGCTAGATCTTGACACAGTAGATTGTTTTATTGCATACCATGATATAATATTTGCTCCCAAAGAAATTGCAAAACCTCCCGTAGATCTTATATCATTAAGACATCCAACCTAGTCCGCATCACAAAAAGCATTTATTTCCATAGAGCTATCTCTAATAAACTTAACTCCATATTCTATATAGTCCCCTGTATATATCTGATAATCCTTTTGACCATAGTCATATGAGATGAAGTTGGGTGATGCAAAAACTGACATATTTTATTTACAGAAAATGCAATATCTGGCCTTGCTAATGTGAGATATTGCAAAGCACCTACAAGACTTCGATATTTGGTGGCATCCTCTACCATGAGAGGTTTTTCTTCAAAAACTGAATACTTTTCTGTGCTTGATAATGGAGTACTCACCGTTTTACAATTCCTCATATTTGCCTTTTTCACAATATCTTCTGCATATTTCTTTTGATTCAGAAGAATTCCATCTTTAATTTTGGAAACCTCAATACCAAGGAAATAGTGAAGGCTCCCCAAATCCTTCAATGCAAAATCCTTTTTCATATCAAGCAACATAGATTACACTCCTTCTTGTGATGAACTAGCTACTATTATGTCATCAACATATATAACAAGATATATAGTAACTGCACTTTTACAGTAAATAAACAACGATGTGTCTCCTTTGGATGCTCCAAAACCAAGTTGAATAAGTTTAGAGCTGAGTTTAGAGTACCATGTCATTGGTGCTTGCTTTAGTCCATATATAGCTTTATCCAATTTACATACACGATCAGGATAAGCTGCATTTTCAGAACCCGGAGGTTGTGCCATGTAAACTTCTTCTTCTAGTTCACCATATAGAAAAGCGCATTCTAAAAATCTAACTGTCTCAAACACCAATTATTTATTATAGCAATAGATAACACAATTCTAATAGTTGTTGCCTTAACCACCGGACTAAAAGTGATCTCATAATCAATGTCATACCTTTGTTTGAAGCCCTTAGCTACCAGTCTTGCTTTATATCTATCAATAGAACTATTTGTACGTCGCTTGATTTTGTACACCTATTTAGAATCAATGATATTACTCGTCTGATCTCTTGGCACTACATGCCAAGTTTTATTTTTCTCCAAGGCTTCAAACTTCACATCTGTAGCTTTCTTCCGGTTTTTGTCTTCAAGAGCTGATCTTTTTGTCGAGAAGGGCAATGGAGAGCAAGCGAGAGAGAGAGCGCCCCGAGCCAACCCCGCTGCCACAGGCCTCACCGCCGATCACTCCGACCCAGGCGACCACTCCCCTAACCCCAGACCGCCTCCCACCCACCAGCCCAGCCCTCTGCCCTGCGTCTCTACCGGTCTCCTCCCCGCCGTGCACCCCATTTTCATCTCTCAGAACTCCAGATCCGGTGGAATGGGGCTCCGCGTCAATCGGCGTTGAAGTCGAAAAAGACGAAGACGAAGATGCCTACTCCATCCTCCCTATCCTGAGCGGGGTGTTGTCCGAGTCGGAGGATGAAAAGCTCCAACCTTCTTCAGCTGGTTCCTCTGGATTCAAGACCAGCCCAAGGAAGCGGTCACTTTCCTTACTGAACCCGGTGTTGGCGCCTATGTCCCCCCCCCCCCCCCCCCCCCCCGTCCGGAGACCAGGAGGACGAAGCCCTGCTCGCTGCTGGCCTCAGGTTTGGATCCTTCATTGCTACCTCATTGGGAGCTACAAATGCGTTTGATAAGGCCATGTTTAGAGATCGCCGGAGCTGCAACAATCTTGTCTGCGCCACTTTGAAGTCCGGATCTACCAGCGGCTCAGCCTCCAGTGATACCGCCCAGTCGGTGGCTCGACACAACCTCTTAAGCGCGTTGAAGATTGATGGCGAGCCCGTTGCGGCAACCTTTTCGGTCACCTTTCAAGCTGCCCGTGACTTGCCGCTCCGTGCAGGGGTCACTGGCCAGGCCTTGAGGCCGGAGGATCTCCTGCCGGAGCGTAGCGTGGAGCCTGCTCGACCCTGTGCCAAGGCGCCACACCGCCTTCAATCGATCCTGGTGACGAACCATCTTCAGGACCTCTCATGCCTGGAAAGTTCACCAGCTAAGTCCGTGCCTTCAGCGTTGGAATCAGAGGCCTTGGAGACGAAGCAGCTCCCCAGCACCGTTCCAAAGGTTGCCGCCCCTGTGCCACCGGCTTCTGGCAGGCATTTCCAATCCACCAATCCTTCAATCGATGAGAGCAGCCAACAGCTGAATCTCCCATCAGAATGGCAAGTTGTCAGGTCGAGGCGTCGCCGGCGCATCGCTGACCGCCACAGAAGAGAGTTGTACGTAGCCAAGCGGGAGCGGGGCACTGGGGATTCGACTTTCACTGAAGAGCTTAAAAGGGCGCTCCAGGGACGCTGCTTCTGGTGTCTTGCAACTGATCACATCGTTGCACATTGTCGTGAGCCCCCAAGATGCATAACTTTCCTTCACAGCGGTCACACATCTCGACACTGCAAGCAACCCAGCACCACCGAAGGCCGTCGAATCCACCCAAGACTACTCTCCATTAAGCCAGACATCAAGAGCAGGCTTCTGTTTCCTCTACTCTCAAGCAGCAGCCAACGCTCCTCCACGACGCTTTCTCACCAAGACGCAATTGGAACAGAGGCAAAGCGGAAAGACATCCCCACTCACATCGTGCCAGGAGCCCTTGATCGTCGCCTAGTCCACGGCCAGGCAATGATTGTGGCCGGAAGTGACATGACGACGGTGATGAACCAGCTTCATCAATGGGCAATCGTTCTACCCCTTCTCGGCGAAAGAAGGCATGTCAACCCCAGGGACATTACTTACGCCCTTCATCGGGACCTGGAGATTCCTATCCGGAACATCGCCATCTCGAGGCACAGCCCCGACGGCTTCATGGCATGCTTTGATTACCCGGAGCATCCTGATTAGGTTGTACTGGCTGGTAGTGTTCTTGCTGTTGGCGAACGGTACCAAATTCTCCCATGGAGCATGGAGTCACATGCTCGGCCTGTTGGGTGGTTCTTTCGTGTCAAGGTGTTGGTTGAGAACCTGCCGGTTCATGCACGGACTGCTGATGGTGTGAAGCAAATCCTCGGGGACGTCCTCATATTCGACCATATGGATGCCTCTTCCTTCTCCCAGGGAGACACTCCAACATTCGGGTTCTTCGGATGGATGGAGAACCCATATTTACTCCGCCTGTCCAAGACTGTTTCATTCTTCTCGACAAGTGTTGGCCACTGCAGCACAAGCCAGGGCCAGTCGCCAGCCACCTACTCAGTCAATCCGCCGAAGGGCCACGCGATCGACATCCTCATCCATCTCGATCACTACCATGACTTCTCTCCGGTGAGGCCACCGTACCCGCCTTCGGATGGCAGCAACCACCTCTCCTCAGTTGCTTCAAACTCGGTTGAGCACGCCCTCCCGCGCTATCACTGTTTCTACTAGACACGAGGCATCCT
This sequence comes from Tuctoria greenei, assembly GCA_036927565.1. Classification (NCBI taxonomy): domain Eukaryota; kingdom Viridiplantae; phylum Streptophyta; class Magnoliopsida; order Poales; family Poaceae; genus Tuctoria; species Tuctoria greenei. The sequence goes on along the minus strand of JAYESD010000001.1, from coordinate 135,644,724 downwards.
AGACCAGCCAAGGGCCCGACACACCCGTAGGCCTGAGGGATGTGAGGAGTCAAGGCCTATCGACTCACGGGGACGGGGTCTTGACTCGGACGAGGATTACCATCAGCCACGGCGTGGACGCAGTTTCCACAACAGGGGTGGTCCTGTTCCTGCTCCTCCATGGGGCCCTGCGTCCATGCCTGTTCAGGGCCCTACTGGAAACAGCGGGTACCGTCGCCGCTACAGGCCCCCCACCCTAGGAAGGACGGGGGCGCTCGCCTACTAGAGCTTGTGCCGCATCACGCTATTCCTCTCAACGATGTCACTCCCCCTCCCTCAGGACAGACCATCCTTGTTGTGGCTCATCTGAAGCTAGCAACCCAAAGCTGGCCCCAACTAGGGCCCATGTGGCTAGCCACGCCGGTGCAGGGACGTCCGAGGCGATTTTTGATCTGGCCTTGTCTCCTGGGCAGACCCATGGATCCACACCGGTCTGGTCTGACCCCCTGTTGAAGCTGAAGACGGACGAAAGGTGGGCTTGGACTCCCCACTTTCGGTCTCCTTATGACCCAATGCTTGACGAGGTCGACGGATGCGCCCAGTCGCTGGCGCATACTCAGCTACTGGGAACTGCTGCAGTTCCTTCTCTGGACCGATCCCCGCATGCACTGCTGACCAGAGGGTCCCCTCCTTGCCGCGGCCGCATACAGAGGAGGCCGCTAAAGGAGCCATGTTGCTTGCTCACCGGGACCAGAATCCAGAGGCTTCAGTTCCACAGGTGCAAACGGGGTCTCTGGACCAACAGGAGCTGGGATGTGACCCACCAGTGACTCCCTCCACTGTGGATGACAACAACATTGGCTTGCTTTCGGCAGCAGCACAGGAAGCCGGTTTAAACGACCTGTTCCCGCCGGCGCCACTCCCGCTCCTTCCTGAAGCGCCACCCGCCCCCTGCACACACCCATCCGTCGGAGGAACAACGCTCGGCCTCTGTCAAACCATCACGCAAGAGCGCCCGTCAGGCTGCATGTCCCTCGGTGATACCCATCTCTCAGCGGGCCACCTACAGGCTAATTCGCCTCCTGGATTTCACAGGAGCAGGCGAACCAATCGGTGATGAGGCGATCACAAAGTACCTCCCGATGTACAAGACCCCACTCCATCAGAAAGCGATTGCAGCGATCCACGGTGCACTGCAGCTTGATGAGACGCCCATCTCGACTGCAGCAGCAGCCATGGCTCTAGAGGAAGCTGCGGCTATGGCTGCGGCGTGAGAGGCCGATGATGCCCCTCCTGGCCACCCCGATTTATGCGATGTTAATTCAGCTTTATCCATGTCTTCGGGTCTGTCAGCGTGTTAGAATGACCCCCTTATCTTTTATGGCCTGCTACATCCGGGTGGTGTGTCTATCAGAGTGCTTTGGGTGCTCTTTAGAGGATAACACGCTTGAGGATGTATTCTTCCATCCAGTCCACTAGTTGATTATGGTCATCCAATGAGTATCAATCATCTCAGTTTCCTCAGCTGGAACGTCAGAGGACTAAACTTACTAGCCCGACGCTCAGCGGTCTCGACGATGATTCACACAGTATCACCAACAATTACATGCCTGCAGGAAATTAAGTTAGCATCCGTGGATCGATCTTTTACACTGGAAACTTTGGGAAGACAGTTAGATGCTTTTTACTTCCTGCCGGCCCAAGGCACTAGAGGTGGCATCTTGATAGCAGTGAACTCTGATTTTGTGAAGCTAAATGACCCAACCTATGGCTCATATTCTATGTCAGTGAATGTCAAACTCCGGGGGCTAGACCTGACTTTCCGCCTCACTTCAGTCTATGGCCCTACTGATGATGCTGATAAACCAAACTTCCTTGCTGAACTGAGCTCTCTCAAGCCCCAAGACAACTCCCCATGGTTATGTTTAGGTGATTTCAATTTAATTTATGAGGCCAGAGACAAAAACAATCTCAATCTCAATCGTCGTCTTATTGGACAGTTTAGAAGAATGCTGGATGACTGTGAACTGTTGGCATTCACCTTGCAAAAACAGGCGTTTTACCTGGAGCAATGAGAGAACCTCACCAACTTTGGTTAGCTTGGATCAAGCATTTTGTATGAGGCCTGGGATGTAAAATTTTCAAAATACGGTGTCCAATCTTTGTCTTCATCTTTGTCGGACCACTGCCCTATACTGCTACGTGGCCTACAAAGACTGCTACGGCGTGAGCGTTTCAAGTTTGAGAGTTATTGGATCAAGACCCCGGGATTCAGATCTGTTGTCCAGCAAGCTTGGGACACCCCAGTTCAGTCCAGTTCCCCTCTCACCATTCTCCATCACAAGTTCAGGCGAACAGCGATGGCGCTGAACAAATGGAGTAGCAGTCTCTTTGGAAAAGCAAGGTTGCAACTTTTCATGGCCAATGAGGTCATCCTCCGTTTTGATGTCGTCCAAGAACAGAGGGCTCTGTCACCGGATGAGCAGGTTCTTAAAAATGATCTTAAAGCCAGAGTACTAGGTATAGCGGCCGTGGAACGATCTCGGCGACGACAGGCATCCAAGATCACTTGGATCCGGTCTGGTGACGCTTGCACCAGATTTTTCCACTCCAAAGCCAATGCTCGATCAAGAAAGCACTTTGTTCCAAGAATAAAGGAATCAGCCAGCCACCAGAAGGAGATGGGGGATGTTTTCCATCAGCATTTTTTGAGAATCATGGGCAGTAAGGTGACACGAGAATGCACCTTGAATTGGGATTTGTTAGACCCACCACAGCTCCAATCTCAGGAGATTGATGCACCCTTTACGGAGGAGGAAATTTGGACAGCCATTCGAGAACTACCTCCAGAAAAGGCGCCAGGGCCCAACGACTTCTCGGGTGAGTTCTATCGGTCCTGTTAGGATATCATTAAGAGTGATCTCGCAGCAGCATTCACTTGCATCTATGAGCTTCGAACAGGGCCCTTGTATAAGTTGAATGGTGCAACACTCACCCTACTGCCGAAAGGAGAAATCAATGAAATGCCCGGCGACATCAGGCCCATAAGCTTGATCAACTCCTTTGCAAAGTTGTTTTCCAAAGTTCTGGCCTCACGGCTGCAGCCCCATCTGAGTTACTTAGTCTCTTCTTCGCAGAGTGCCTTTATCAAGTCCCAATGTATTCATGACAACTACTTATATGTGAGAAATCTCGCTCGCATTTTTCACCAAAAAAAGAAGCCCATGCTCATGTTCAAGCTAGATATTTCCAAAGCCTTCGACCCATTTCATGGGAATTCTTACTCGAGATGTTGAGCAGACGCGGTTTCCCAACTAGGTGGACCAACTGGTTATCGGCTCTATGGTCCTCCTCCTCCTCGAAGGTATGCCTCAACGGAAATCTAGGCTCTTGGATCAGGCACAGGAGAGGGTTGCGCCAAGGTGATCCTCTCTCCCCTTTTCTGTTCATTCTGGCCTTCGATGTTCTGCACAGGGTGTTCGAAACATCCACAAACATCGGTATACTTTCCCCAATCGCAGAAAATGCGGCACGCTTGAAGCTATCCTTGTACGCCGATGACGTGGTCGCGTTTGTCAACCTAGTGGCTCAAGATGTCCGCAATCTTTTGCTATTGATGGAGTCCTTCGGCAAGACAACTGGGTTGTGCATTAACATGAGTAAGAGCTTAGTGACCGCGATTCGATGTGAGCACACTGATCGGGATGTTGTGCTTCAGAGTTTTGTTGGACAACACACTGATTTTCCGCTACAATACCTTGGTCTCCGGATCTCCACTGAGCGTTTGAAGCTGGTTCACTTGCAACATGTTACATACAAAGTCCAAGCTCGGCTTGCAGGCTGGCAGAGTCGACTGCTCTCAATAGCTGGCCGACGGGAGCTGATCCGTTCTGTTATTAGTGCCTTGCCAGTTTACACCATGACTGCATTGAAGGTCCCCAAGCAATTCCTCAAGGGATTAGACAAGGTCAGACGCAGGTTCCTGTGGGCGGGTGCAAATGATCTGCACGATGGGAAGTGTAAAGTGAATTGGTCTAGGGTGTGTCGACCACTTGATAGAGATGGTTTGGGCATCATCGATTTTGATCTATTTGGACGATCCCTCAGGCTTCAATAGTTGTGGTGGCAATGGAGGGATCCTGACCGACCCTTGTCCGGGACAAAGCTTCCAATAGATCAAAGTGATGAGCTTCTCTTTGCAGCCTCCACTCGGGACACTGTCCGCAATGGAAAACGAGCCAAATTTTGGCTCTCTAGTTGGCTGCATGGCTTAGCCCCCGCGGTGCGTTTTCCCCTTCTGTTTCATGGCAGCACCAGAAAGCACCGGCTAGTGGTGGATGCACTGAGAAACAACAATTGTATTCGTGATGTTCATGCAAGCCTCACTGTCCAGATTTTGGAGGAATTGGTTGTCCTCTGGTGGGAACTTCAGGAGCTGGTACTCACGATTGATGATCAAGAAGATGAGATTATATGGCGCTGGTCACGAGATAGTGAATATTCAGCCAAGTCTGCCTACCTCATACAATTCGAGGGAGGTCTCCGATCGAGCTTTCCGAAAACCATATGGAAAGTTTGGGCTCCACCAAAATACAAATTTTTTGCGTGGCTTCTCGCACATAACAGGTTATGGACTGCTGCGCGGTTGCATATCCGAGAGTGGCCCAACCAATATTTCTACACCCTTTGTTATAGGAATTTAGAGACCGCCTCCCATTTGTTTATTGAATGCCCAGTAGTAGTTCAGCTATGGCAGCAGTGTTTTCAGTGGGCAAACCTTCCGATGCTCCATCCATCACGATGGAGTAGAACTGAAGACATCAATTTTTGGTTTTTGCACATCTCAGGCAGCACACGAGGCACACTGAAGAAGCGAGTGAGGTCCATGTCCATCCTGATTTGCTGGTTAATTTGGTGCAAACGGATAGCAGAGTTTTTGAGGGCAAAGAAAAATCTCTGGATCAACTCCTAGGTCAAGTGCGAGACTCTACAACTATGGGCCTTTGCGGGGGCAGAGCATCTCCAATGGCAAAATGAGATTGCTATAGAATGACCATCCTTTTTGCTGTAGTCTCTTTTTCTTTTCCATGCTGACTATTTTTTATTATTTTTTTCTTTTCCTCTATAGCACCTCTTGTGCTTTGTATCTCTGAGAGAAAATCTTTCATCCTTCTTAAGTAATATATAAGTCGGTGCAACCCGAAACTTTCGAAAAAAAAATCTTCAAGAGCTTGCACGAGTGTCGCTGGTTTGTGACAGCATTAAACAAACAAACAAAATCGTCACTAAATTTTTTTGGTTTAGAAATATTGTTGCGCGACCTTGTTCCGGGAGGAGGCGTGCGAGTCAAAGTGGTGCTGTTCTCTCTTGAGGCATCAATTCCAACATAATTTTCATTAGTTCCAGCGCCTTCAAGGTTGCTGCTGTTGTGCATTAACTCAGATTCTCCAAGACTTGGCATGGGTTCTGATGCTGGCGCAAGCTCTTCAATGAGTCTTGCTGCTGCGCCTTGGGAGTCGGGAAGCATGCCTCCCGCCATGCCAGAAACACCGTGCCCCCTTAGGGGACAGCTAGCAGGGCCCGGTCGTCAGCCAAGTGCTGTTCTGTCTCTTGATCCGGAGCTTGATCACGCTCGCGAGAAGATTCAACGGGTCCACACGTGCGACGTGTTTGGACAGGACTCGAGGTTGGTGCGTCTGCAGAGGAAAAATTATGTGGGTGTTCCCTTGCGCCAGCGGTGAATGCCCCTTGCGCACCATACTTGTCTCCTGCATAGAATCAGAGATTTCTCCAGAAAATTCGGTTAGCTCCCGTTGATCATGAAAATTATTTTGCTGAAATTCTGTTGGGCACCCTGCTGTTGGAAGCAACGTAGGATGAAGGAAAAGAATTTTAGATCTAAGTTGGGCATCTGCATTAGGGTGAAGATTTTTGAATGGAAAAACTGTCTTATCAAAGATCACATCTCGAGAAATATAGACCCTACCACTTGACACATCTAGACACTTATAGCCTTTGTGCAGCGGACTATATCCCAAGAACACACATTGTTTGGAGCGAAACACAAGTTTTTGATGATTATACGGTCTAAGGTGCGGCCAACAAGCACACCCAAAAATCTTGAGAAAAGCACAATCGGGTGTAATATTATATAGTTTTTTAAGTGGCGTTTGAAAGCTAATGACTTTGAAGGGTGTTCTATTGATGAGATAAGTGACTGTAGCAAATGCTTTATCCTAAAATTTCAAAAGCATGCATGTGCTAACAAGGTAAGCCCAACTTCCACAATGTGACGATGCTTGCGTTCCGCAAAACCGTTCTGCTGATGCGTGTGAGGACAAGAAACCAACTGGGCGATCCCCATTTGAGAGAAAACAGAATCAAATTTCTGATATTCTCCACCCCAATCAGTTTGCATGGCAATGATTTTCTTATCAAATCTTCTTTCTACCATATTACGTAAGATATGGAACTTCTCAAAAACTTTTGATTTATGGCGAAGGATATATATCCAAGTAAATTTATTGAAATCATCTATAAAACTCACATAATAATTATGCCTCCCTACAAAAGTAGGAGTGGAACCCCACATATCAGAAAATACAAGCTCTAAAGGTGCCTTTGACTCAATAATGGATTTTGGGAACGGCAGTTGATGACTCTTTCCTTGTTGACACACATCACAAGCGTGATTTATTCTAGACTCTAAGGAGCATGGAAGACGATTTTTATTCACGACCATATTGACAATTACCATGGACGGAAGATCAAGCCTATCATGCCACCTCTCCTATCACTTGGAAGAGGAAGAAGATTTTTCTATACACGGCCAAGGATAGAGACCCTTATCACATCTGCCTTGTAGGAGGGTTTTCTTCGAAATTAGATCCTTCACAAAAAACAATTGGGGCGATATTCTAGAAAGACTGCACTATCAGTAGTTAATTTATGTACTGATAATAGATTCTTTTGTGCAGAGGGGACATGTAGAACATTGCGTAGATGGAGAGGTCTAGCAGTGTGCTCAAAATAGAATTACCAACAAACTTAATTTGCATACCTGATCCGTTTGCCGGATGCACCTTTTCTTGACCATTGTATTTTTCCTTAGTGAAAAGCTTGTCTAACTCCCCGGTGATATAATTTGTAGCTCCTGTATCAGTGTACCACTTGGTGTCCACACCGTAGTTCATCATAGCATTGTTGGCATATTTTTCTTGTGGTTTGAAGTCCTGACCAAACCTCTTATAACATCTAACCACAGTGTGACCAACTTTTTCGCAGAGCTGACAGACCGACTTGGGTTCAAATCCTCCTCTTCCTTGATCGCGCCCACGTCCTCCATGATTGGTGCGACCTCCCCTGCATTGGGAACCGCCACCTCGAGTGGAGTAACTAGCACTGTACTAGTACTGATGATTTGGGTTTTGTCTCTCCAGACGCGCCTCAGTTGCTAATAATTGAGCAAACAAATCAAATAAAGAAACTAGATCAATTTTTGTACTCACGTTTTGGACTAGGGAGTTGTAGTCTGCATCAAGCCCTGCTAATATATATGCCACAACATCATCATCTTCGAGTTTCTTGTCGGTGGTTGCTATCTCGTCGGCATACTCCTTCATCTTGGCAAAGTAAGTTGCCACAAACATATCTCCTTTTCTTGTGCTTGACAGTTTTGCAGGTAGATACATAATACATGCTCTTGATTGAGAGGCAAAACTCTTTTGGATTGATCTTGAGACTTCAATTGATGATGAACACATCACAACTTGAGCTAAAACTTCTTTGGACAAAGTCAGATTCAGGTAACTGAGAAGTTGTTGATCAAGGATCAACCAAGATGAGTACTCTGGATTTGGTACTCTCTTTTTCGTCTTGTCATCTAGCTCCACTTGAATCTCTTCTACTGGCTTAGTCTTGCTTCCATCTAGAAAGCCATAGAGTTGAGCACCTCTAATGCCAGGGAGAACTTGTGCCTTCCACAAGAGAAAGTTGTCTCTCGTGAGCTTCTCCACATGGTGATGAAGCGTGTTGAAGGCAGGTGCCACAACTGTCCAAGAAGATGGGGTCGGCATGTTAAAAGTTGTTGGCAAAAATTCCTTCTTGGTGCAGAATGCTTCACAGAATCTATTCTGCTCCTCGTTCTTCATGGAGGACCTCGTTCCTCTCTGCATGCTTCGCTTCTTTTCTCGGCACAGGTTGCACCGAGGCTCTCTTATCGTCTTGATCTCTCCCTCACGAACTCAATTCCTCGGTGGAGGTTATGTGGCTCTGATACCATATTGGAGAGAAGACCTGATCCTCAAACTTGAGATTACAGGCCCTACGTGTTGATCTATTTATAAAAGATTACAAAGGTAGCCGGCACATCCATTGGAGATAAAACTTAATTAGATCAAACCGGATTGATCTCTAAAGATTTCAACTAACCCAGCACCTAACCAACAGATGCATCCATATTGATTGCAACTCAAATTATATATTTAAACCCATTCTATCTATAGCATTATTCTAGAAGCTACGAACTCTGGACGTGCATGATCCTGACTCTTGCATGACTTGAACTTATCAACACATGTATCTGCAATAGTAACACTTCGTATTTCAGAACGCTAATGTCTGAACCATTGAAAAGGAAAAAAAATCAAATTTGAAATTCAAATGTGAAATCAAATCAAATTGAAGAAGTAAACTAAAGATTTAAAACAGAATGTATTCAAATCACCTATCATAAGTTGGATGGAAGCTTACTCGGCTTAGCTCGACCGACCTTCAAACTCGAAACTTGATTGGCCCCTAAAGTAGGATGGAAGCTTATTTGACTTAGATCGGCTTGCTGGGCCAGTATCATGGAAATGAGGGGGTGCCGCACGTCTTGATTCCCTTAGTGTGAGGATCGTGTAGATCGTGGGGGAGTGCGTGACTTTAGTTCGGGTCGTTGGTTTACATTTATTGGTGCGGGTTATGAGGGACGGAGACGGCTTGCCTCCTGAGGACTTCAAGGTGCCAGTTGCCATGCTGGCTTTATAAGCTGTAGCGAATGCCCCCCCTCCCCCCAACATGCTCCTACCCTTTTGCCTTATGCTTCCCGCCACTGTTCCGCCTCTTTGGCCTGTGAGAGCTAGAGAGTATCACAGAGATAGGTGGAGAAAGTTTTGAGGAAGAACCAGCACTTCCTCCCATCAGCGATCCCCCTTGCTCTTCATGCAATGTCATCATGGGCGAGGTCCCATGCGCGCCAAAGCCACATTGCCACCCTTCATGTCATAGGGTTCTTGTCTATGTGACGCCTACGCCGTCTGCCTTACCCTCGTGGAGGTCGTTCCTACTCGAATGCTGATGAGGTGGTGTTGTTCATTGCCTTTCATTTGCAAGGGCTTGGGCTGCTGGCGTATGCTTTCTTTCAAGGCCTTCTGCATGAGTATGGATTGGAGTTCCTTCACTTGACGCTGGAAGGCATTCTTCACATAGCGGTGTATACTTGCCTATGCGAGGCCTACTTGGGGATCGAACCCCACTCCGAGGAGCGGCGACACTTCTTCCGCATGAGCCTACGATCCGACCAACTCCTACTTCTGATTGTTGGAAGCACCTGCATCCACCGTCACGGGAAACATCAGCGGTACTTCGACATGAAGTTACCCTCCCTCATCAAGGAGTGGCATCGCGATTGGTTCTATATTCACAGCAATGCCCCCACCCTCCCGCCCTTTACCGGTAGGTCTCTTGTGGCCCAAGATTCTTGGGTCTGGGGGCCCCCAAAGAGGGAATCCTCGTGCAGATGTAGGCCTTGAAGAATGATGGCCTCACGAGCGTGCATATTCTTTGCGCCTTCCTCAAATGGAGGTTGCAACTGATCTGGGCCGAGTGCAAGCCTTGAATCTCTACTCCGGATGTGTCGACCTGACACAATGTAGGATCGAAGAGCATGTTAAAAGCTACTAGAGGGGGTGAATGGTAGATTTAAAACATTTCCATCGGAAGCTACAAAAACTCCTTTGGTAGAAAATCAATCTGATAAGAAATCGTGTTTCCTACTATTCTAAACTTGTTCAACCATGAAAAGAATAGTAGAGATTGTAGATAATCAAGTAACGAATACACAACAACAAGAATCATGAGAAAACGTAAAGTAAAACTCAAGTTATGACTGAAACTTCGAGCAAAAGTCAATCTGTTCTCATAGAGAGCAAACACATCTGCTACGCTGCAAAGAAACTCGTGTAACTCAAAAACCACAAATTCAATGATTGTTAAATTTTCACATATGATAGATAATGGAGTTTTTAAGACAACACAAAAAGAACCATGTCAATTAGATCTGTAAAACGCGAGTTATGATCAAAACACCGAAGAAAGATCAGGCAGCGCAGAAACTCGATGAGAAAGACTTGACGAAAACAAGTCGGATGAACAAGGCACAAAATCTCCTCTAAACTACAAATTTTATTCACCAAATACACAAGAGGAACAACCTAACGTCATGCCACCACAAGCTCTGGCCTCCCTTGCTTATATAATCACCCCTAAGGCAACTCCAATCCAACTAGGACTCTCTAATCCTACTCAGTTTCAACCGAAAACTTTCCATAACTGCTCAAGACTCTTCCATATGAAAATAGAAGCAATATTAAGACTTCCAAACACCTTAAGAACGTCCTAAACATACCATAAATAACTCAACTTCATGACCCACACGAAATATAACCAAGATAAACTCGAAACTTTCTATAAACGAACCATAACCACCTCAGCTGCAGCCAGAGGCATAATTCAGTCGGTTGGACCTTCTCGGCCACATCTTCATATCCATAACTCTTCTCCACACCTTGGAACAATATTGCAACATCCCTTCAGCCTTTCCACATGTGCAAAGACTTTCCAACGATGTCCACGATACCTTCATATGCATTGTTCTTGACCCACACATGCTGCGCGACCTTCCGATCAACTCAACCACAATTCCTCCCAAACTTGGTTGTTGAACCTCATCTCCTCCCTGAGACTAGTTCAATGGATCACAATCACCAACCATGTCTTGACCTCGAGGAAACACCTGCACATAAACAAACAACCAACTTCTCTGAGCACAAGTCCTCGACTTGACTCACATTAGTCTGATAACCACACCACCTTATGTGAGGACCTCATATAAGCATGTTGCAAACATAGCAAGATAATATCCACCATGATCAGCCAAAACCCATAAAAAACTTAGTAAATTAATACTAAGCAAACCTTCCTATAAGTATAAAGCAAGTTTGAAACATTGCAAGTTAAAACGTAGCAGTCACACGATAGTTTTAACATGTAGAAAGTTCGGACGGTCCAAACAGCCGCTTATGCATTATACAAGCAACAAACCATATTATCCTCGAATACAAGCTCTAATGAATATTAATGACAAGTTCAACTAATGTAGCAGAAATAATTAATAAAGCAAACTAAACAGCTAGGCAACATAAGCAATAGGATATAGCGCAGCTCCAAAACACCACAGGCAAGCTGACGGTAGACACGACCTAGAACTCCGCATTATCGCCATTAAACTCCCAATCCCGACCTGCAACTATTTGAGGGGATTGCAAGAGTGAGTACATGTCGTACTCAGCAAGTGTGGAAAGTATGACATGTGGCTGATTCAAATGATGAATATAATAATGGTTGAATGTTAAAAAGTACATAAAAACATTTGAAAAGCAATATTTATTATATGTATGTGAAGTAAACCCATCATAAACCATAATTAAAATCATAGTACCAGTCCATATTCCATATCCATCGTCATATACCAAATCCATGTTCGATTCCAGAACTCAATTCATAACCATTCATAACCATAATACCAACCATAACCATTCCAAATTCCCAATTTTCCTCTAATCATGTGAGGGTCCATGTTGCTCATAACCGGGAGCACGGTTATCATGATAGTTTTAGACACGCTCTGCAGAGGTTGTACCGCTTTACCCACGTGTTTGTGATTTCATCACCTTTCGATGACTATAGAATCTCAATTATGTCGTCTCACACTTTCTTAGGTGTGTGGCCAAGAGATCACAAAGTAGCCTTTACAAAGGGATTACTAGCCTATTTAGACCCTACTGAGGTTTCACCGGTGGCGATGTCTCCAACTGAGCACATCTTCAACCAAGGGCCCCTTCTTGAGCCACTCGGATCGCAGGGTAGTCCCACCAATCATCAACAAACCCAATCCGACTACCCCTTCCCCGAGCATCCTTAATGGTCCAAATAGCACTAGCAAAGCCCTAATTAATCAGCTACGCCGCACCCATACTTGGCCTCGTGGTGGCACTGTAAATCCTGGATGGTCGCTCCATGAACCGGTCCTTAGATCTAAAGCAAGTAAACCACCATATATCCAACCCATCCACATACCAGGCTTGCTTAGATCACCCATTACCATATCATATTTAACCAGTTCATGTTAACCATAATCTCATCCATGCATAATTAAATTGAGTGGTATAGTTGTTTCCCATCCCAGATGATTAAGCGAAGCAAAAAGGTAAAAATCCCATCCCGACTCTACCATAAATTCCAGGTGACAAGGGTGGTCAAACAAATCTAGTAAACTTCCTACCATAGGATTTCCCATCAAATTGACACAGCATGCAGTTTTGCAAACAAAACATTTATTTTAAAACAGGATCAATATGCTTCAAGGAGACTTGCCTTGCTCTTGTGGTTTATTAGGGTCAAAGCCTTCAAACTCTTGGTGTTGTAGATCCTCCGCGGCACTCTCTAGCGCAAATCCGTCTAATCCACGCAATAAACAAACAAGACAAGAAACACAATCAAAGAGTGCACAAATATTACTCAATATGACATGACATGCATGATTGATGCAAATGCAAGGTAGAACTTGTTAATTGATTGCTTTCAATGATCACTATCTAGTTTTAATAGATTTTAACAAGTTTATACAAGTTTGGATTTGATTAGATCTACTTTTAGAATCAATTCAACAGAATTTAGTCAACAAAATCGGACTAGTCTGCAGAAGGCCGGACTAGTCCGCACTTCGCAGAACTAGCAAACTAGGGTTTTCTAGATCGACGTAAATTTCGAAATTAGGGTTCAGATTCATGTAAGGAAAAGATAATAGAAGGTATACCAGGTGTTTAGAACTCCAATGAATCAAGAAACTTGGAGGTAACACTTGGATCTTGATGATCTAGGGTTGGGGATGAACTTGGAGATGAATTGGTGATGAAGAACGAAACATGATGGAGATCTTGGTCCTCTTTTGTTTCCTCTTCTTCTTTTTCTTGCTTGGTATCTCCTCCTCCCTCCTTGGTGGTGGCTCTCCACGAACTAGGATTTGGGTGGGGTGGAAAAGTGGCAAATAGATGTCAAGCCAGGGAGTGGGGTTGTTTATATAGAGGTGGAGGCTAGGGTTAGATGGATTCCGAGTTTGGGATGAGTAGAGGTCGGTTTAGAGTCCCACATGGGCTCTAAAAGAGTTGGGCACGATGTCCCTAAGCCCACTTAACGTGAAACCCAAGAAACAAGTCGTAAAACAAAAGATCAACTCGGATTCGCGAAATATCGGACAAGTCCGACAAGGACCGGACTAGTCCGAAGTCGTCTAGAGAGAAATCGGACAAGTCTGGCCAAAAATCGGACAAGTCCGACTTTAGTCAGAGAGGAAAACGGACAAGTTCGCTGGAACACCGGACTAGTCCAGAAAAGTCCACGGACTTAGCAAATTTTCAAAGATTCTTAGAATATCGGACTAGTCTGCACAAAATCAGACAAGTCCAAAAGTTTCCAGGGGCAAAATCCGACTAGTCCGCAACAAAAACGGACAAGTCTATTTTTAGTCAGAGGGAAATCAGACTAGTCCTCACTAAAATCGGACTAGTCCGCACTTTTTAGCATTTTAAGTGCGGTTGTTCCAAATCAATTTTAAACCCGTTCCTCTTTATGTGGGTTACTGTTAAACATGCATATGAATGTATGTAGGGCATGATGCATGAAAATGAGGGTGTTACACCATTCAACGCCATCTTGGGCAGGCCAGCCTTGTACAAATTCATAGCTGCTGCTCATTATGGCTACTTGGTTTTGAAGATGCCAACACCCTCAGGCGTTCTCCGGATCCGCGGAGATCGCACCGCCGGAGTTACTACTCTGGAAGAACTCCACGCGCTTGCTACAGCGCAGGAGGAAGATTTCGGAAAGGAGCAAGCTCTGAAGCCTCCGAGCATTCGTCATCGAGGCTCAACCTTTGCACCTCACATGCAACCAAGCGGCGACACCGACATTCCTGTCAAAGTCGTCCAAATTGGTTCCGACGCCGCTCAGACCACCCGTATATCGGGAGGTCTGAACGACAAATAGGAACTCGCACTCATCACTTTCCTCCAGGCTAATGTCGACATGTTTGCCTGGAAACCGTCACAAATGCCTGGGATCCCTAGGGAAGTGATTGAGCACAATCTGAAGATTTATCCCGATGCTCGGTCTGTACATCAAAAGTCTCGGAAGCAATCAGTAGAGCAAAAAAACTTCATACGTCAAGAAGTGAAGAAGTTGCTCGAAGCTGGATTCATCTGGGAAGTCCTCCACCCAAAATGGTTGGCAAACCCAGTCGTTGTACCTAAGGTCGGCGGGAAGCTTCGGATGTCTATCGACTACACTACACTGAATAAGGCATGTCCAAAGGATCCATTCCCACTACCTAGAATAGATCAGATAGTGGATTCCACCTTCGAGTGTGAATTACTGTGTTTCCTAGACACATATTTTAGGTATCATCAAATCAGAATGTCTAAGGAATATGAAGAGCATACCTCTTTCATCACAGTAGATGGATTATATTGTTACACTGCCATGCCATTCGGTCTCAAAAACGCTGCTTCAACGTTTGTGCGAGCTATGTACAAAACTTTTGGAGAGCTCATCAGAGATGTAGTGGAAGTTTACGTCGATGACATCGTAATCAAGATCAAGAATAAAGAGTCATTCCTTGACACCTTGCAAGCTGTCTTCGACAAGTCGCGAATCACACGCACGAAGCTGAACCCGGACAAGTGTGTCTTCAGGGTCAGCTCCGGAAAGCTTCTTGGATTCTTGGCGAACCACTGAGGAATAGAGGTGAATCCGGCGAAGATTAAAGCTATTGAAGACATGCGGCCACCGGCCCGCATCAAGGATGTCCAGAAGCTAACTAGATGTCTAGCTGCCCTTAGCCAGTTCATATCAAGACTGGCGGAACTTGCACTACCCTTCTTCAAGTTATTGAGGAAGTCCAGACCATTCCAATGGTCTGAAGAAGCAGAAAAGGCTTTCCAAGAGCTAAAGCAGCTCCTCACCACTCTACCAACTTTGGTAGCTCCGAACCCTGGTGAGCCACTTCTGCTTTACATTTCAGCAACTCACAAAGTTGTCAGCATGGTCCTGGTTGCGAAAAGACCAGAACCATCCCCAGTACAGGAGTCCAGACCCCTCTAGGAAGGTCTGGAGCTACCTAAAGCGAGTCTGGGCCTCAGCCCCCAGACCCGGATCCTCGAGATGAGACGCCAGAGGATCAACCTCCTTCAAGTGAAGGAATTACTGTTGCTGAACAAGAAGATCCGGACCCCTCTGGGAAGGTCCGGGTCACTCCAGAAGAAGCTTCGGGTTCCTCTAGTAAGAACCTAGAGGTCCCCGAAGAAGGTTCGGACCCCTCCGGGAGGGTCCAGATTGACGAGGAGGAAGCTCTGGGCCCCTCCGGGAGGGTCCAGACAGTCCAGCGCCCAGTTTACTTCATCAGCGAAGTACTCCATGACGCCAAGACTCGGTACTTAGAGGTGCATAAGTTGCTCTATGCAGTTCTTATTGACTCTAGGAATCTTCGTCACTACTTCCAAGCTCACATGATCTCAGTGGTAACCTCTTATCCACTGCGTGCAATCTTGCATAACCCCAACTCTACTGGGAACATTGCAAAGTGGACAGCGGAATTGACCAAGTTCGATCTTGAATTCGTCCGAAGACAAGAGATCAAATGTCAAGCATTGGCAGACTTTGTGGTGGAATGGACCCCCTCTCCATCAAATCCTGGGGGCCCCAATGAGCAGAAGCCGGAACCCAAGATTCCGGTCTTCACTGAGCCTCACTGGACTCTCTACTTCGACGACTCCGTGCAAAAGCAGCGGGCCAGAGCTGGAGTCCTTCTCCTCGCTTCGACCGGAGAGAAGGTAAAATACATAGTTCACCTTGACTTCAAGGCGACCAACAACATGGCGTAGTATGAAGAACTAATCTATGGGCTCAAGGTGGCACTATCATATGGTGTCAAGCAGCTATTGGTAAAGGGTGATTCGCAGCTCATTATAAAACAAGTCAAAGGTGAATGCTGTTGCAACAACCCTCAACTAGCTGCATATCTACTTGAAGTCCAGAAGCTTCAAAAGGACTTCGAAGTCCTGGATCTTTGTCATGTCCAGCATATCAACAATGCTGAAGCTGACGAACTCTCGACGAAGGCTTCAACCGGAGCTCCGACTCCCGACGGAGCCTTGGTCCGGGGATTGTCAAGACCAACAGCTCAGCCTGCCAAACTGAGTGAAGGGGGCAAGACTAGCACCTCGAAGCTGGCGGTCCCGATGGCCCTGTTACCATGGCGTCCATCAAGGGTCGTAGGTGCTGCAGGAAGCTCCGAGCAACCCAGCACGCAAGACTCAAAATCTCAAGTTAGCTCCAATGCATGGATCTCGGAGATCTGGAGCTACTTGAAAGACAACATCCTTCCTGAAGATAATGTATCTGCTGATCAGATAGTCAGATTGGCTAAAAGATACACACTGGTAGAAGGGGCTCTCTACCGGCGTCGTGCCAACGGCGTCCTAATGCGGTGCATTAAAAGGGAAGAAGGCCGCGAGATCCTCGCGGAAATCCATGGAGGCGAGTGTAGGAACCACGCGTCTTCCCGCACGTTGGTCGGTAAAGCCTTCCGGCATGGTTTTTACTGGCCTACAACACTCCAGGATGCAACAGAGCTAGTGAAGAAATGTGAAGCATGCCAGTTTCATGCAAAGCAAATTCACACACCAGCTGAACCCCTACAAATTATACCTCCTACATGGTCATTTGTTGTGTGGGGGTGGATATCTTGGGACCTCTCCCAAGAGCCGTCGGAGGTTACAAGTTCCTGTACGTCGCCATCGACAAGTTCACCAAGTGACGGGAAGCAACTCCAGTTGTGACAATAAACAAGCAATCATCTATCAATTTCTTGCAGTCCATAGTATGCAGATTTGGAGTCCCAAACAAGATCATAACTGACAATGGGACCCAATTCACAAGCTCTGTATTCCAAGGATATTGCGAAGACCTCAGCATTCAAGTCAGCTATGCTTCCGTAGCTCACCCGACAAGCAATGGCCAAGCTGAGAGAGCAAACGCAGAAATCCTAAAAGGACTCAAGACGCGCACATATGAGCGTCTGAAAAAACATGGAGCCAACTGGATTGAAGAGCTTCCGCCCACCCTGTGGGCCAACAGGACAACTCCAAACCGGTCAACTAGAGAGACACCCTTCTTTCTGGTGTACGGAGCTGAAGCAGTCCTTCCTCCAGAAATCACCTTGGGGTCACTCCAAGTCCGGACCTTCGACGAAGCCACGCAGGACCAGCTCCGGCATGAAGACCTTGACCTCGTTGAAGAGGGAAGACGCTGAGCACCTATTTTAAATGCACGATATCGCCAAGCGCTCCGGCGCTATCACCAATGGCATGTGCATAACCGACAGCTCGAGGAAGGCGATCTGGTGCTACGGAGAATACAAACTCGAGAAGGGTTGAATAAACTTTCCCCCAGCTGGGAAGGACCCTTTCGAGGGATCAAAGTATCCTGTCCCGGATGCGTTCGCTTGGCAACCGAGGATGGGACACCGCTCCCTAATCCTTGGAACATTGAGCACCTCCGTAAGTTCTACACTTAATATCACGAAGGTGAGTCTGTAGTTACATATGATGTATGTTATAGCGTCATTGTACAGAGTCAGGTAGCTCCTCTAGGAGAACAACCGGACCTTTTCTGAAGGTCCGCAAGGTTCAGGCAACACTTGACACAGTCTCAGAACTAAAAGTGTAGCTAGTTACCTTGGGTCAAACAAGAAATGTAACACACTTAGCCTGGTTTTGTACCCTAAGAGTGTACTCCTTTCTCCTGTACCCCGAACCTATAATGAAAGACATCATTATGTAAAGACAGACTCGACGTGCATTTAGTTTGTACAGGCTCATTCTTTTTTTTTCATTTTATTTTTCTCTTTCTTGTCTATAGCAAAGTTGTGCAATTCTCAAGAAACTTTAGCTCGAACAATTCATGTATAATTCAAGTTGCATTGTTAATTCTCTCGGGTCTTAACATTGTTGAATGGCCTACTCGTCTGAACACCAAGCCAATCTAGGTCCGGAGTGTGCTAACGACTTAGCCTGGTCCTGCACCCTAAGTATGCCACTATACCTACACCCCGACAGGCCTAAGTAAGGTGAGTCCAGAAAACGATCGGACCTGGAGAAAATAAGAAAATGCACTTGATTGTATATAGAATTACGGTCGACCTAAAGATTTCTTTCGGGAATAGTAAGCCGCAAACGAGTTATAGATAAGAAAAGGATTTTACTGTTTTTCTTGACTTCAGTGTGCAGGAAAAATAAAAATCTCATGATGATGGTGGATCATGCTGGAGCTATCAAAGCTTCGATATCCCCTAAGGTGGCCCATTGTCGATGTTTTAAACATTGATAGTAGGCGTCGACAGAGCTACCAAGTTCCGGCAAATCCATGGGGCCAGCCATCAACGTGAAGGAAAGATGATAGAAGGACACCCTAATGGGGTCTGCTGTCGAACTCTACGTGTTGACAATGGACACTACCGGAGCTACTAAGCTCCGACAACCCCAGAGGACCAGTTGTCAACGTTCTACGTGTTGACAATGGTCGTTGCCAGAACTACTAAGCTCCGACAACCACAGGGGGCCCTGCTATCGGCGACTTCGGACCTATACTCTACAGGTTCGAAGCACTCAAGTCTTCAACAAAATGGTACACCCTCATGTTACATGCCTGCAATCAAATTGTGTACATCTACCAGGGGGCCAAGTGAGAAAAAGGTTGAAGACAAAAAATGAAATTCATAAATTTCTTGGATTTCATTCATCTGAGGATAAGAGATTACAAAATTGGAGAAAAGAAGAGAAGATACAAGTGGAAGCTACAAAGAGAAAGTCTTAGATCCTACGGAAGAACGAGGCAACCTTCTAGGCAACCTCCAACACGCTGGCCTTGGCGGCATCTCCCTCTCCGTAGATGGGACCTTCAAGCACCGGATCTAATGGGAAGTACTCTACGACGTTCTGCGCAAGAGATTTCCCTTCAGTTTCCAACTGATCCGCGATGACATCGCCCATCTTGTTGAGTTTTCTGCCCATCGAGGTCAACGCCTTCAACTCCTGGTCCAGCTCTGGCTCCGGATCGTCCGGACGCACGGGACTAAAACCCAGCGGCGTCAGCACGTCATTGGCTTTGCCCAAGAAGTCACATACTTGTTGGGACTCCTCAGCCCTTGAGACTCACACCTCTTCCAAGGACCTCTTGGTCGCCGCAAGCTCCGAAGCCTCCCGGGCAAGACGCTCGACCTCTTTGGCGTGCTACAGAATCTTTTCAACAACTTGCCTTTCGAGCTTAGCAAGCTCCTCTTCCCGGACGTGGATCTTGTTCCGGCGGTCGACTAGGTCTCTCTCTCGGCCCCGCACTTTCTTCTCCCTAGCAGCAACTTCATTCTCCCACTTGGTGAGGTCCTGTCCCTGCTGACAGGCCTTCTTCTTCTCGCTCTCGCAGAGCTCCTCCAGCTTCTTGGTGCGCTCTGCGAGGCTCTTGTCATCCAGAGCCAGCCTCTGAGCAAGCTCATCCTCCCTCTTCACAAGGTCATCCCGCAGCTCCAGGAGTTTTTTCTCTTCATCTTCGAGCTTTTTCTCCCGCTCTTCAAGAGCCTCCCGGCGCTTGATGAGGCTGTCGTAGATCGCGCTGAGCTTCTCCTGGCGATCGTTCACTGCTTCATTAGCAGTCACGACCTGTTCGTGGATGGCCCGAGACTGGTTGTCGAGGGATCGCATCATGCTTTCCTTCTCGTCAAGCAGCTGGCCCCAGTACTCCATCCATGCCTTCTCCCTCTTGACCCACTCCTCGTCGTCGGCCAGTCTTGTCTGCGCCAGCTTGGTCTCGAATTGGAGCCGGTTGCGCCACCTCCTAAGAGTCTGGCGCTCCTCCTCGAGGGCCTTGCTGTCATGGTAAAAAGCAAGTTGTACCCGACGAAGGCTGGAGCAGGCATTGTCGATGGACAATGATAGGTGGATCGGCTCTGAACCTGTCGGGGTCCTCTCCGCTGACTCCAACGGGTTCTCCATAACAAAAATCGGGTACCACTCTACAAGAGCCATCCCCTGAGCTTCAGCGGCACTAAGGCCGCCCTCCGGGGTAGCCTCGGTCACCGCTGAGGAAGGTCCTGCAATGGAAGATCCTACTGTTGGATTGTGTTGAGTTATGTGTTTGGGCCTAGCCTGTATACCGGCCCATCTATGTATCTATAAATATGTACCTAGACCTTTGGTTAATCAAGCATTCATTCTAGCCTTCTATCATGGTATAATTAACCAAACCCTAATCCTCACCACCCTAACCCTAAACCTAGCCGCCGCCCCCCCTATGGCCGGCGCACCTCCCCTGGCCGCCGCCGGCGCGCCCCTCCTGGCCGCCGCCGGTGCCCCCCCTCTGGCGGCCGGCGCCCCTCCTCTCGCCGGTGCCTCTCCCCTAGCCGCCGCCGCCCCCCTCTGGCCGCCGCCACCTCCCTGGCCGCCGCCACCTCCCTGGCCACCGCCCCTCCTCTGGCCGCCGCCCCCCCTCTCTGGTCGCCGCCGCCCCCCCTCTCTGGTCGCCGCCGCCGCCCTCCCCCTGGCCGGCGCCCCCCTGATCGGCGGCCCCCTGGCCGGCGGCCCCCCTGGCCGGCGCCCCCCCTGGTCGGCGCCCCCCCTGGCCGGTGCTCCCCTGGCCGGCGACCCCCTGGCCGGCGCCCTCCTGGATGGTGCTCCCCTGGTCGGCGCTCCCCTGGCCGGTGCCCCCCTGGCCGATGCGCCCCATCCCGCCCGTGTACCTGCTATTGGTCCGGCGGCCGGCACACCTCTCGTCTCTGTGGCTCGGCACACGCCCACCGCAGCGACTGATCCGATAGTTGGCGGATCACTTGGCGGCCCTACTGCCGTCGCCTTCATGACGGGCTCCGGATCTGCTGTTGGCACTGCTACTGCTCCTCGTGCGGCCACTAATTCTCTCTACGGCGTCGCCAGCACCACCACGACGGTCGCGGACACCTCTGGTGTCTTCGCGGCTCTAGCTGCCTCTCGTGAGCGCGAGCGGGCACTCACTCTTGCCTTAGAGCAGGAGCGCGCTTCAGCGGCTGCTCTCTCACACCAGATCCAGGAGAGCGCTCACCGGCCGCTGAGCGCGACGTACGAGCCCACCTCGGACACCAGTGTGCACTCCGCATACTCGGCGTCGCTCACCGCCGCTCTACACGCCCAGGCGGCTGGAGTTCAAAACATTCGGATACTAGTGCCGACTGTTCTGACCTGTAACTCCACCACCTACGCCCGCTGGCATAACGAGTTCCTCCTCACGTTGCGGCGGTACCAGCTTGCGGACCACGTCCAGCAGGACGACGCCCCGTGGGATGACTCTTGGATCAGCATGGACAGTCTGGTCCTTGCCTGGATCCTTGGCACTCTTACCGACGATTTGCACAAGCTTGTCGGATAGCGCGATGAGAGGACCGCGCGCCGGGCTTGGCAGATACTGGAGCACCACTTCTTGGGGAACCGTGCGACTCGGGCTCTTCACATTAATGCACGGTTCCAGACTACAGTGCAGGGTGACCGCTCCATCTCTGCCTACTGTGGAGAGATGAAGGGCATGGCTGACTCCTTGCGCGACCTTGGCGAGCCGGTTGCTGATAGCACTCTAGTACTTCGGGTCCTTCACGGCCTGAGCGAGCGCTTCAGCCATCTTCGCTTCTGGCTTCTTCGTATGGAGCCGCCACCGACCTTCGAGAAGGTCTGGTCTGATCTCGAGCTTGAGGAGATCACGGCTGGTGGATCTGCTACCTCTGGGCCTGCCACAGCCTTCTATGGCTTTGGGCAGCCCTCACGCCCACCGTCTTCTGGGGGACCACTACCGCGACCACATACTCCGCCTATCGCCCCGGGTGCCTCTGCTGGCTCTGGGAGTGGTACTCGTCGACGTCGCAGCGGAAGGCGCCCAGGACGAGGTGCTGGCGGCACTCCTACATCCACTGCTCCTACTGGTAGTGGTACTGGTGGCACTGGCCAGGGAGGTGCGCCCTGGCCCACACTGTACAACCCGTGGACTGGCCAGATCTCTATGTGGCCTGGACCGTCTCCGGGTCTTCTTGGTGTGCCACCGACTTCCTCTACTCCGCGCCAGCCACGTCCTCAGGCGGCGTACATAGCCCATCCGGGCTATGGCGGACTTGGTCGCCCTGCGGCTGGATCGCCAACTCCAGCCTACAGTGGTGCTTCCTACCCCGCTAGATACTCGGAGCCGCCAGCACCCCTCCAGGAGCCGCCGATGGGGTGGGACCGTCAGAACTTGGCGTCTTCCTTCAGAACATGCACCTTACACCGCCGACTATTGATTGGGTGGCTGATTCTGGCGCCTCCTACCACACCACCCCAGATGCTGGTATTCTCTCTTCTACCCACCCACCTCATCCCTCGTTTCCTTCATTGATCGTTGTTGGCAATGGATCCGTTCTTCTAGTCATCTCAGTAGGTGACTCAGTTTCTCCGGGTTCATTCCATCTTAATAATGTTCTCGTTGCTCCAGACATTATTCAAAATTTGCTTTCCATTTGTTGTTTCACCACTGATAACAATATTTCTATTGAGTTTGATCCTTTTGGTTTGTCTATGAAGGATCTTTCCACCCGGCGTCTTCTTCTTCGATGTGATAGTCCGGGGCCCTTGTACACTCTTCGACTTCCTACTTCCGCTGCGTCTACGTCATTTGCTCTGGCTACGATAGCTTTGTACGCTACTTGGCACCGCCGGCTTGGTCACCCTGGCGCTGATGCTATGTCGAAGTTGTCTAGTAGTTCAGTTATATCGTGTACTAGGGGCACACATGAGTCATTATGTCACACTTGTCAGCTTGGTCGCCATGTTCGTCTTCCCTTCCCACTTCCGTGTCTCATGTGCAACATATTTTTGATCTTATTCACTGCGATTTGTGGACATCTCCTGTTATCAGTGTCTCGGGTTTTAAATATTATTTGGTGGTACTTGATGATTTCTCACATTTCTCTTGGACTTTTCCCTTACGTCTGAAATCTGAGACATTTGATACTCTCTCTCACTTCTTCACTTGGGTTTCCACACAGCTTGGGCGTACTGTTCGTGCTCTCCAGTGTGACAACGGACGCGAGTTTGGCAACTTGCGACTCTGTGACTTTCTTCTTACACATGGCACACAGCTACGCATGTCTTGTCCATACACATCCCCTCAGAATGGCAAGGCTGAGCGCATGCTTCGCACCACTAATGATGTCATGTGTTCCTTGATGTTTCAGGCATCTATCCCTGCTCGATACTGGGTAGAGGCACTTCACACTTCCACCTTCCTCCTTAATCGCCTTCCCACCAAGGCGATTCGAGCACGGACTCCTTTCTTTGACCTGTATGGCACTACCCCTCTCTACGACCACCTTCGTGTCTTCGGGTGCGCCTGCTACCCTAATCTTTCCGCCACTGCTCCACATAAGCTTGCGCCCCACTCTACTAGGTGTGTCTTTCTTGGGTACTCCCTTGAGCACAAGGGATACTGGTGCCTCGACCTCTCTACCCACCGCATTTTGATCTCTCGGCACGTCGTCTTCGACAAGTCCTCCTTACTCTTTTCTTCCTCCACCTCTGGTTCAGCTGCAGAGCTGGACTCTCTTTTTTCTACTGACACCGAGGCTGCTCCACCACAACTGCCTTGTCCTTTTTTTGCAGGTACATCACCCACCGGCTCACAGGTGGCTCCCACGACGTCGACAGCTGCACCTTACGCAACACTGACACCTGTGGTGACTCCGGCTGCGCCTACTACAGCCACGGCACGGCGGTTCACTGACCCTGCTCTCGTCTACCAGCGACGAGTGCGGGTTGGTGCCCAGGCTTCGTCGACCCTGGGGACGAGTGTTGCACCACGCGTGGCACCGATGTCTCCTGCTGCGCTACGTGCAGCCCCAGTGTCTCCTACGGCTGCGCCACGCGCGGCCCCGGCGTCTCCGACCTCGCCTCCTGCGCCACACGAGGCCCCGACGCTTCCTACGGCTGCGCCACGCGCGGCCCCGGTGTCTCCGACCTCGACTCCTGCGCCACACGAGGTCCCGACGTCTCCTACGGCTGCGCCACGCGCGGCCCCAGCGTCTCCAGCCTCGACTCCTGCGCCACGCGAGGCCCCGGCGTCCCCTACAGCTACGCCACGCGCGGCCCCGGCGTCTCCGGCCTCAACTCCCGCACCGTGCGGGGACCCGACGACTACTCCGGCTCCCGCGTCCCCCGATGCACCACGCGCAGCCCCTGTTCCACGGTTTGCCGACCCTGCTCTTGTCCACCAGCGACGAGAGCGGGTTGGTGCCTCTGCGCCTGCTCGTCCCGAGCCCTCGGTGTACCACCCACCATTGCTCCATCGGGACCCAGGACACGTTCACCCAATGGTGACTAGACGTGCCGCTGGGGTTCTCCGGCCTCTTGAGAGGTTCTCCGGAGTGGTACTCTCTTCGACGACACCGACACCATCCACTTCCTCTTCAGTATCACCTATACCGACCTCCGTCCGTAGCGCCCTCGCTGACCCTCACTGGCGCCACACTATGGAGGAGGAGTATGCAGCCCTACTTGCCAACCGGACATGGGACCTTGTTCCCCGTCCTTCCCGTGGCAACGTTGTCACAGGCAAGTGGGTTTTCACGCATAAGAGGAAGGCGGATGGCTCCCTGGAGAGATATAAGGCTCGTTGGGTACTTCGGGGCTTCACTCAGTGCCCTGGAGTGGACTACAACGAGACCTTCAGTCCGGTGGTTAAGCCAGTGACAGTACGGACTGTTCTGTCGTTGGCTCTCTCGCGTTCTTGGCCTGTCCACCAGATGGACGTCAAGAACGACTTCCTTCACGAGACGCTGACGGAGACGGTGTACTGCAGTCAGCCGACAAGGTTCGTTGATTCCTCCCGTCCAGACTTGGTCTGCCGGCTGAACAAGTCTCTATACGGGCTGAAGCAGGCGCCTCGGGCTTGGTACAACCGGTTCGCCTCCTTCCTGGCCTCGCTCGACTTTGTCGAGGCCAAGTCAGACACCTCGCTCTTCGTTTATAGGCATGAGGATGACACTGTCTACCTCCTCCTGTACGTGGATGATATTGTCCTCACGGCGTCTAGACCGACTCTTCTTCAGCGCACGATCTCTGCCCTGCAGCGCGAGTTCGCGATGAAGGACCTCGGCCAGCTCCACCACTTTCTGGGCATTGCGGTCGAGCACCGTCCGGACGCTCTGTTCCTTCACCAGCGCCAGTACTGCCTGGATATCCTCGAGCGAGCGGGCATGGCTGATTGCAAGTCGTGCTCCACTCCCGTGGACACCCAGGTGAAGCTGTCTTCGGCCGACGGCGCCTCGGTCGCCGACCCCACCTCTCATAGGAGTCTTACAGGTGCCCTGCAGTATCTCACCTTCACCAGGCCGGACATCTCCTACGCGGTTCAGCAGGTGTGTTTCCACATGCATGATCTGGGGAGACGCATCTCACGACGATGAAGCGGATTCTTCGGTACCTGCGCGGCTCCCTCGACTACGGCCTTCTACTTCGACGTGACTCGCCTTCTGAGCTGGTGGTCTACACCGACGCTGACTGGGCGGGGTGCCCTGATACCCGCCGCTCCACCTCTGGCTACGCCGTCTTCCTGCGGGGGGGGGGGGGGGGAATCTTGTCTCCTGGTCCTCGAAGTGGTAGCCCGTGGTTTCTAGCTCCAGTGCTGAGGCGGAGTACCGCGCCGTGGCTAACGGCGTAGCACAGGCGTCTTGGCTCCAGCAGTTACTTCAGGAGCTCCACTCCCCTGTCGCCTGGAGCACGTTGGTCTACTGTGATAATTTCAGTGTCGTTTACCTCTCCACCAACCCCGTCCAACACCAGCGCATGAAACATGTGGAGATTGATCTTCACTTTGTTCGTGAGTGGGTTGCACGCGGTGAGGTTCGAGTTCTCCATGTGCCGACGACGTCACAGTTTGCCGACATCTTCACGAAGGGACTCCCGTCGACTTTGTTTTCTTAGTTTCGGTCCAGTCTCAACATCTGTTGTGGCTAGATGTTGGGACTACGGGGGGGTGTTGGATTGTGTTGAGTTATGTGTTTGGGCCTAGCCTGTATACCGGCTCATCTATGTATCTATAAATATGTACCTAGACCTTTGGTTAATCAAGCATTCATTCTAGCCTTCTATCACCTACCTCCGGAGACGGCTCTGAAGGTCCTGCCGCCAAGTCATGAGCAACTGCTCCCTCTGGCAGGGGACCGGTCGCTTCGCCTTGGCACCCTGGCTCAGGCACGAGAACCTCCGGAACCACCACCTCCGGGGCAGGCATTGAAGACAGCCGGAGCTGAGGCCACTTCCAGCTCCAAGGTTGGCGCCTCCTTCATTGCCGGTCCAGGCGCCAGCGCTGCAGCCTCCACCGGTTCGGGCGCTGGCACCTCAGCGATAATCGGCTTAGGCGTCAGAACGTCATAAACTACCGGCTCCATCGCCAGGGATTCAACAACATCCGACTCTAAGGCTGGAACTGCAGCTACCTCCGGCTCTGAGGCTGGAGCGTCCGTCATCACAGCATCCAAAACCGGAGCTTCAACCTCCAGAGCTGGTGCTGCTGGTACGTCTTCATTCCCATGGTCTGGCGCTACCACGGGAGCTTCAGGAGATGAGCCAAGGTCAAGGACCACGACAGCTGGCACCAGAGCTGCTGCGACCTCAGCCACCACCTGGGGCGGTGCTCGAACTGGAGCCAGAGCCTCTGCCTGTACAACATCAGTTGTTGTCCCAGGAACCGAAGCTTCAGCCCCTTTCTTGGATACCTTGTGGATGAAGGACGAAAAAACTCAAAATATGATTACAATAAAAAGTAACCAACTGAGGTAAAAAAGCAAATTTACCTTGGGAGACTTACGCTCTAGCTAGTGCGGAACCTCTTCGTCGGACGCTCGAAGCCTGACCCAATCGCAACTGGGGAAGTAGCTCAGGAAGGCCCTCTGGAGCTTGCTGCTGCCGCCAGTGACATCTTGGTTGATGCCCCCTCGACTGAGAAGGACCCTCGGACCTAGAGCCCTTAGCTGGCTCCGGCGCTGGAGTCACCTGGGCAGAGTTGGCGTCCCGAGGAGATGCCGATGCTGGAGTGTTTGTCGCCGTTGAAGACCTCCCCCGCCGGGAAGAAGGAGGTGTCGTGGAAGGAGCAGGTCTGACGGGCCTCCCGTCAGAGTGCTTCAACCTTCTCTTTCGGCTCGAAGGCTCGGCCAACTCTTTGCCCTTGCCTACAACTTCTACTCTCTGTTTCGGGGCGGGAACAGGGCCACCCTCAGAAGCTCCGGGGACCGCCAGCTTGGTGGTCGGACACCTCTCAACTTCACTGAGGTCGTCAAGCACCGGCATCTTCCGCCGGAGCTCACTGCTGAACTCCGCCTCCATGTTCAAAGGGAGGAAAGCTGCCGACGGAGTCAAGTCGTCACCCTCGACGTCGATGCCGTGCTGGAACTTCTTGAGATGAAGCTCCAAAGTTGCGCTTCCAGGTTTGACTTCAAACCGATCTCAATCCGGTCATCGTCCATCACGCTGCTGAGGGCCCAGGCGAGCTTCTCCCTCTTCTTTAGCGGAGCCCACCTGTTGACCAGGAAGTTGCAGAAGACTGCCTGGGGGGTCACTCCTCCTTCCACACATTGGCGGATCCTAGTCAAGGCAGAGTTGAATCCCTCCGACAGCACTGGAACTTCACTCCAGGCTTCAGTGTCAATGTTGGGGAGGCCTTCAGGCAGCTCCAACTTCTCGTGCTCCTCTGCCGTGATGACAATCCATTCCTTCTTCCAGTCGTCCCACTTGCCGGAAGGGAACGACCTCAAGTACTTGTAAGTGCACTTCTTGCGCTTCACAAAGTAGTAGAAGCCAAGATACTCATCGCTCTTGGCAGTAGTGTGGATGGTGAAGAAGGTACGGAAAAGCTCGACGCACTGGGGAATACCCACCCACATCTCGCAGAAGTGGACGAATGTGGACACAAGAAGAATGGAGTGGGGACCAAGGTGGTACAGTTGCAGACCATAGAATTCTAGCAGCATCAAGAGAAAATTGGAGAAGGGTGGGATCAGTCCCACCATGGCGTACGCGGAAAAGTACACCATGTCGCTGGCGCGCTCCTTGAACGGGAGCTTGCCGGCACGCACCAGGTGGTTGAAGGGGTCACTGGACCACCCCATGTAGGTCCGGACCTTCTTCAAATTGCCGTCGGTCGTGAGACGGCTCTTGTGGAGACCCAACTCCATCACAGCACAGCGGGGCGAGAGAGGAAAAGCAAGCGAAGGTTGGAGGATTTGAGTGCAAGTTCAAATGAAGGCATAAGGAATACCCAAACGATGTGCGCTTTCCTTCTTAAGTAAGCCCCCGCAACGCTTTGATGGAAACCACAAAAGGGCCAACGATACAGTTCAAAAACTTCACCCTGCCAATGACAAGGGGGCTCGGGGCCACCCTGACGATCGAGTCGAGGTCCTTACCCCAGGCGAACAGTTGTCATCATGAGAGGTGGGAAACCCGAGGGCGGCGGCCTGACAGGGCGCGCGGAACTGATACGGTTTTCGTATCGAGAACTGGCGACCTTCAATTGCGTGAGATCCGCACGCGTAGATCTCACCTGCCGCATCTTGAAGATGCCACGTGGCGGCGGTTTAACTGTGAACCACCACCTCAACGACACATCCAAAAATCCTTGAAGACACGGCGTCAAAATTGAAAGATGTACCCACCTCCGGCAGAATAACTTAATCCAAAAGGTCTCTCCCGGAGTTGGGACCAGGGGGCCACTGTCGGTACCCTGCGTACCGAATACCCCTTGGGACTGCAAAGAGTGCGAAGGAACTCCACCTATCTGAGTTGAATACCTCCGAAGGCCCCACGTGTCATACGGAACCGGA
Source organism: Tuctoria greenei (assembly GCA_036927565.1). NCBI lineage: Eukaryota > Viridiplantae > Streptophyta > Magnoliopsida > Poales > Poaceae > Tuctoria > Tuctoria greenei. Next base: position 135,615,449 of record JAYESD010000001.1, on the reverse strand, counting down.
CCTGTCTCCCTTCTATGGCTAGTCCCAGTGCCGCCACGTGTATCGTAAAACCAGAGGTACATTCCATACATAGGAAAGCTCCAGACTAGATATCTGTGTGGCACCCACGGACCTAACTCCCGACAGAGGGAAGCTCCGGTTCCGACACGTGTACAATAGCACCGGACCTACTCGTCCAATACAGTAAGCTCCGGAGATGCCACGCATCCAACCGCCGGAACTTCAACTTCAACAGACAGATTGGTGGACCTCCAACGGCTCGGACCTTCAAGGAACAATTAAAGCTTCAAGACCCGATTATGTGTCATTAATGCTATCTTAATAACACACGATCAGAGGACCCTTAATACCAGTAACAGTTGACAGCTGTTATATACCAATTTCATCTGTCAATTTAACCCAATTATGTGAAGGATTTGTCATTTCTTGCACACGTCACCTTTCTATCTAACCCAATTCCACTTGGACTTGGAGAAATATGTGTATGCAACATTTTATGCAGGAAATGAGGAAACGTAGAGGGACCAATCCTATAAAATATCATCCCAGCCAATCAGGTGATGACATGTGGCATACCATGGATCAAATGGCCCACAAATAGAAGTATCCGAAGAGATCCAACAGTGTATCACTCATATACATCAATGGGACCCACCTGGCAGCCACCTGGAGAAAGGACACGAAAATTGGTGCAATGACCAGGTTGGCCGAACCAGGGGGTCGGCCGACCTGGTCTCTGCACCAAACTCGGTTAGCCTCCACGTGTTGGCTCCTCCCAGCTTCCTGGAGTCAATGGTGACTGATTTGCGCGCTTTTGGTGGCGGGAACCGACCTCAACACTAGTATAAATAGGACCCCCTACCCCTCACTTCAACACACACCACTTGAGCTTCATCTCTATTGTATACACTATCATCCATAGTCTTAGAGGAGTTAGGTTGTAGAGAGGAGAGTCTCTAGTCCCAAGTCCAAATTGGGAAAGGAGTAAGGAGTCTCTCTCTTCCCAATCAAGTATGACTCATGTATTCTTTCTTGTATTTGTGACTTTATGCATAATAAAGATAGTATCTTTAGTCTCTACTTATACATATACTTGGGCAAAGTGTTTCTTGTTTGATTGTAGAGTCCATGTATGTGGAAGGTATAGCTTCTATGACTGTTTCATCATGAACATATCTCATTATCATAAAACCTATAGACCCCCACTATAGTCTAGTTAATAATAACATAACTAGGTTAGTATGGATAATTATGTTGTGTAACAACATTGGTTCAATGATGATTCAATTCATTGCCTTAGGATGGATTGTACCTAGGCTCTTAAGGTAATTAATTAATATGCTAGCATGGTGCTTGGATAGCTAAGTAGCATTGGATGTCTCGTAGACCCACGGATTAAAGAGGTAGGCAGTAGGTGGTGACAGCCCTATCTGTCCTTTGTAATCCTCCACGTTCGGCTATGCCACAGGCTCTTGGCGGGAGTCGTCCTAGTAGTGCTAGGGGTAAGCCCATACCCGATGTGTTGAACCACATAGCATCAGCATTCACTATTGACCTAGCTTATGAATAATTAGTTTAGACTATGTATATGTACAATAGAGCATAGTAGGAGTACCTCCATAACTCTCAACCTTAACTAACCTCTAGAATCCTCTTACCCCCCTTAGATTTGAAAGCTTTTGTGTGTGTCACACTAACTCCACTATTATTTTATCCATCCTTACTAGATTCTTACTTAGACCTTTCTACCCTTTCCACTTGATGATTGTTATATCTCTACCCCACCTTCCTTTAGGATCAAATAAATGACACCCTTGGGAATACTCTTAAGGGGAATAGCTACAATGATATCTCCGTGCGCTTGCGGAACTCACTCTGTGATCCAATAGAACCGTTAACAAGCATTTCTGACACATCCGTTGGAGATGTTTAGTTAATGGTGCATAAGTAATACTAACAAGTATTTCTGGCACTATTGCCAGGGATGATTTGTTAATATATCTTAGGAGCCGTCAACAGTAACGCCGTCATCAAGGCGCGTTATAACGCTGTTAAGGGTAATTAAGTACATTAACTGTGTATTAAGCATCATTAACTGTCAGGGCCACATGTCGGGCCAGGCTGACGATGTAACGGCCAGCCCTTGTACTATAAAAGGACTGGCCGAGCGATACACTAGGAGAGTTTCACATGCGTAAGACTCCCACACACTCTAGTCTCTCACACTTAAGCGCTCAGACGCTCAATACAACAACAACACACAACCGTGGAGTAGGGTATTACGCTCAGGCAAGCCGAACCACGTAAATACTTGTGTCAAACCGCCATCTTCTTCTGAATCTCCGCGCGCCCACAACCGAACTAAGAACTCCGCGGGCTGCCAACGGTAGTACCGGGAGAATTGCCGGAATCACACTCCGACAGTTGCCATGATGAGCGGCGGGAAACCCAAAGTCAGCGCTCTGACAGGGCGTGTGGAACCGATACAGTTTTCGTATTGGGAACCGGCGACCTTCAATTGTGTGAGATCCGCACTCAATGATCTCATCTGTCGTATTCATAACAAGCCACGTGTCGAAGGTTCACTCCCGGACTGCCATCCTATCAGCGCATCATAGGACTTTTTGAAAATCGAAGCGCGGGAATCAATAATGGCCCCACCTCTGGCAGAACAACTTAACTCAAGGAGTTTCTCCCAGAGGTGGGCCCGGGGGCCACTGTCGGTACCCTGCGTACGGTACCCCACCATACCGCAACAAGTGGAAGAAAGTTCCACCCGTCAGAGTCGAAGGTCCTTGCTAGTCCCACATGTCATGTTGCACCGGACCCGCTCCCCTCACATGGCTGGCTCCCGGGTTAACACATGTAAAATAAGCCCGGAACAAAACTCCCAACCAAGGGAAGCTCCGACGACTACATGTGTACAACAGTCCCGGACTCAGCCCGTGTCAGAGAGGAGCTCCGGTACTGACACGTGTACAGCAACCCCGGACCTACTTTCCCGCAAGGGAGAGCTCCGAATCTGCCACGTGTGGAGCCTCCAGACCTTCGTCACCAACGGAAATCTAAGTCGGTCATGACCATTACAGACATTCAAAGATGGTTAAGGCGGCAGTTACAAGGTTTGATAATGTGTCATTAATATCATATTAATGACACACGATCAGTGTACCATTAATAGTGGTAACACTGTCGTGAAGGCACGTTACCACACTATTAACTGTACTTAATACTCTTTAGACAATGTATTAGGTCATTAAGCACACCAGGGCCACATGTCAGGCCAGACCAGCTTTGTAATGGTCAATCCTTAAAACTATAAAAGGATTGCATCGCACGAGTAAGGGGGGAATTCGGGATCCAGGCGATTGCGACCTGACCTTAGTGAACTCACTCGCTAAATACAATTACACAAACCCCGTGGAGTAGGGTGTTACGCTCAGGCGGCCCGAACCACGTAAATCCCTAAGGTCATCATCTTGATATTGATCTTGTGTCTTCTAACCATAAAAGAACTTTTGCGGGCTGCTTCTCAGCAGGTCCGGAGGAAGTGTCGTATTACACACTTCGACAGTGTTGAAGATGGAAGTGTTCATGTGGAGTTCATCAATTCCAATGATCAGCTGGTTGATATAGGGACCAACGCACTCGGTAGGATTTAAGTTCCAGTAGCTGCGATCAAGGATTGGGATGAATCAACTGAAACCGATGCCAAAGCACAAGACTTAGGAGGAGTATTGATAGTAAGTCCAGTGCATAGGCATAGTTTCTTCAGTTATTTGCTTTCAGTTCACTGAATAAGCCTGTCAGTGTCTGACAGACTAAGTCTGTTTTAGTTTGGAGTCAGGGATTGAGTTAGCCGTTGTCAGGCTGTTTAGTCAGAGAAGAAGAGGACCTAATCTGCAGGGCTGTTAAGTCTGATCCTGTATTCCAGGGAGCGTAGTCCTGTAACAGTCGTGAGACTGCAGTATAAATAAAGGGTGAAACCCACTATTAGCTGCACAGTTAAGTTGGAGCGACTAGAATGCAATCAGCATTCTGGTGCAATCGTGCAAAAATTAAATCTAAACCGCACAATCTTCATCCAATGATTACTGCATTTTACACTTAAACCCCTTCACCTAACACACTGTATTTATGTTATCGGGTGGGAGGGTTTAAGTGTAAAATGCAGTAATCATCGGATGCATATCGTGTGGTTCAGATTTAATTTTTACACTATTGCACTGGAGTGTTAGTTGCATCTAGTTTTTTTCCCAGTTAAGTAGCTCAATTCTTTGAAGAACAGAGGAGTGTGAGGGAGTGAGATTTAGCTGAATTTTGCCAACAAGCACTCAGATGGAGGGGATGATTAAAAAAACATCGATAGTAGGGTGGAGATCCACAGGTTTAGGATTGTTTTCTTTTGTGTGCATCAAACGCTTTTTGTGTTATAGTCGCGACCTTACTTAACTCCAAACATTCTTACAATCCATGATGACAGCTAAGGTGGAGCTCTTTGGTGGCCATGATGACTGCTGGAACGACAAGCTCATGACGACTAGTGGCAACGCAGATGAAGGTGCTGCTAGGTTCAAGCGGATCTTATCTACAAACTTCTAGCCTCTTACTCGCTCCCACTTTAGGACATTCAAGGCCAACGTATGTGACATTGCTTGTCTTTATGGAGACTGGAAAGGAATTACAAAATTGAGATCGAGGAGGGAAGAAGAGAGACATGTAAACCACATGGCAATAACATTGTCCATGCATGCAAAAATAGTTTAGATTTGGGGCTAAAGGTGAAAAGTGAATTTTTGATAATCTTCGGGGTCAGTAAATGGTTTTATAGTATAGAGGGTTACGTGGACTCAGGATATACTTGGAGTAAAGTAAACGTTGTTCTTTCTAGAAACAATTGTTTAGTAGATAGAATCAGTTGAAAACTTGAAATTATGTTAGTCTTCATGATTTCATGGACTCCACTATCAATTGTCAGTAGTCAGTACAAAGAAAAAGGAGAACTGAACATGCCTAGATTATTTTCTATCTTGACATGTTATAGTTAGTGTTGGACTGTGTTTGGGCCTAGCCTGTACGGCCCATCTATGTATCTATAAATATGTACCGAGACCCTATGATTAATTAAGCAATTCATTCTATCATAGTGAAGAAGTGAGAGAGAGTATCAAAAGTCTCAGATTTCAGACGTAATGGAAAAGTCCAAGAGAAATGTGAGAAATCATCAAGTACCACCAAATAATATTTAAAACCCGAGACACTGGTAACAGGAGATGTCCACAAATCGCAATGGATAAGATCAAAAATATGTTGCACATGAGACACAGAAGTGGGAAAGGGAAGCCTAACATGGCGACCAAGCTGACAAGCGTGACACAATGACTCATGTGTGCCCCTAGTACACATCTCCTCAGAATGGCAAGGCTGAGCGCATGCTTCGCACCACTAATGATGTCATGCGTTCCTTGATGTTTCAGGCATCCATCCCCGCTCGCTACTGGGTAGAGGCACTTCACACTGCCACCTTCCTCCTTAACCGCCTTCCTACCAAGGCGATTCGGGCACCGACTCCTTTCTTTGCCCTGTATGACACTACCCCTCTCTACGACCACCTCCGTATCTTCGGGTGCGCCTGCTACCCTAATCTTTCCGCCACTGCTCCACATAAGCTTGCGCCCCGCTCTACTAGGTGTGTCTTCCTTGGGTACTCCCTTGAGCATAAGGGATACCGGTTCCTCGACCTCTCTACCCACCGCATTTTGATCTCTCGGCACGTCGTCTTCGACGAGTCATCCTTCCCCTTTTCTTCCTCCACCTCTAGCTCAGCTGCAGAGCTGGACTCGCTTTTTTCTACTGACACCGAGGCTGCTCCACCACAGCTGCCTTGGCCTTTTTTTGCAGGTACATCACCCACCAGCTCCCAGGTGGCTCCCACGACGTCGCAAGCTGCACCTTATGCAGCACCGACACCTGTGGTGACTCCGGCTGTGCCTCCTACAGCCACGACTCGGCGGTTCACTGACCCTGCTCTCGTCTACCAGCGACGAGTGCGGGTTGGTGCCCAGGCTCCGTCGACCCTGGGGACGAGTGCCGCACCATGTGTGGCACCGACGTCTCCTGCTGCGCCACGCGCGGCAACGGTGTCTCCGACCTCGACTCCTGCGGCACACGAGGTCCCTACGTCCCCTACGGCTGCGCCACGCGCGGCCCCAGCGTCTCCGGCCTCGACTCCCGCGCCACGCGCGGCCCCGGCGACCCCTACAGCTGCGCCACGCGCGGCCTCGGCGTCTCCGGCCTCGACTCCTGCGCTGTGCGGGGACCCGACGACTACTCCGGCTCCCGCGTCCCCCGCTGCGCCACGCGCGGCCCCTGTTCCACGGTTCGCTGATCCTGCTCTTGTCTACCAGCGACGAGAGCGGGTTGGTGCCTCTACGCCTGCGCGTCCGGAGCCCTCGGTGTACCACCCACCGTTGCTTCACCGGGACCCAGGACACGTTCACCCGATGGTGACTAGACGTGCCGCAGGGGTTCTCCGACCTCTTGAGAGGTTCTCCGGAGTGGTACTCTCTTCGACGACACCGACACCATCCACTTCCTCTTCGGTTTCACCTATACCGACCTCCGTCCGTAGCGCACTCGCTGACCCTCACTGGCGCCGCGCTATGGAGGAGGAGTATGCGGCCCTACTTGCCAACCGGACATGGGACCTGATTCCCCGTCCTTCCCGTGGCAACGTTGTCACAGGCAAGTGGGTTTTCACGCATAAGAGGAAGGCGGATGGCTCCCTAGAGAGATATAAGGCTCGTTGGGTACTTCGGGGCTTCACTCAGCGTCCTAGAGTGGACTACGACGAGACCTTCAGTCCGGTGGTTAAGCCAGCGACAGTACGGACTGTTCTGTCGTTGGCTCTCTCGCGTTCTTGGCCTGTCCACCAGCTGGACGTCAAGAACGCCTTCCTTCACGGGACGCTGACAGAGACGGTGTACTGCAGTCAGCCGACAGGGTTCGTCGATTCAGCCCGTCCAGACTTGGTCTGCCGGCTGAACAAGTCTCTGTACGGGCTGAAGCAGGCGCCTCGGGCTTGGTACAGCCGGTTCGCCTCCTTCCTGGCCTCGCTTGGCTTCGTCGAGGCCAAGTCGGACACCTCGCTCTTCGTTTACAGGCATGAGGGTGACACTGTCTACCTCCTCCTGTACGTGGACGATATTGTCCTCACGGCGTCCAGCTCGGCTCTTCTTCAGCGCACGATCTCCGCACTGCAGCGCGAGTTCGCGATGAAGGACCTCGGCCAGCTCCACCACTTCCTGGGCGTGACGGTCGAGCACCGTCCGGACGCTCTGTTCCTCCACCAGCGCCAGTACTGCCTGGATATCCTCGAGCGAGCGGGCATGGCTGATTGTAAGCCGTGCTCCACTCCCGTGGACACTCAGGCGAAGCTGGCTTCGGCTGACGGCGCCTCGGTCGCCGACCCCACCTCTTACAGGAGTCTTGCAGGTGCCCTGCAGTACCTCACCTTCACCAGGCCGGATATCTCATACGCGGTTCAGCAGGTGTGTCTCCACATGCATGATCCGCGGGAGACGCACCTCACGGCGATGAAGCGGATTCTTCGGTACCTGCACGGCTCCCTCGACTACGACCTTCTCCTTCGACGTGACTCGCCTTCTGAGTTGGTGGTCTACACCAACGCTGACTGGGCGGGGTGCCCTGATACCCGCCGTTCCACCTCTGGCTACGCCGTCTTCCTGGGGGGGAATCTTGTCTCCTGGTCCTCGAAGCGGCAACCCGTGGTTTCTCGCTCCAGCGCTGAGGCGGAGTACCGCGTCGTGGCTAACGGCGTAGCAGAGGCGTCTTGGCTCCAGCAGTTACTTCAGGAGCTCCACTCCCCTATCGCCCGGAGCACGTTGGTCTACTGTGATAATATCAGCGCTGTTTACCTCTCCACCAATCCCGTCCAGCACCAGCGCACGAAATATGTGGAGATTGATCTTCACTTTGTTCGTGAGCGGGTTGCACGCGGTGAGGTTCGAGTTCTCCATGTGCCGACGACGTCACAGTTTGCCGATATCTTCACGAAGGGACTCCCGTCGACTTTATTTTCTGAGTTTCGGTCCAGTCTCAACATCTGTTGTGGCTAGATGTTGGGACTGCGGGGGGGGGGGGGGGGGGGGGGGGTGTTGGACTGTGTTTGGGCCTAGCCTGTACGACCCATCTATGTATCTATAAATATGTACCGAGAGCCTATGATTAATTAAGCAATTCATTCTATCAGTTAGGTTCCTATATTTATTATAGTTGGGTTCCTATATTTTGTTTTAGGGACACATAAGTCTTTTTTTCATTTTTTTGTATGCTCGTTCCTTGTTGGGATTTATATTTTGTGCCACAATACCATAGCTTAATAATTAAGAGTGAAAACGGTATGATAATTTTCCTGATCATTCCATGTTGTTTTTGAGAAAATCTGATCCAATTATCATTTTCTTAGAAAATATTCGGAAATGAGTCGAAAATCGGAAACTCTAATTCAAAAATCGGAACGAAAACGATTGAAGTCGATTTTCGACCGAACTCTCAGAATACCATATTTGTTCAGAAATTATCCGAACATCATCTTTTTTTCATTTTTTTGTATGCTTGTTCCTTGTTGGGATTTATATTTTGTGCCACAATACCATAGCTTAATAGTTAGGAGTGAAACGGTATGATAATTTTTCTAATCATTCGATATTGTTTTAGAAAAAATTCGATCCAATTATTATTTTCTTAGAAAACATTCAGAAATGAGTCGAAAATCAGAAACTCTAATTCAGAAATCGGAACGAAAACAATTGAAATCGATTTTTGACCGAACTCTCAGAATGTCATATTGGTTCAGAAATTATCCGAACAAATTCCAAATTCGTTCCAAATAGGAACAGATCGGGCACCCAGCCACCCAGCGGCCCAGCCCGGCCCGGCCACACCCCCTTGGCCCCCTCGCACACTCCCGAAATCCCCGAGTCGGGGTCGGCCGCCGCCTCATCTAGCGTCCAGGCCGCCCTTGGCGCTGGCGCCGTCCGCGGTGGATCTGCTGCCTATGCCGGAACGCGGTCGGCGAGGAGCTCGTCTTGCCCGCGGAGGTGCTCGACCACCCCGCCTACGTCTGGCGCCGCGTGTCTGCGCCCCCGTCGCCCGTCCGGAGAGCCGACGACCTCTGCAGCTGAGGAAGGTGCGCTCCAAGCCAAGCAGCCCGAGGTGCGCCGCCGCCGCCATCGGCCCCGCAGCGGCCGTGCCCGGCAGCTCGCTCAGGCGGACGGAGAGCTGCTTCGTTTCCAGAGTGGGCGAGGGGCGGAGAACGGGGCGGCGGGAGCGACAGGCGAGGGGCGGCAATCGGAGAGAGAGAGTTACAGGAGCGATCGTCTCTGGAGATGGATGGAAGAAGATGATTATGTATGTATCGATGGAGTCTAGAAAAACAGGGAGAAGACTCTGAATGTCCACGTGGGACTGGGAGAAGGAAAATAGAAGGGAAGACGGGGGAGAAGGAAGTAGAAGGGAAGATGGGGGAGAAAAAAAGGAAATAAGAAAAAAGAAAGAAAATAAAGGAAATAAAGATAGGGGAAAAGGAAAGAAAAAAAAAAGAAAGGAATGAAAATAGAAAAGGAAAGAAAATATAAGGAGAGGAAAAAAGGAAATAAAATATAAGAAAATAAGAGAAAAAGGAAATAAAATAGAATCAAATGAGAGAGAAAAGAGGAAACAAAATAGAAGGAAGAAATAAAGAAATTATACAGGGTATGACATGGTAGGATTGTACGTGCTAAGATTAACATTTGAGCTCTAGCATCCAAGATTGTAGAATTAGTACTTACTAGTTATGTGTTGTAACACTTCTCGAATCATGATTCACAACTACTTCATATTTATTATAATTTTAGAAAACCAGGATATGACATGGTAATACACAACCTTGCATTTTGTTCCTGCAGCAAGTTTTTACAAAGCATCCAAGATTGATTGGTAAATGTGCTTTCTCATATCATGTATGCTCCTGATTCATGAATTTATATTGTCTATCTATCATGGCCGTCATTTTGGAGCGTTATTTCAAAAAAAAAAGTTCAGAATCATTCCACCTTTCCGACATATTCGTTTTCAATATTTTCGAAATTTCCGATGCTGTAACTGTTTTCGATGATTCTATTTTCAATTCTGTTTTCGAAAATTATATATGAAAATGAAAACGATTTTGATCTTTTTCTATTCATTTCCGACCGTTTTCATCCCTATTAATGATTTGTTTGATGAGCACTTACTCCGAAGTTAATGTTGGATAGGTGCATGGGCGCACGTGAAACTCTCGAGAACATATCCGAGCGGTTGATGGGATTAGGCAGTCATTGAAGCCACCATTATTTTACTATGCATCGTAATACTCCTACTTCGGATTTAAGATAAATTGCTGCAGTCGTGGTCGTCTTCTGCATGTCTATTGTAAATCGGAAAACTGGGAAAGAGATCTATTCTTTTTAAACTTCATGTGACGCACAGTAGTGTTATGCATCACATTGTGAATCGATTACTGTTATACGGGCTTGTATATAACTTTAACTGAAAACTATCGTCAGTTCATATTACATAAATGGCTACCGAATATGTTTGTTCTGACGATTGTTTTGAAACTAACAGGCAGCAATCTGGTATCATTAGAGTAAGCTCATACTGGACCTACGTATGTCAAACACTTCGTTAAACCTACATTTTTTCGTATCAATGTTTGGAAACATGTTGTCTAGACATCTAAACGTCCAGACATTATGGTCTGGACACCATGGACGATCCACTCGCCTGACGGCGTCCAGGACAAGGGTGGGCAGTGGCCAGGACGCTGAAGGTAGAGGAGAAGCGGCCACAACCGGTGAAGCAGAGAAGCACTTGATGATGGCTGAAGCAAGAGGTGCCGATGAGGAAAAAGATCGGGCGGACTGGGGCAACCAAGATAGGGTTAGGGCAAATGACTGACACCGTTGGATAAAGATGACTGTATTATTGGGCCTGTTGGGCAAGAATCCCCCCACACCCATCGTTCGTCTTCTCCTTCTCCCCGCCGCCGTCCATCTTCTCCTTCTCCATCACCCGATTTGTGTTCTCTCTTGCTTGACGCCCGTCCCTTCCCCCATTGTTACGCCGGCGTCGAGGAACCGCTTTACAACATTTTTTGGAAATGTTACCCGATCTTTTGTAACTATTAGTAGTGTTTTAAACCTTTTCTGCCGTTCATGGGTTTATTTTTACAAATGGGAAATGTGAAGTGCTAAATTGGACAAGGTTTTATCTTGTATAGAAAGTGAGATGCCAGATCCATTCTTGTCTAGTTTGATTCTTCACATCTATGACAAATTTGGTGCCCAAACTTAGTAGGTTCACTAAGTGTTGCTAACTCAAATATTTCCAGCAGAAGCCGACCCTGCAACAAACAACAGATGTTTCTAAGTCGATAGCCATTGTTAATGTGTACTTGCTAACTCAAATATCACACATGTGAGATATGCCACCAAAACAGATAGCATGCAAGAAGACCAGCACGCCAAAGCAGAGTAGACTGAACTGGTGATTTGCTTGTCACTAAAGTGTTCAGCGTACGGATCAAAAGATTGTTTTGCTAAGTACCTACGAGTTTGTTTAAGATTTTTTTTCCGCCTTCGTGTTCTATGAGTGGCGGTATTCATAAATAAAGGCAAGCAAAAAAGTTATTTCGTACCTCTCTCCGTCAATGTATCCCTTTGCCACTCAAGCTCCAGGTGGCAAGGCTGTGAGGCCTCGACATCCCAATCAGCACCTACCCTCACTGAACCACTCCAGGGCACAGCAGTTTCCGAACCAAATAAGTTATTATTGTTTCGACATATTGGGCCAGTTTGTTGTCCAAAATGTCATATTTCCATGACCAGGAGTACCGGTCTAGCGCATACAGCATCGTGAGGCTGTATAGAACTTCTATCGTGAAGCTTCGACTAGATTTCGATAAAATAGAACTTACAATGTTAGCGCACCTTTAAAATGGGATTCTAGCATTTTTTTTTTGACCTCTTTCATTCATTTTCCATTTTCTCAACATTGAAAATGACAAAACTGCTCTAGAGACCTGAGCATCGGCAAAACTCTAGTTTCCCGATACTGGATTACGCCAAGACCTCACGCCGTGGCCGCTGGCACCGGCGCTTGCTGCTGCCGCCGTGCCCGGCATCTGCTCCCACCGCGTGCTCTCTGATCTCATCCCTCCGTCACGGATCCCTCCCGTGCTTCGGTGCCTGTTTTCTCCACCGGCACATCTGATATGATCACGTACTGATGCTGTTGTGCTGGTCTCTGATTTGAATTTTGTGGGATGCTTTTTTTGTTTCCAAGAAACTTAAATACCTTATCAGAGACATGGTTGTCTGCGATGCTCCAACAATACGCATAGCAGCAGCACAAGCACTAGCTATGGAGTCTTCTGATTTGGATTTTTGTTTGATTAAAATATCAATTATTATCGCTGAAGGGTACTATTGTCAATTCAGATGCTAAGAAAAGAGACAAATACACAAAAATATGTTAAAAAGGTAAAAATCCTATTTTAACTATGTGCCAACATTGTAAGTATTATTTTATCAAAATTCACGATAAAAGTTCTATTTCGGCGAAGCCCAATGATATAAGTTTTATAATAGTAAATGGCTCCAGCAAAAGATGTGTGAATGGCAGGAATCGAAGCACTCTGCATGAAGTTTCCTCAGCAGTGCTGTCCTTGGCAAGTAAATCATCCTCTTGTGGCCAACTCATCAACGCCAACAGACCAAGTTGGCGTCTTCTATGGTGCAGAGTGTGGATGTCATGCGTAGGGTCATGGTCTCATCGTGCCTGCTTGCAAGATGGCATGTCGTGGCTAGAAGCAACCATCCAGTTTTGCACAAGCATTAGTCCCTGCTCCATTATTAAGAGATCCCCATAGCAGAAACTCTTCTCATCATCCTTTTGCTCCCAAAATACATGACACCATGAAGACAGAATCCAGCAAAATCCAGCCATGACTCAGAGCTCAAGTTTCACATCCAAGCTGTGTGTAATAGCTTACTTACACCGAGGTGTAGAATTGCTCATGGTTCAGTAGTACAGGATGTAGGATATGACGCCTAATCCTGGTCATGTGGACTCACCATGGTACACAAGATATTTTATCTGATATGTGCTAGCATCTGTCATGTGGGGTGCACGTACAGGCGCCGCCGTGACGTGCGCCGCGCCACAGAACGCGCAGCGCGCGCAGGAGTAGACCTCCACGAGGGACTAAGATTGAAAAGATTAATTTCTATTTTTATTCCTTAAGTCTAGGAGAGATTGGTTAAGGCCTAGGGCCATATATTCCTATAACCGCACATTGAGGAGATTAAGCAAGATTATAGGTGGCCGATGGGTCGTGCCGGGCCGGCCCGGCCTGAGCCCGACCGGGTTCGTGCCTGAAAAGCCTCGGCCCGGCACGGCCCGGGAAAAATCGGGCTGTGTCGGGCCAGCCCACGGGTCGGAGGTCCAGGCCCGAGCACGGCCCGAACACAATTTAAACGTGTCGAGCCGACCCGTGACCCGTTTCAGTTAAAAAGACACTAAAAACAGCAAAAAACATTATTCGGGCCTAAACGGGCCGTGCCAGCCCGCCGTGCCAGACTAAACGGGTCGTGCCTGCAAGGCCGACGTGCCGGATGTACAGGCCCAAGCATGGCCCGCACCGGGCTTCGAACCGGCCCGGGCCCGCTTTTTTGGGTTGTGCTTTTTTTGCGGGCTTTCGTGCCGGCCCATCTGGCCCGACCCAGTTGGCCACCTATAAGCAAGATTAGGATCCCTAATTTCCCATCTCTCTCTTCCCCAACAAGCCGAGTAGCCGACGGCAGAGGGTTAAGACCTCGCTGGCGAAGACGGGCCAATGCTACAAACTCCGTAACAGAGGGCCAGCTACCCTAGGTACTGACGCCCTTGACAACCTGGTATCAGAGTTGTTCACGAGCAGCCTCCTTCCTCCGCTCAGCCTTGACATCCAGGTCCTCAGCCCGCAGTCCCTTGCGGCGGCCATGAGCCTGTCACACCAACTGGAGCTCTGAGATCAGTACGCGCCGGCGCCTGCCGTGGCCTTCTACCGATCCCTACATCGCGCCTCGCCCTCCTTGCTCCCCATATCGACAGGGCGGCCGCTCCCACGACCACGGTGGACGGTCGATCGGTGAAGTGCCTGTCCCTGCCAGAGCAAGAGGAGCGTCGTCGCCAGGGCCTCTGCTTCAACTGCAACGACAAGTACACACAGGGACACAACCGTGTATCAAGCGGATTTTCTACATCAACGACATCGAGATCGCCACTGCCGACGACGCCGAGCTCGGGGATGCCCAGGACACGGAACTCTCGGTCTTCTCCTTGCATGCGGTCGCAGGGGTGGCCATCTGCAACACAGTACAACTCCATGTGGTCCTGGGCACCGCCACCTTCGTCGCGCTCATCGACACGGGATCGACCCACAACTTCATCGTGGAGGCAGCTGCACGGCGCACGGGTCTGCGCATCGAGCCACGCCCAAGGCTCACGATGAAAATGGCAAACGGTGATCGTGTCCCATGCCCTGGCGTCCTTAGCAAGGCCCCAGTCATCATCGACGGCAGGACATTCAGCATCGACCTCTTCTTGATGCCTGTCGGTGTTTGGAACCGACAGATCTCCCGACACTACCTTTGGTAGATCGAGGAGTTGTAGTTCGGTAATGGGCGCGCAGAGATTCAAGAAGCTGAAAGACACGTGTACACAGGGATTTACGTGGTTCGGGCCGCCTGAGCGTAATACCCTACTCCACGGGATGTATTGGTGATGTATTAAGCACGGGAGTCTAGAAGAAGCTTCAGAAGAAGAAGCTCGTCTAGCTCAGGGTGTTCAGTAGTGGTATCGAACCGTCCCTTGTGTATCGTCGACCAGTCCTTTTATAGTACAAGGACTGGTCGTTACAACGTTAGCCTGGCCTGACAAGTGGCCCCAGCAGTTACACATGCTTGACACACAATAAATGAGGTTAATTACCCTTAATAGCCTGGTAACGGGCCTTAATAGTGCCGTTACCAGTATTAGGGGCCATCCGATCGTGTCATTAATATGGTATTAATAACACTTAATCGGGTCTTGAAGTCTTTGATTGCTCCTTGATGGTTCGGAGCTGTTGGGGGGTCCACCAGCCTGATTGTTGAAGCTGAAGGTCCGGCGGTTGGCACGTGGCAGCTCCGGAGCTTACCGCTGTGGACGGGTAGTTCCGGTGCTGTTGGACACGTGTCAGTACCGGAGCTTGCCTCTGTCTGGGGTTGGGTCCGGAGGTGCCATACTGGTATTCCGACCGGAGCTTCCCATGTGTGGGTGATAGCTCCAGTTACACATGGCGGCCATGGGACTAACCATGTTGGGGAAGCAGGTCCGGCTACGCCTGACATGTGGGGCCTTCGGAGGTCTTCAAATCCGGTAGATGGAGTTTTATTGTGATCTTTGCGATCCCAAGGGGTATCCGGTACGGAGGGTACCGACAGTGGCCCCCTGGACTCACTTCCGGGAGAGACTTTTTGTATGAAGTCATTTCGCCGGAGGTGGGTCCATTCTTCGGTTTCTGAACTGTGTTTTCGAGGGTCTTTGGTTGTGCCGTTAGCGGTAGTTCACAGTTAAACTTTCGCTGCGTGGCATATCTTGAAGGCGGTAGATGAGATCTCAACGTGCGAATCTCACGCAATTGAAGGTCGCCGGTTCCCGATACGAAAATTGTATCGGTTCCGCGCGCCCTGTCAGGCCGCCGACTTCGGGTTTCCCGCCTTTCATGATGACAATCGTTCGCCTGGGGTAAGAACCTCGACTTGATCGTTGGAGTGGCCCCAGGCTCCCTTGTCATTGGCGGGGTGAAATCTTTAACTGGTATCGTCGGCTCCTCTGCGATTTCCATCCAGGCGTTGTGGGAGCTTACTTAAGAAGGAAAGCACGCACCATTTGAGGTTCTTTACGCCTTTCAATCGATCTTGCGCTCAAACCTTTCAAACTTTTGCTTGCCTTTCCTCTCTTGCCTCGCTGTGCTGCGATGGAGTTGGGTCTCCGCCAGAGCCGACTGAAGACCGATGACGATTTGAAGAAGGTCCAGGTCCTCATGGGATGGTCCCCTGACTTCTTCAACCACCTGATCCGCGTCGGCAAGCTTCCGTTCGAGAAGGAACACGCCGACGACATGGTGTACTTCTACACGTATGCCATGGTGGGACTGATCCCACCTTTCTCCTCCTTCTTGATGCTGCTAGACTTCTATGGTCTGCAGCTTTACCACCTTGGCCCCCACTCCATTCTGCTGGTGTCCATATTTGTCCACTTCTACGAGATGTTGGTGGGCATTCCCCCCTGCATTGAGCTCTTCCGCACCTTCTTCACTATCCAAACCACAGGTCGGAGCGACGAGCACCTTGGCTTCTACCATTTTGTGAAGCGCAAGAAGTGCCCGTACAAGTACTTTCAGTCGTTCCCTTCTGGGAAGTGGGACAACTGGAAGAAGGATTGGATTGTAATCAGGGTGGAGGAGCATGAGAAGCTGGAGCTGCCGGAAGGCCTCCCCAACATCAACACTGCAGTTTGGAGTGAAGCTCCGGTGCTGTCGGATGCCTTCGATCCTGCTCTGGCCAGGATCCGCCTGTGTGTGGAAGGAGCGGTGACTCCCCAGGTAGTGTTTTGCAACTTCCTGACCAACAGGTGGCCTCCGTTGAAGAGGAGGGAGAAGTTGGCTTGGGCTCTCAACAGTGTGCTGGACGATGACCAGACCGAGACCGGTTTAAAGTCCAGCATGGAGGGTGCAACTTTGGAGTTCCACTTGAAGAAATTCCAGCACAGCATCGACGTCGAGAGCGACGACTTGGCTCCGCCGCCGGCTTTCCTCCCACTGAACATGAGGCAGCATTCAGTAGGGAGCTCTGGTGGACGATGCCGGTGCTTGACGACCTTGGTGTCGTTGAGAGGCGCTCGACCACCGGGTTGGCGATCTCCGAAGCTCCGGAAGGTGGCTCCGTCCCCGCCCCTAAGCCAAGAACCGAAGTCGTCGGCAAGGGCAAGGAATTGGCCGAGCCCTCGAGCCGTAAGAGGAAGCATGCCGACAAGAGGGCCAGGCATACTTCTTATGCAGCGTCTCCTTCTCCCCGAAGGGGAAGGTCTACAACAGTGGCGTCTACTCCAGTTGCGACATCTTCCCGGGGTGCTAGCTCCGGCCAAGTGACTCCGGTCCTAGGGCCAGCTGAGGGCTCCGGGTTCGGAGGTCCTTCCCGGTCGAGGGGGGCCTCGACCAGAGCAACGCCGACAACAGCAGCAAGCTTCGGGGGGCCCTCCGGGACTACCACGCAAGTGTCGACTGGGGCTAGTCCGGAGCGTCCGGAGAAGAGGTTCCGCCAGAACTGGTGCGGAAGCCTTCTGAGGTAATTTTTGATTTTTTAACTCAGTCAGTTGTTTCATTGTTAACTGTATTTTGAGTCTCTTCGTCCTTCATCCACAGCGAGCCCAAGAAAAGGGCTGAAGCTCCGGTCCTTACAGCAGCGGTTGAGGTTGTGCAGGTTGCAGCTCCGGCTCCGATTCCAGTGCTGCCTCAAGTGGTGGCTGAGGCTGCGGCAGCCCCGGCGCCGGCTGTCGTGGTTTTGGACGACTCGTCCCCAGAAGCTCCCGTGGTAGCGCCGGACCACGAGACTGAAGATGTACCAGCAGCACCAGCCTCGGAGGTTGAAGTTCCGGGCTTGGATGTTGTGATGTTGGACGCTCCAGCCGCAGAGCCAGAGGAAGTTGCGATTCCGGCCCTAGAGCCGGATGTTGTTGAAGCCCCGACAGTCGAGCCGGTGGTTGAGGAGGTCCCAGCGGTAGAGTCGAGTGTTGATGAAGCTCCGGCACTTGAGCCGATCGTCGAGGAAGCTCCGGCGACAGAGCCGATTGCTGCAGAAGTTCAGGCTGTGGAGCCGCCTGTTGAAGAGGTCCCAACGTCCGAGCCAATTGCTGCGGAGGCGTCGGCGCCTGAGCCTATGGCGGTGGAAGCGCCAGCGCTGGAGCCTATGATGGCTGAAGCGCCAGCACCTGAGCCAGAGGCGGAGAAAGTGCCTGCGCCGGAGCCAGAAGTGGTTTCTGCTCCGACCGAACCTTCAACACCCGCTCCAGAAGTGGTGATCCCGGAGGTGCCCTCTGTTGAGCCAGGGTGCCGTGACGAAGCTGCTGCCCCCCCCCCCCCCCCCCCCCCCCACCGGAGGGGCCAGTTGTTGATGTCCTGTCTGTTGGGCCTTCGGGACCAATTCCGAAGATTGGAACTTCGGCTGCAGGTACTTCCTCGACGGCGGCCGAGACTATCCCGGAGGACGGCCCTAGTGCCGCTGAAGCTCAGGGGACCGCTCTCGTAGAGTGGGACCCAATTTTTGTTGTTGAAGATCCGTCGGAGCCAGCGGAGATGACCCCGGCAGGTCTGGACCCGATCCCCCTATCGTTGTCTATTGACAACGCCTGCTCCAGTCTTCCCCAGGTGCAATTGGCCTTCTACCACGACAGTAAGGCCCTCGAGGAGGAGCATCAAACTCTTAGGAGGTGGCGCAACCGACTTCATTTCGAGACCAAGCTGGCGCAGCCAAGGCTAGCTGACGACAAGGAGTGGGTGCAAAGGGAGAAGGTCCGCGTAGAGTACTGGGAAAAGTTGTTGGACGAGAGGGAAAGCATGACGCGGACCCTCGACAACCAGTCCCGGGCCATTTATGAGCAGGCCAAGGCTACGAATAGCACGGCGGATGATCGCCAGGAAAGGCTCACCGCCATCCACGATAGTCTCATCAAGCGCCGGGAGGCTCTTGAAGCGCGGGAAAGACGACTCAAAGATGAAGAGCAGAAATTCCTGGAACTGCGAGACGACCTCGTGAAGAGGGAGGAGGAGCTTGTCCAAAAGACAGCTTGGCTGACAAGAGCCTTGAAGAACGCACCAAGAAATTGGATGAGCGTTGCAAGGAGGAGGAGAAGAAGAAGGCCTGGAAGCGAGAGCAAGAACTCTACAAGCAAGAGAATGTCATCGCCGCCCAGGAGAAGAAAGTGCAGGGCTGGGAGAGAGGTCTAGTCAACCGCCAGAACGAGAGCCACCTCCGGGAGTAAGAGCTCAGCAAGCTCGAAAAGCAAGTTGCTGAAATGATTCAGCAGAATGCCAAAGAGGTGGAGCGTCTTGCTCGGGAGAGCCCAGAGCTGGTGGCCAAAAGATTCTTGGCGGAGATGCGTGGTGCAAGGGCTGCGGAGTCCCAACAAGTTTGGGACTTCCTGGGCAAGGCCAACGACGCACTGACGCCAATGGGCTTCAGTCCCTCCGGAGCCAGAGCTGGACCAGGTGTTGGGTTCAGCAGGCAACAAACTCTCCAAGGTGGGCGATGTCTTCGCAGACCAATTGAAAACGGAGGGCCAGTCCCTGGCGAAGAACGTCGCAGAGTTTGTGCTGACGTGCTACACCAGCCGGGACCCTCAATTCCCTTTGGACCCGGTGCTTGAAGGTCCCATCGAAGGAGGGTGAAGCCGCCCGAGCCAACGTGTCAGAGGTGGCCCAGAAGGTCGCTCAGTTCTTCCATAGGGTCTAGGATTGTCTCCCTGTAGCTCCCGCTTGTACTTTCTCTTCTTCTTCTCCAATTTTGTAACCTCTTGTCTCCAGATGAATGAAATCCAAATTTTTATGAATTCGAATTTCATTTTTTGTCTTCAACACCTTTGTCTCGCTTGGCCTCCTAGTAGATGTACACAATTTGATTGTGAACATGTACCAAGAGGATGTAACAGTTGTTGAAGATTTGCGTGCTTCGAACTTGTAGGTCCAAAGTCTTCGATAGTGTAGGCCCCCCCTGAGGCTGTCGGAGCTTAGTGGCTCCGGCATTGACCATCGCCGGAGCTTAGTAGCTCCGGCGATGGTCTACGTCAACGCGTAAAGCATCGACAGTTAACCCTCTGGGGTGTCAGAGCTTGGTAGCTCCGGCTCCATTCACCATCATCCTGAAATGTTTATTTTTTCTGCACATTGAAGTCAAAAAAAAAAAGTAAAATCCGTTTCCTATCTATAACTTCATTGCGGCTTACTGTTCTCGGAAAAGTTTTAGGTCGAACACAATCCTAAATACAATCAAGAGCACTGTCTTGCTTCCTCCAGGCCCGATAGTTCCTGGACTCGCCTTACTTCGGCCTGTCGGGGTATAGGTAGAGTGGCGTACTTAGGGTGAAGGCCACTCTAAGTCGATAGCACACTTCGGCCCTAAATTGGCTTGGCGGCATTCAAACAGGTGGGCTATCAACAATGCTTGAACCCAGGAGGATAGACAATGCAACTCGAATTGTACATGGACTGGTCGAGCTTAAGTTTCTTAAGAACTGCACAACTTTGTTATAGACAAGAAAGAGAAAAATAAAAAAATATTGAGCCTGTACAAAATAAATGCACATGAAGTCTGTTTTCACACAATGATGTCTTTCATTATAGGTCCGGGGTACAGGGAAAACAAATACACTCTTAGGGTACGGGACCAGGCTAAGTGTGTTTCGTTTCTCGTTTGACCCAAGGTAGCTAGCTACACTTTTAGTTCTGAGACTGTGACAAGTGTTGCATGGACGTTGCGGACCTAGCAGGGTAGGTCTGGCTGTCCTCCCGGAGGAGCTACCCGACTCTGTACAATGACTCTATAACATACATCACATGTGATTACAGACTCACCTCCGTGATATTAAGCGTAGAACTTACGGAGGTGCTCAATGTTCCAAGGATTTGGAAGAGGTGTCCCATCCTCGGTTGCCAAGCGAACGCATCTGGAAGGATTTGGGAGAGGTGTCCCATCCTCGGTTGTCAAACGAAGCATCCAGGACGGGATACTTTGATCACTCGAAGGGTCCCTCCCAGCTGGGAAAGAGTTTGTTTAACCCTTCTTTGGATTGTATTCTCCGTAGCACCAGATCGCCGTCCTCGAGCTGTCGGCTGTGAACATGCCGTTGGTGATAGCGCCGAAGAGCTTGGTGGTATCGGGCATTTCGAACAGCTGCTCGGCACCTTCCCTCTTCAAGGAGGTCAAGGTCTTCACGCCGGAGTTGGTCCTGCGTGGCTTCGTTGGAGGTCAGGACTCGGAGCGACCCCAAGGTGATTTTCGGGGGAAGGACTGCTTCAGCTCCGTACACCAGGAAGAAGGATGTCTCTCCGGTTGACCGGTTTGGAGTTGTCCTGTTGGCCCATAAAGTGGGCGGAAGCTCTTCAATCCAGTTGGCTCCATGCTTTTTCAGGCGCTCATATGTGCGCGTCTTGAGTCCTTTTAGGATTTCTGCATTTGCCCTCTCGGCTTGGCCATTGCTTGCCGTATGAGCTACAGAGGGGTAGCTGACTTGGATGCCGAGGTCTTCGCAGTATCCTTGAAAAACAGAGCTTGTGAATTGGGTCCCATTATCTGTTATAATTTTTGTCGGGACTCCAAATCTGCATACAATGGACTGCAATAAGTTGATAGCTGATTGCTTGTTTATTGTCACGACTGGAGTTGCTTCCGGCCATTTAGTGAACTTATCAATGGCGACATACAGGAACTTGGAACCTCCGACGGCTCTTGGAAAAGGTCCCAAGATGTCTATCCCGCACACAGCGAAAGGCCATGTAGGAGGTATCATTTGTAGAGGCTGAGCCGGTGTGTGAATTTACTTTGCATGGAACTGGCATGCTTTGCATTTCTTCACGAGCTCAGTTGCATCCTGAAGCGCTGTAGGCCAGTAGAAGCTATGCCGGAAGGCTTTACCGACCAGCGTGCGGGAAGACGCGTGGTTCCCACACTCGCCTCCATGGATTTCTGCGAGGAGCTCGCAACCTTCTTCCCTTGTGATGCACCGCATTAGGACGCCGTTGGCACCACGCCGGTAGAGATCCCCTTCTACCAACGTGCATCTTTTAGCCAATTTGATTATCCGGTCAGCGGATACATCATCATCAGGAAGGATGTTGTTTTTCAAGTAGCTCCGGATCTCCGAGATGTCGGTGTCACCACTTGGTTGCACGCGAGGTGTGGAGGTTGAGCCTCGTTGACGAATGCTCTGAGGTTTCGGAGCTTGCTCCTGCCTGGATTCTTCCTCCTGCGCCGTAGCAAGCGCATGAAGTTCCTCCAGAGCAGTTACTCCGACAGTATGGTCTCCGCGGATCCGGAGAACACCAGCTGGTGTTGGCATCTTCAACACCAGGTAGCCATAATAAGCAGCAGCCACGAATTTGTACAAGGCGGGCCTGCCCAGAATGGCGTTGAAAGGCAAGTTGATCTGAGCGACGTCAAAGATCAACTTCTCAGTGCGATAATTCTCCCGAGTCCCGAAGGTCACAGGGAGATTAATGGCACTGAGTAGTGTTATGTCCCCCGGACCTACTCCGGAGAAAGGTCGGGAGGGGCGAAGGTCCGAATGTCGGAGCTGAAGCTTAACAAAAGCTTCGAAGCTTATGAGGTTCAGCCCCGAACCACCATGCACCATTACATAGTGGAGTTGAATGTTATTGATGGTGGGTGATACCATCAAAGGTAGCTGGCCAGCTCCGATCATGTTTCGAGGGCAGTCCGAAGCATCAAAAGTGATAGTAGTGTCCATCCACTTCCGATGAGGCTCCGCCCTGGCTGTAGGAGATACTGAGACCATGTCCCGCCGCATAGTCTTGAGGACACGGCGGGAGGTGATGTCCCACGAACCACCAAAGATGGTATTCATGGTCTTCCGACGCTCGTTGTCGGAGACGTCGGAGTCGTCATCGACGGAGGTGTAGACAGCTTTCAGGACCTTTTTAGGGTCCTGGAAGCCCAACTCCTCTTCAGCCGGAGCTTCGTCGACTTTCTGCTTTCCTTCCCTCTGACGGAAAGGAACTTCTTCTCGACGCTTGTGGTAGCGCTCGACAAGGTTTTGGACCTCCCGGCAGTCCTCCAAGTTGTGGTCGTTCGATTTGTGGATAGGACACCACATTTTGGAGTTGTCACCGTCTTCGGAGGACGGTCGAGGTCGTTTCTCGAGGCGTGGTCCCCGGCCACTCGGAGCTGCAGCAGCTGCAACGGTGGATGTGCCGGCCGACGGCTTCTTCTTGCCGTTGGACTTTTTCTTCTTTTTGCCACTCTCGGAAGTAGTGGCTTCGCCTTTGGAGGATTTTTTGCTATCCTCCGGAGGTGGTTTGGAGTGCATTTCACGGCCCTCCGCAGCTTTGGCACATTTGTCTGCCAAGCTGAATAGCTCCGTGACGCTGGTGATCTCCTTGACCGCCAGCTTCTCCAGCATCTTCTTATCTCGTACGCCCTGTTTAAATGTCACGATAATAGAAGCGCTAGAGATAGAAGGAATAGTGTTTCGTACCTGAGAGAACCTCTGGATAAATGAGCGCAGGGATTCTCCCCTCTTCTGCACAACTGCAAAAAGGTCCAGTTCGGTGCCTGGTTGGGTGTATGAACTCCCGAAATTGGCGGTGAACTGTTGACACAATTCCTCCCAACTATTGATAGAGTTGTGAGGAAGGCTCATGAACCAGGACCTGGCGGTCCCGGTCAAAGCCACTGAGAAGTAGTTGGCCATTACGGCCTCGTTACCTCCGACCGCAAGGATTGCGGTGGTGTAAATTTGGAGAAACTCGGCGGGGTTAACTGTCCCATCAAATTTCTGCGGCAGGTGAGGCCGGAATTTTTGTGACCATCTGACCATGCGTAGGTGCATGGCCAGTGCAGAACAGCCTCCTCTTACTCCCTCGGGAGCAGGACTGTCTCGAGCCTCTCGCCTTTCGCGAGCACGCTCGATATAGACACGGTCGTCCTGTTGACGGTAACGGCGGTCAAGCTCCGCCCGGAGGTCATGAGTTGACATCCTGGTTATCGTATGAGTATGTCGCACCCCGGAGGGTAGCGACGTAACTTGCTGTGACGCAGCACGCCTCCTATTCTGGGAAGCATGCGGACCAAGTCTGCCAGACACGGTCCGGCGCTGCGATGGGGCTTGCACCGAAGGAGGAGGACCTTGGTTGCTGATGCGGTCGGCTGCTACTGCAACCAGATACTCCACATCATCCCTCCACTGCTCCATTGCACCCTGGGATGCACCTGGTGGTGGTGGACATTGAAGGAGAGCACGCGCTGCATGAAGCGCGTGTTCAGGGTTGTTGTTGTTTGCCGATGCAGTGACCGACGCCGATGCACCGTCACGTTGCTCAGCTTGACGTGTTGGTGCAGGCGGTGGTGGTGGAGGCATGACTCCTGCTGGACCCACGGCACCTGCTGGTTGCTGCATGTTGGAGGGATTGCCTCCAGCGGGTTGAACGGCAGGGTTGCCGTTGGATGACCCAGCAGCTGAGTTCACCATACTCGAAATCTCGGGCGCCCCCTTCCTGGCGCGCCAACTGTCGGTATTTGGAACCGGCAGATCTCCCGACACTACCTTTGATAAATCGAGGAGTTGTAGTTCCGTAATGGGCGCGCAGAGATTCAAGAAGGTGAAAGACATGTGTACACAGGGATTTACGTGGTTCGGGCACCCTGAGCGTAATACCCTACTCCACGGGATGTATTGGTGATGTATTAAGCGCGGGAGTCTAGAAGAAGCTCCTGAAGAAGAAGCTCGTCTAGCTCAGGGTGTACAGTAGTGGTATCGAACCGTCCCTTGTGTATCATCGACCAGTCCTTTTATAGTACAAAGACTGGTCGTTACAACGTTAGCCTGGCCCGACAAGTGGCCCCGGCGGTTACACATGCTTGACACACAATAAATGAGGTTAATTACCCTTAATAGCCTGGTAACGGGCCTTAACAGCGCCATTACCAGTATTAGGGGTCATCCGATCGTGTGTCATTAATATGGTATTAATGACACTTAATCGGGTCTTGAAGTCTTTGATTGCTCTTGATGGTCCGGAGCTGTTGGGGGGTCCACCAGCCTGATTGTTGAAGCTGAAGGTCCGGCGGTTGCCACGTGGTAGCTCCGGAGCTTACCGTTGTGGATGGGTAGTTCCGGTGCGGTTGGACACGTATCAGTACCGGAGCTTCCCTCTGTCTGGGGTTGGGTCCGTAGGTGCCATACTAGTATTCCGACCGGAGCTTCCCATGTGTGGGTTATAGCTCCAGTCTTGTGATACACATGGCGGCCCTGGGACTAACCATGTCGGGGAAGCAGGTCCGGCTACGCCTAACATGTGGGGCCTTCGGAGGTCTTCAAATCTGGTAGATGGAGTTTTCTTGTGATCTTTGCGATCCCAAGGGGTATCCGGTACGGAGGGTACCGACAATGCCCCTAGCCGGGTACGACGTGGTTCTCGGCACGCACTAGATGGCCACGCTAAGGCCCATCATCTAGGACTTCACCGCCGGGACCATGACGTTCAAGCAGGAGGGGCGCAATGTCTGCTGGCGTAGCGTGGCATCATTGACCGCGTCGGGCCTACATGCCGCCACAACTAACGCCTCCCTCCTTAACGGGCTGTTGGACTCCTTCGCCGATGTCTCCGCCAGCCGTCCGGCCTGCCCCTTATGCGCACCCGTGACCACCGAATCATCCTCAAGCCCGATGCACCTCCGGTGGATATGCGCCCGTACAGGTACCCTGCGGCTCACAAGGACGAACTTGAGTGGTAGTGCGCCGCCATGATCAAACAGGGCATCATCCGCTGCAGCGACTCGACATTCTCCTCCCCGGTCATCCCAGTCATGAAGCCGAACGGGTCGTGGCGATTTTGCGTCCACTACCGCGCGTTGAACACGCTCACGGTCAAGGACACATTCCCGATTCCGGTTGTTGATTAGATACTCGACGAACTCCACGGCACTCAATTTTTCACCAAGCTCGATTTGCGCTCTGGGTACCATGAATTGCGCATGCGCCCGGAGGACATCCACAAGACGGCGTCCCGCACCCACGACGGCCTCTACGAGTTTTTGGTCATGCCGTTCGCGATGTGCAACGCCCCGTCAACGTTCCAGTCTCTCACGAATGATGTACTCCGCCCCTTCCTACGTCGCTTTGTGCTCGTTCTCTTTGACGACATATTAATATACAACAAGTCCTGGACGGATCATCTTCGTCATCTACGTGTCGCCCTCACCGAGCTTGATCATCTCCGTCATCTACATGTCGTCCTCACCGAGCTTCGCCAACACAGAAGCATTCCAAGTGCGCGTTCGGCGTCGCCTCTGTCACTAGTCGGTGCCTCGCTCGGCACGAGCGGTGCGCAGGTTCCTCAGCTTGGCGGGCTATTACCGCAAGTTCGTCCACAACTATGGCTCTATCGCAGCGCCGCTGAGCACTCTCCTCAAGAAGGACGGCTTCTCCTGGGGCGAAGAGGCAGTCGCGACCTTCGCCTCGCTCAAGGCCGCGATCACCAAAACCCATGTCTTGGCCATGCAGGACTTCACCAAGACCTTCGTCGTCGAGTGCAACGCGTCGACCTATGGCTTCGGTGCAGTGCTGATCCAAGATGGCCATCCCATCGCATTCTACAGCAGGCCGGTGGCGCTGCGCCATCGCTCGCTCGCCGCTTATGAGCGAGAGCTCATCGGCCTTGTCCAGGTAGTACGACATTGGCGGTCCTACCTGTGGGGACAGCGTTTCACTGTCAAGACGGACCACTACAGCCTCAAGTACCTGCTCAGCCAGCGCCTTGCTACGATCCTGCAACACCATGGGTCGGCAAGTTGTTGGTCTTCGACTTCAATGTCGAATACAAGTTCGGGTCCACAAACATCGTGGCTGACGCCCTCTCCCACCGTGACAATGAGGACGATGCCTTACTGGCTATTTCGTCGCCTCGCTCCGACTTCATCGGTCGTCTTCGTCACGCGCATGCCACGAGTTGGACAACCTGATTCCCCTTCGCCACTTCCTCCTCTGATTCTATCATTGAGTTGGACAACCTTTTTTATTCTGACCCCGAGGCTGCTCCTATACAACCACCTCTATTTCTTCCTCCCGTAGGTCCGTCCTCCGTCACGCTAATCACAGTTGTCGAAGTGTTTTGCGACACTTCCCCCGGACCTGCTAAGGAGCAGCCCGCGGAGGTTCTTTTTAGGAGGGGCGAATTTTCTGGAACTACGAGCACGATGAACACGAAAGATTTTTACGTGGTTCGGGCCGTCGGGAGGCGTAATACCCTACATCTACGGGGGTTGTGTTGTATTGTAAGAGCGAGGTCCGAGAGAGCTCTCTCCTTCCTGTCGTGGCTGTCTGGTCCTTTTAAAGGTGAAGGGCTGGCAAGTTACATTATGACCGGGGCCCGACAGGTGGCCCCGATTTAATTAGTCATAGAAGTGTATTAATGTGCCTTAATGACACATTAATGGCGCTTTATGGTGCGCTAACATGTCCTGATAACACGTTAATGGTCTTGATGAGTCTTTATGGTGTAATAATGTGTCTTGATGACACATTAATGGTGTCTTGAAGCCTCATTCTTGGTGACGCACTAATGCTGTCTTGAGTGCACACGTTGTCTTCTTGATTCGCAGGGCGCGTGGCAACACCAGATCTTTCCTCAGCGGAGAGGCTGGCTC
Source organism: Tuctoria greenei (assembly GCA_036927565.1). Taxonomy (NCBI): domain Eukaryota; kingdom Viridiplantae; phylum Streptophyta; class Magnoliopsida; order Poales; family Poaceae; genus Tuctoria; species Tuctoria greenei. The sequence goes on along the minus strand of JAYESD010000001.1, from coordinate 135,587,883 downwards.
CGGAGCCGCGGGACGTGTGGCAGCACCGGACCTCTCCTCAGCGGGGAGGTTAGGTCCGAAGCCGCGAGTTGCATGACAACACCGAAGGTCCAGAGCTGCGGAGCACGTGGCAGCACCGGAGCCACCCTTGGCAGAGAGGCAGGTCCAGAGCTATGAAACACATGGCAGCACCGGAGCCACCCTTAGTAGGGAAGCAAGTCCGGAGCTGTGGGACACGTGGCAGCACCGGAGCCATCCTTAGTAGGGAGGCAGGTCCAGAGCTGTGGGACACGTGGTAGCTTCTGGATACTTCCCCTCTTGGGAGGTGGAACCTGGCGTCTTGTCTTTCTTGTATGCGGGGGTACCCGGTCTGTAGGATACCGACAGTGGCCCCGACCCACCTCGGGAGAGGCGACAACCCCGTAGGGGGGCCACCATCATCAATGTCGACGGCGGGCTTCCTTGAAGGTGCCAGAATTTGGTGAAGGTGCGGAATATCCACCATCGACACTAAGAACGTCAATGGCGGACCCCCCTGGGAGGTGCCGGTGTCGAAGCTTGAGGTCCGACAGCAGAGCTCGGCGAAGGGTGAAGTCCTGCACAAGAGTGACAACAGAATGAGTAATAATGCTCATTGGTTACAATCTTCCTCCCCTCATTTTTGTTGTGGCTTACGATCCTTAGCCAGGCTATGGGGCCTGAGTAATTTAGTGCGATAGTATTCAGGTACTACTTGCCGCCTCACTTAGGAACGTGTGCTGTCCGAACCCGCCTTACTGTGACGCAACACCAGAATAGGTAGAGTGGCGTACTTAGAGTGCTGGAGCGGGCTAAGTCTTTAGCCGACTCCGGACCAATCATTGGCATTGTATTTCAGGCGAGTAGGCCATTCAGCGGGCATGAGATCCCAAAATGAGAAACTACCAGAAATACCCAAAGACATCAAAGGTACTTCAGGCTGCCCGTTTGCAGCAGGATAACACAACTCCCACTTTGGGCAAACAAAAAGATGTAACAAGTCAAAAAAGGGAATAATACGCATAATATTTAAGCATAGTTATGTGAACATGGTGACAGTATCCGAATTTTAGTTATTGCTTTGTCCACGAGCATGTGCCTTTCAGTCCCCGGTACTGAACCTCAGCGTTGGGGAGGAAGAGTGCGCTGGCTTAGAGTCACAGGGCACGACTTTGGGTGCATGACCAGGCTAAGCAGTCTACACACTCTTGACCTCCCACCGACATTAGTCTTTTGGGAGACGTCTGGTCCCCAGTACTCAGCCGCAACATTGGAAAGGTAGGGTGTGCATACTTAGGATGCAGGACCAGGCTAAGCAGGTAGCACACTCCGGACTCCCAGTATTCAACTACAAGAAAGGTAGAGTGCGCATACTTAGGGTGCAGGAACAGGCTAAGCAGACAACGCACTCCGGACCCTCTATTGGCATTAGCTTTTCATGGAAGTGATTGTTCAGCGCCATGGGACTCCAAACAGGAAAATAACTAAGGAGACCAGATACGTCACAGGTACCTGGTGGCGTCATTGTTGACATGGTCGCAGGTAGTCGTCGCGTGGTTGCGAAAGTAGCCATGAGGCAAAGTGTACAAACTTAGGGTCACGGGGCACCGGCTTAGGGTGCAAGACCAGGCTAAGCAGGTTGTACACTTTGGACCTCCCACTGGCAGCGGTGGCGGTAGAAAGCCGTCGAGTGGTGACAGAAGTAGCCAACGGAACACCACTGGCAGCGGTGGCGGTAGAAAGCTGTCGTGTGGTGACAGAAGTAGCCAACGGAACACGGAGCGTGTGTCCGCCGGGTCAGCCCGCTATGAAACTGGAAGTGGCATCATCCTCCTACTCCCTTCATGGCGCGAGGGTCGAGAAGAGTTGGCGATGGACTAAAGATTCACCATCGAGGTGAGGCTCGTCGATCCAAAAAAGTGCCCCCTACCTGGCGCGTCAAAATGTTGAAGTGTTTTGCGACACTTCCCCCGAACCTGCTAAGGAGCAACTCGCGGAAGTTCTTTTTAGGAGGGGCGAATTTTCTAGAACTACGAGCACGATAAACACGAAGGATTTTTACGTGGTTCAGGCCGCCGGGAGGCGTAATACCCTACATTCACAGGGGTTGTGTTGTATTGTAAGAGCGAGGTCTGAGAGAGCTCTCTCCTTCCTGTTGTGGCTGCCTGGTCCTTTTATAGGTGAAGGGCCGGCAAGTTACATTATGACCGGGGCCCGACAGGTGGCCCTGATTTAATTAGTCGTAAAAGTGTATTAACGTGTCTTAATGACACATTAATGGCGCTTGATGGTGCACTAACATGTCCTGATGACACGTTAATGGTCTTGATGGGTCTTCATGGTGTATTAGTGTGTCTTGATGACACATTAATGCTGTCTTGAAGCCGCTTTCTTGACGACACACTAATGCTGTCTTGAGTGCACATGTCGTCTTCATGATCCGCAGAACGCGTGGCAGCACCGGACCTTTCCTCAGTGGGGAGGCTGGGTCCGGAGCCGCGGGACGCGTGGCAGCACCGGACTTCTCCTCAGCAGGGAGGTTAGGTCCGGAGTCGCGGATTGCATGGCAACACCGAAGGTCCGAAGCTGCGGAGCACGTGGCAGCACCGGAGCCACCCTTGGCAGGAAGGCAGGTCTGAAGCTATGGAACACGTGGCAGCACCGGAATCACCCTTACTAGGGAGGCAGGTCCGGAGCTGCGGGACACGAGGTAGCACCAGAGCCACCCTTAGTAGGGAGGCATGTCCGGAGTTGTGGGACATGTGGTAGCTTCTGAGTACTTCCCCTCTTGGGAGGTGGAACCCAGCGTCTTGTCTTCCTTGTATGCGGGGGTACCCGATCTGTAGGGTACCGACAATAGCCCTAGTGTATCCTGATGCGTCTACTGCAACCCTGACATCCCATGTCGCGCCATGAGTAGCCACGTCTCGATTCGTCGATCCCAAGCATGTCTATCAATGACGTGTGCGGGCTGGTGCATCGAGCCATCAGTGTATCACCCTTTGCTTCTCCATCGGGATCACCGTAACATCAACCCGATGGTGACTCACAGGTCGCCCGGGTCCTCTGGTTTGTTGACCGCCTTGTCTTCTCGACGACCACTTCTCCATCAGTTGCCTCCTCATCGATCTCGCCCGTACCGTCTTCTGTTTATAGCACCCTCGCTGCCTCATTAACGTGGAGGAGTAGCGACCCTACTTGCCAACGGATTCTAGGATTTGGTACCACGTCCCACTTGTGGTAATATTATGATTGGCAAGTCAGTGTTCACGCAAAAGAAGGCCAATAGCTCCCTGGAGAGGTACAAGGCTTAATGGGCATTTCGAGGTCTCACTCATCGCCCCATAGTCGACTATGATGCGAATTTCAGACCAATGGTGAAGCTGACAAGTGTTTGCACCGTTCTGCCGTTGCCTCTCTCGAGATCTTAGTGTTCTAAATGGGTGCCTACACGCCTAGGTGCCCGACTAGGCGTCGCTAGCGGTAGGCACTGGAGTCGAGGGCGTTGGGCCGATCTGGGCCGGAATTGTCCTTTTAGATCAGGATATATAAAAATACATCCTCCTCGCTTAACCTTAATCCTTTTCTTCGTACATTTCCTATCTGCACCCGCGCCCGCAGCGGCAGCAGATGGCGGTCGACAACAACGACGATGGCGACGGCCAGGCGGGGGCAATTGCGGCCAACAACAACGACATCCAAGGCTCCTTGGCGTCTGCCATCGACCGCCTGGATGCCTAGGCGATGCCTCAACAACATAGCGCAATCATTGGCTCAGTTGAACGTCAAGAACGCCTTCCTTCATGGCACTCTTACTGAGAGAGTGTATTGCAGTCAATCGATCGAATTCGTGGACTCAGATCATCCAGATATATGGTCTGCAAGCTCAACAGGTCGGTGTATGGTCTGAAGCAGGCATCCCGAACTTGGTACAATCGCTTTGCCTCCTTGGTCTCGCTGGGTTTTGTCGAGGCCAAGTCAGACATAACGCTCTTCATTTATCGTCGTGATGGTGGCACTGTGTATCTCCTTTTGTAAGTCGTTGCCATTCCTCACGACATCCAATCCAACTCGCTTACAGTGCACCATCTCAGCCTTACAACGAGAGTTTGGTATGAAGGATCTAAGCTAGCTCCACTTCTTGGTATTGTTGTTGAGCACCTACTCGATGGCCTGTTCCTCCTGTGGCGGCAATACTCTATGGAGATCCTTTAGTGGGCTGGCATGGTTGATTGCATGTGGTGCACCATGTTGATAGATATGTAGGCCAAGGTCTCCTCAGCTGATGGTGCATCCGACGATCTCACTACCTTTAAGAGCCTTGAAGGTCCTCGCCAATACCTCACCTTCACTAGGTCAAATCTTCTATGTTGTTCAACAGGTGTGCTTCCACGTGCATGATGAACAAGAGTCGCACTTCACCGCTATGAAGCGGTCTCCAGGGAACCCTCGACTACGGTCTTCTCTGGCATTCCGCGGAGTACGAGCTCGTCGTCTACCGACGTTGACTGGAGGGGTTTCCCGAACATGCATAAGTCCACCTCTGGCTACACCATGTTCCTGGTAGCAACCTCGTCTCCTTATCATCAAAGCGACAGCACGTCGTCTCCCATTCAAGTGTCGAGACCGAGTACCGCGTCGTGGTCAATGATGTGGTTGAGGCATATTGGCTCCAATAGTTGCTCCTAGAGCTCCACGATCTCCTCGCTCAGAGCACGCTTATCTACTACGACAACGCCATCGGTCTACCTTTCCACCAACCCCAATTCACCACAACCGCACGAAACATGTGGAGATCGACCCCAATTCATTCTGACGACTTCACAGTTCGTCGACATCTTCAGCAAGGGACTTCTTCATTCTTCGGTGTTCTCGGAGTTCCTGTAAAGTCTATAAACTTCTGCAGCAGCTAGAGTTTTGACGATGGGTTGTTAGAGTATGTGTCAAGGGTAATTGTATCATTAGCTAGGAGGCTTCTTAACACCCAAGTTTGGGCTTCTTGACCCCATGTTTGGACCCGTATATATGTACCCTTTTAGCATTATCAATGAATTAATCATTATCCTCTAATACTGTCTTATCAACCGGACCCAGCCCGCCTGCCAGATGCCTCCCCACCTAGACGACCCGCCGCCATCTCTCCTCGACCCGCCGTCAGGCGCTTGTCCAGTCGCCTAGGCGGGCACCAAGGCGTCAAGGCACCTGGCAATACACCTAGACATTCGAGCGGTGATTTCAAACCCTCGGTATGAGTGGGGTAAGCTGCTGTTGAGGCTACCAAATCACTAGCCAAAGAAAATGTGGCTTCAGCAACCAACCAAACATGCCCGTAATTTGAAAGAAGGAAAAATGTATGGAAGTCAAAGTCAATACAAATTACCTTTTGTACTCAAAACTCTCCGTAATTTGAAAGGAGGAAAAATGTATGAAAGTCAAAGTCAATACAAATTACCTTTTGTACTCAAAACTCTCGTGGAGAAGTTAAACCCACATGTCATGTATTCCTTCAACCCTTGATCTTTCAATAGTTGTTCATACGTGGCACCATTAAGACATAAAAGTACAGGTTTTTCCTGATTAAAATACAAATTGCAACTGTGAAGTTCAGAAGCATGAGAACTAAAATAAGTGAAAATTGACACAAACCTTAATTGATGAAAAATAAAATAAAATTCTGCTCAAGTTTCCAACTTAACAGAATGTATTTAAACTCAAAGAATGTCATATTTTCCCGTGCCTAATTCCTGGAAAGTTGAAGATAATTACAGTAAGTTCAAAATTAATATGGAATGAACCGTGTAGGCCATAACTATCGTAGCTAAGTGTGATACCTGTATCTTCTTGATTGGACAAGTTGTCAAGTTCGTCCCATATCTTGACCTAGTGCCCTAATAACATAAAGGGTTGAATAAGATTCACCTTGACCGAACTATATCTTAACAATTGTCAAAACGGTAGAATAGGATCTGTAAGAAATCCATACTTAAACCATTAGCACTACTGAAAATATAGATGATATTCACGCTGCTGAAAATCTGGATAAGAAACGTGAAACCTCAAAAAGATGAGGCCTTTAATCTAACATAGGAGCCATGTGACAGAGGAAAAAAAAAGGGGGAGTGTATCCTAGGTTGCAAGTTGATTCCTGAAATCAAAAGTTGGGGAGGCCGTTTTAGATGATACAAAAATCTAGTTTGTTAAATCCACCCCTAACGCAAACTGACAACAACTCGGTTAGAGCCCCTTGGTGTGAGGCTTCCCATGGTCCAACCAGGGTTCAATCCTGGAGTGCGCAATTTGTGGAATTTAAAAAAAATCCACTCACCACATTACATCTACTTGGTCTGATCTGAATTGTGGTGAGCCAGCCCTCGTGTATGGGAAGCTCAAAGCATGCGTTAAGGCCTGAAACACAGGAGGGAGCCCCTGAGGTTAAGACCAGGGTTCGTGGATTTTCTGGGCCCTTGCATTGCAGGTGATTCTCTTTAAAAGAAAACCGCAGGGATGGTCCCATCTCCAGGACCGATTTTAAATGCATTCCTACAGTATACTATGTGACATAAGTAAAGAAAAAAATAAGCATGCTAAAATTATAGACGTGATATTAGCAACACTAGTTGGAGCTGACTTACCAATACTCTCAACTCGCAAGTGATCAGGTTATAAGTAGAACCTTTTGATCTGCTCACCCATACAAGCAATAAGTCATTAGCATCTCACATAGGAAGCTATTTATTCCGTGTTAGCACTGGCTATACATTTACATGAGGCAAATCTTTCTATTCTGCTTATGTAAAGCAGGACAAGCTTGTTTTACATCATTAGTCAAACTGGCAGGGAGAAGTCCACGGATGCACATCTCATTGTAAAGTTTTGAAATCTTTTTCATGTTTCCACATCTAATGTAACCTTGAATCAGTGTCCAATATGTAACATAATTTGGATCGACATTATTCTCAATCATTTGGTCAAGAAGTTTGATTGCTTCTTCCATATACCCATGAGTACAGAGACCATGAATCAGTATAGAATATGTGAACACGGTAGGCTGAATACCTTCCTCTATCATCATTTGTTTCAACTTAAAGGCTTCAGTTATATGACCATCCTTGCAATGCTTATCTATTAGTGTATTATAGGTGATTGCATTAGGAGACAAGCCCTTTGACTGCAACTTATTGAATAGATTAACTGCCCTTGGTAGCTCCCCAGATTTACAGAGGCCATATATGAGAGAATTGTAGGTGACAATGCTTGGGGTGAGACCAATACTTAACATCTCATCTCTCAGATTAAAAGATACATCAACAAATCCTGAAGTAGAACAACCATGGATGAGGCTAGAATAAGTGAACTTATCAGCAACAAATCCCTTGCCTTTTAGATCTGCGAACAAATTTCTAGCATTTTCTATCCTTCCCAATTTGCATAGACCAAAAATAACAATATTCAACATGATTTTTACAGAATAATGATTTCCTCCAGCAACGGTATCAAGGAAATGTGCCACTTTCTCAATGTCAAGTCTGGTTGCATTGATATCTGGGATCATGTCAGTATCCAAAAGTTTTTGCAGCACCAAATTCGCCTCATCAACCTTCCCCTTCCTGTACAAACAACTTACTAGTGCACTGCAAATAAAGATATTTGAACTGAGGCCCTTCTCAACCATTTCAAAATACAGGTTACAAGCTTTATGCAGATCTCCCTCTTTACACCATCCAGTTATCAGGGCACCATAGGTAACAGTGTTGGGGGAAAGCCCCCTTGTACTCATTTCAGTTAGGATATCATTCACCTTTCCGTATTGCTTAGCTACGAATAATCCTGTTATTAAAGAATTGAACAATTCAATAGAAGGAGCAAAACCTTGGCACTCCATTTCACTCATAACATGAGTAGCTCGTCCCAGGTTACCTATCTTACAGTAACCATGAACTAGTGTTCTGTATGTTAAACAATCAGGAGGGCATCTCCATCCCTTCATTCTGTTCACAAGCTCTTCTGCTTCAGGCATCCTCCCGATCTTACATAATCCATTGATAACAGTGTTGAATGTACCCACCCTTTGTGCTAAACCCCTCGCTAATGTTTCCTTCCAAAGGTTTAATGCCTGTTCAGTTTTACCTGCCTTGAAGAAACCATCGAGCAAAGTGCTACAGCTAATTTCATTAGGCGCAACACCCTTCTTTAACATAAGGAACCACAACCTAAGTGCATCAGCAATGGAGCCAAGCAAGCAAAAACCTTTCAAGAGTGTGTTATACGTTAATGTTGTCGCTGCAAATCCATTTTGTACCATCACCTCACAGATTTCAAAAGCCTTGCTCATCATGCCCTTTTTACAATACCCATCTACTAGAATATTGTAACTGTATGTGTCTGGTCTCAAATCTGCATCCTCTATTTCATGCAAAACCTTATGTGCTTCCACCATTCTGCCCAACTTGCTGTATCCATTAATCATTGTGTTATAAACAAACAAATTAACCTGGAATCCAGCATCTTGCATCTCAGCCCTTACTCTAGCAGCATCCTCCATTCTCCCATTTTGGCAGTAGCCATTGATAACTGCACCATAGACAACCTCATCAACCATAACCTGATCATTTTCACTAATCTCCCTCAATACCCTCTCAGCCTCCTCCATCCTCCCCTTCTTACTGTACCCCTTAACAAGCAAGGTATATGTCACCACATTTGGTGACAAACCCCTCTGGTGCAATGACTCAAAAACCCTACTTGCATCATCAGTCTGACCCAAAGTACAATATGCATCCATCACCGCATTATAAGCCACCAGGTTGACTTCCACACCCATCTTCTCCATCTCCTCCAAGAATTTCATGGCATACGCTACCCTTCCGTCCCTAAGGTATGCCTTTGCCATGATCGCCACGGTGTACTCGTCAGGCAATGTCCCAGCGTCCCTCATCTGCTTGAACACAGCTTCCACAGCACCCAGGTCCTCAGCCTGCACCAGTCTGTTGAGCACAACGTTGCAGGAGCGCACAGTGGGACGACAACCGACCTTGGGCATTTCATCGAATACCTGGAGGGCGCTGGCAAGCTGGCCGGCATCAGCAAGAGCACGAAAGAGCATGTCGAAGGAGGCAGCAGAGAAGGAGAAATCTTTGTAGACCTCGACGAGGTAGGGCAAGAGAGGCGGGGCATGGGGCCTTACTGAGAGGAGGGAAGCGAGGAGGGCGCGGGCGTCGGCGGAGCGGCGGGCGCGGGCCAGGATGTGGAGCAGCTGCGCGTGAGCGAGGAGGGAAGGGCGGAACAGGGCGAAACGGAACACGTGCAACGCGGCGTCCGGGTCGAGGCGGACCCGGCGGAGGGCGACGTGGAGGATGGCGGGAGTGAAGGGGTTGGAGGAGAACAGGCGGGCGGCGGAGGGGAAGCGGTGGAGAAGGAGGAGGCGGGTGAGGCGGCCCAGGATTGTGGCGTCGGTGGAAGCTTCGGCTCCGGCGGTCGGCGCGGCGGAGTGAACGCCGCGGCGGAGCCAGGGGAGTGGTCGAAGCTGGCGGCATCTTCGGTGCATGTGCTGGCCGGAGAGACGCTTGGTGATGGTTCTGCCGCGGCGTGTCAGCGGATTGGAAGGGAGAGGCGGCACGCGGCGTAGGGACTGCAAATGTAACGGCGGAGTGGCGCGCGGCAGCGTGTCGGCGAGACGTAACAGCGAAACGGCAAGGGGCGGTGGCGGCCGGCGAGGCGAATAGGAGCGCAGCGGAAGGTTAAGGAACCGGTTGCCCAACCAGCAGCACAGCGACTTTACTTATAAAAGGAGGATTGCTCCGCTGCACCTCTTTATAAAACACAGCACAGATCTCAAAGCACACATAGGTCATTAAATTATATACTCCCTCCGGTTTTAAAAAGGAAGTCGTTTTGGACATGATCTCGCATACCAAGAAGTCATTAACTATAAGTATTTTTTCCATGTTTACTCCTATTAAATATGTTCAATGACTTTTAATGTTGAATCTTCTAGTCATGTCCGATTGGTTAGCATCAACCAACTGGGATATGCGGTTGCGAGTTCGATCCTCTGATTGTGCATATTTTTTTCATGACTTGTTGTTAACTTTTTTTATGAGTCGCAATGCACTGATCTCCCGCGCTGCTGCTAAATGTGCTTCTCGGTACCCTAGAAACCGTACACCCCTTGAGGTTACAAAGATCTCAAAGGAAAGTCATCTACTTGGTTTGAAGACCCTCGGATGCTCACATGTCAGACATAATCGGACCCGCTTCTCCAACATGGTTAATCCCTGGGTCGCCACGTGTACAACCAAACCGGCCGCCCACAAGGGGGAAGCTCCGGGCCACGTACCGAAACGGCACCTGCGGACTTAACCCCAGACCGAGAGAAGCTCCGGACCTGACACGTGTCTGGTAGCCCCGGAGCTACCTGCTTCCCACAGCAAGCTTCGGAGCTGCCACATGTCCAATCGTCGGACCTTCAGCCCCTAACCTCCGGAAGACCTTGTAACGGCTCTGGATCTTCAAAGGAAAGCCAAGGACTTCAAGACCCGATTAAGTGTCATTAATGCCATATTAATGACACTTAAACGGACAATCTTAACACCAGTAACGGTGCTGTCAAAGCTTGTTACAGGATCATTAAGAGCAATTAAGCGTGTATCAATACTAGTAACCGACGGGGCCACATATCGGGCCAGGCTAACTTGTAACGGCCTGCCCTTGTACTATAAAAGGACAGGCCGACGATACACACGCGGACGTTCACGGACGATCATACGCCCCCCATACACTCGTGGCAAGCTCCTACTGCTAATACAACACCAACACACCTGTGGAGTAGGGTATTACGCTCAGGCGGCCCGAACCACGTAAATTCTTGTGTCTCCTGTGTCAAACTCCTATTCATCTTCTTGAATCTCCACGCGCCCACACCGAACATCAAACTCCCCTATCACTTTAGTAGTGTAGGGAGATCTGCCGGTTCTAACCGCCGACAGTGCTGGAGCTAATATTTTCATGACCCGCACTACCGAAAAAAATCGCGCTGCTAATGTGTTGTGGTCCTGCCGCGCTCATTTGCACTCACCTTTTCGTGACCCGCGTTGGAGTACGTGTGCTGCGGTGGTGCAGCTCATTTCTTTTCCATGCTGTCAGGTGGTGGCGTGCTGCTAAGGTGCTGCCGCCCAGGAGTAAATGCGCGCAGGAACCAAAGGAACAACTCTGCTCACTATGTGCATGCAAAAGGGTATGATAGTCCAAAATACAAATAAAAATACACAATGACATTCTTTTGGCAACTTCACTCAAGGAGCTAGAACGACTTTCTTTTTAGAACCCGAGGGAGTATGGCCAAATGGGTTGGGCTAGTCGGGCTGATCCGAAGCACTGCCAATTTGGACCGATCCGAGCACATTATAGCACGAATAAAGACGGGATCGTGCCTGAGCTCAGCCTCAGGCCCGACGGGACAGCCTCGCACGGTTAACTATAGGCTCGTTAGCCGGCCTAGTTGGCCCAGTGGTGGCCAGCTCGGCACAGTCTGACCCATCTCAGCCTGCGGTTGCTATATAAGTCGTGCCCTCTGCCGCTCCCCCCCTCGCGCACCCCAGAACTCTAAATCTAATCTCCCCATGCGAGAACCCTTACTCTAATCGTGTTGCACCTCTTCGCCTCTACGCTGCAACCCTCGCCAAATCGCTCTTGCCTCTCCGCCTCTCGGACCTTCATCGGCTCGCCGCATAGTGGCCTCCCGACCACCGACCCTCCCCTCGCCTGATCTGTCGACCCCCCCCCCCCCCTAGTCCCCTTTGGCCCTCCCTTCCTCCCCTCGCCGGATCAAGTAACAGGTCAAGTATGCAAGTAGTAACAGTGTCGACCGCCCTCCCTTTCCGCCCTTCCCGTGCTGGAGTGGTCGAAGGTTGCTACTAGTTCATGAGTTAAAAAAAAGAATTGTTGGCATGAGGTTGATTGATTGTTCTCATTTCGGACTGAACATAGCTGGGCGTATTTTTAATGTTGTTTCTGAGTATGGTATGACTTCTAAAGTGTTATTCATTACCCTTGACAATGCTTATGCTAACACTCATGTTGTGCAGGAGCGAACTCCTCTTTTGACATACAATATTGGTTCTAGTTTACTGCATCAGTGTTGTGCATGTCGTATTATCAATCTTGTGGTTAAATCTGGACTTAAAAGAATCAAAAACTATCCTGAGGATTTCAAGATTGCTATTTATTTTCTTAATTCTTCTAATCAACGTATTTCTTCTTCTAAGGCTTTCTGCTTGTCTATGAGGTATGTCCATGTAGTTTGGTCTAGACACGTGATGGGGTGGGGAACCACGACTACCAAGAGGCTCTGGCGGGTTTTAGAGGATCTAGATGGTGGGATGAGACCCCGAGCACCTGGGCCCAAGCTCGAGAAGGAGCGGGGCAGATAGCCTTCAATGCGGAGTGGAAGTCGTCGCGATCAAGCTAAAAGAACTCAAGTGCTCTTTAGCACACTTGATGTCCCGTCACTTTCGATAGAGCGGTGGCCTCGTGAGTGGTACGACGGTCGCGCGTGCGCCCAGGTAAGGCTTACTGCGGTGAAAAGACATGGGCATGCGATATAGCGACCTGACCGATGCGGCGGCTCCATCAAGCGCCCTTATTGACACGCCAATAGGATAGCCCCTCTCCCCCTTGTAACTAGGGCCCACCTATGAAGAGTTAAGAGGCGGGTGCAGGAGGGTGAAGAGGGTCGGTAGAAGGGCTTATAAAAGGGGACCAATGATCACCTCCACGCGAGAGGAAATTCACTTGCAAGAGAACCATCTCATTTTCAACAAAGAGCAGTGAGACACACGCTGGATGTAGGGCACCTTTCTCGAACTAGTATAATCCCACTGTCTTCTTAGCTAGGCCACCTCGAGGATTGTGACACCCGGTTTCGAAAATGAACCAAGTGAACACATATGTATGCCCATGACGTTCAACACACATACATGAGTGCATTCACAAATGGATATATAGAAAATTACGATAGAACAAGATTAATTAACCACTTTCATTACACAATTCAGAATATCCTCGAATACAAGCTCTAATGAATATTAATGACAAGTTGAACTAATGTAGTAAAAATAAACTAAATAAGCAAACTAAGCAACTAAGCAGCATAAGCAATAGGGTATAGCGCAGCTTCAACACTCCACGGACAAAGCTGACGGCAGACACGGCCTAGAACTCCGCATTATCATCGTTAAACTCTCAATCCTGACCTGCAACTGTTGGTGGGGGGATTGCAAGAGTGAGTACATGTCGTACTCAGCAAGTGTGAAAAGTATGACATGTAGCTTATTCAAATGACAAATATAATAATGGCTAAGTGCTGAAAACTACATAAAAACATTTGAAAAGCAATATATTATATGTATGTGAAGTAAAACCCATTATAATCCAAAAGTGATATCATAATATCAGTCCATATTTCAATACCATCATACATATTCCAGATTATTACTATCAATCATATCCAATACCAGAAATTAATCCATGACCAGCCATAACCATATTATTAACCATAACCATTACCAAACCATAACCATCTCAATACCAAGTTTCCTTCTAATCATGTGAGGGTTCAGGTTGCTCATAACCGGGAGCACGGCTATCTTGATAGTTTTATTAGACACACTCTACAGAGGTTGTACCACTTTATCCACGTGTTTGTGATTTCATCACCTCTCAGTGACTAGAACCTCTATTATGTCGTCTCACACTTCCGTCGGTGTGTGGCCAAGAGATCACAAATAGCCTTTACAAAGGGATTACTAGCCTATTTAGACCCCATTGAGGTTTCACCGGTGGCGATGCCTCCAACTGAGCACATCTTCAACCAAGGGCCCCCTCTTGAGCCATTCAGATCCTAGGGTAGTCCCACCAATCATCAACAAAACCAATCCGACTACCCCTTCCTCGAGCATCCTTAACGGTCCAAACAGCACTAGTAAAGCACTAATTAATCAGCTATGTTGCACCCATACTTGGCCTCGTGGTGGCACTGTAAATCCTAGATGGTCGCTCCACAAAACGGTCCTTAGATCTAAAGCAAGCAAACCACTATAACATCCAACCCATCCACATACAAGGCTTGCTTAGATCACCCATTATCATATCATATTAACCAGTTCATGTTAATCAAATCTCATAAATGTACAATTAGATAGTATGCTTGTTTTTCCCATCCTAATTAATTAAGCGTAGCAAAAAGGTAAAAAGCCCATCCCGACTCTCTACCATAAATTCCAGGTGACAAGGGTGGTCAAACAAATCTAGTAAACTTCCTATCATAGGATTTCCCATCAAATTGACACAAGCATGCAGTTTTCAAATAAAATGTTTGTTTTAAAAACAGGATCAATATGCTTCAATGACACTTGCCTTGCTCTTGGGATTGGCTCGGGTCAAAGCCTTCAAACTCTTGGTGCTGGAGATCCTCCGCGGCACTCTCTAGCACAAATCCGTCTAATCCGCACAATAAACATATAAGGCAAGAATTACAATCAATAGATGCACAAATATTACTCAATATGACAAGACATGCATGATTAATGCAAAGCAACACTAGTTAATAAGTTGTTAATGAGGTTTATTAATCAATTAGAATGGTTATTGAGAAGTCTACACATGTTTGGAGTTGATTCGATCTATTTTTAGAATTAATTCAACACAATTTAGATTGCAAAATCAGACAAGTCCGCAGGAGGCCGAACTAGTCTGCATTGCACAGGAACAACAGATTAGGATTTTCAAGATCGATGTGAATTTGGAGATTTAGAGTTGAATTCACGTAAGGAAAAGGAAGTAGAAAGTATATCAGGTGTTTAGAACTCCAATGGATCAAGGATCTTGGAGGCAACACTTGGATCTTGACGATCTCGGGTTGATGAAGAATTTGATGGCGAATTGGCGATGGAGAACGAAAACTTGATGGAGATCTTGACCCTCTTTCGTTTCCTCCTCTTCTTCTTCTTGATTTAGGTTTCCTTCTCCCTCCTTGGTGGCAGCTAATCACGAGCTAGGGTTTGGGGGTGGAAAAGTGGCAATCAGATGTCAAACCAAGGGATGAGGTTGTTTATATAGAGGTGGAGGCTAAGGTTACATGGATTTCAAGTTTGAGATGAGTAGGGGTCGGTTTAGACTCCCACATGGGCTCTAAAAGAGTTAGGCACGACGTCCCTAGGCCCACTTAACGTAAAACCCAAGAAACAAGTTGTGAAACAATAGATCAACTCAGAGTCGCGATCTATCGGACAAGTCCGAAAAGGACTGGACTAGTCCGAAGTTGGATAGAGAGAAATCGGACAAGTCCGGACTAGACATCGGACAAGTCCGAACTTATCCCGAGGGGAAAATCAGACAAGTCTGGCCAAAAATCGAACAAGTCCGACTTTAGTTAGAGGAAAAACGGACAAGTCCGCTGGAACTCCAGACTAGTCCGAACAAGTCCAGGGACTTAGTAAAATTTTCGAAAAATTGGAACACCGAACTAGTCCGCACAGGACCGGACAAGTCCGAAAGTGTTTAGAGGGGAAAACAGACTAGTCCGCAGAAAAACGGACAAGTCCATTTGAAGTGAGAGAGAAACCGAACTACTCCGCAGCAAAATCGGACTAGTCCGCACTTCCCAGAATTCTTAAGTGCGGTTTTATTTCTAATTCATTTTAAACTTGTTCCTTTTTATGTGGATTAATGTTAGGCAGGTATTGGAATGTATGCAATGCATGATGGATGAAAATGAGGGTGTTACAAACCCACCCCCCCTTAAAATGAATCTCGCCCTCGAGATTCGACGCGGAAGAGAAGTGATAGGGAAATTCCTTCTTGAGATCATCCTCCAACTCCCACGTTGCTTCTGATTCTGTATGATGCTTCCATTGAACTTTACACCATCTACTAACCTTGTTCCTTGTGACCCTCTCCTTGGTTTCCAAGATTTTGATCGGTTGCTCGGCATAAGTCAAATCTTCCTCTAGTTCCAGTTCTTCCACTAGCACTTGTTCTTCCAGCACTCTCAAGCACTTCTTGAGCTCGGAAACATGAAAGACATCATGCACGTCTAAAAGATGAGCTGACATCTCCAACTTATATGCTACTTCTCCTCTTTTGTCCAAAATTTTGAATGGTCCAATGTACCAAGGTGCTAGCTTGCCTCTTATGTTAAACCTCTTATGACCTCTCATCGTTGACACCTTGAGGTAAACAAAGTCTCCTATTTCAAAGGTTAATTTTCTTCTCCTATTGTCCGCATAGCCCTTTTGCCTTGATTGAGCGGCCCCCAAGTTCTCATGGATTACCTGAACTTTTTTTTCAGCTTCTAGCAACACATCATGTCCAAATACTTGATTTTCCCCTGTGTCACTCCAAAACGAGGGTGTCCTACACCTCCTTCCATATAGTGCTTCGTATGGTGACATCTTCAAACTTGCTTGGTAACTATTATTGTATGAAAATTATGCATATGGCAAGCTCTTGTCCCAACTTTTCCCATGCTTTAAAGCACAAGCTCTTAACATATCCTCTAAAACCTGGTTGGTCCTCTCGGTTTGTCCATCCATTTGAGGGTGATATGCTGAGCTAAAATTCAACCTTGTTCCCAATGCTTCATGCAATTTTTGCCAAAACCTGGAGGTAAATTGAGAACCTCTATCCGACACTATCTTCTCTGGAACTCCATGTAAACATACTATTCTTCTCATATACAGTTCAGCCAATTTATCCCCGTTAAAGGTGGTCTTGACGGGAATAAAGTGAGCTGACTTGGTTAACCAATTCACAATTACCCAAATTGAGTCATATCCGGACTAGGTACGCGGTAAACCAACTATAAAGTCCATACCGATTTCTTCCCACTTCCATTCCGGAACCTTCAATGGTTGCAATAATCCAGCTGGCCTTTGATGTTCTGCCTTGACTCGTTGGCACACATCACACAACGCTACGTATTCGGCTATGTCCTTTTTCATGCTAGCCCACCAATAACAAATCTTCAAGTCTTTGTACATCTTCGTACAACCGGGGTGAATCGAGTATGGCGAGTCATGTGCCTCTTTTAATATTGTCTCTCGAATATGCTTCACATTAGGCACGACAATCCTCTTATCAAGCCATAGAGTACCATGTTCATCCTCATCAAATCTGAATTCTCTCCCTTCTTGGGTTCTTTCCTTGATTTCTTGGATTTTCTCATCCTTTGTTTGACCCTCTCGAATCTCTCACTCCAAGGTCGGATTTAACTCAATTATTCCCATCTCATTCACAAATCCGAGATTCAACCGTTCAAACTCCTTGCATAACTCGGATGGCAACTCTCGAACTGTGAGTTAGTGACTTACTCCTTTTCTACTCAAAGCATCGGCACAACATTAGCTTTTCTCGGGTGATAGTTGATTCCCACATCATAATCTTTGATGAGCTCCAACCATCTTTGTTGCCTCAAATTCAAGTCCGTTTGTGTGAAAATATACTTAAGACTCTTATGATACGTGTAAATTTCACATCAATGTCCAAGGATGTAGTGTCTCCAAATTTTCAATGTGTGTACCACGACTGCGAGTTCTAAATCATGCATAGAATAATTCTGCTCATGTTTCTTCAATTGTCTCGATGCATATGCTACCACTTGACCTTCTTGCATGAGCACACATCCAAGTCATTTTCTCGATGCATCACAATAGATATCAAAGCTCTTGCTCACGTCCGGCAGTACCAAAACTGAGGCTGTTGTTAACCTTTTCTTCAACTCCTCAAAACTTTCTTGACAAGCTTGAGTCCATTGAAACGCTTCCCCCTTTATTAGCAATTCCGTCATTGGCTTAGCTATCTTAGAAAAGTCCTTGATGAATCGAAGGTAATACCCAGCCATCCCAAAAAAACTCCTGATCTCCTTGACATTCTGCGGTGGCACCCTTTTTAGGACATCCCTCACCTTTCCTGGGTCAACCGATACTCCTCCTCCCGAGATGATATGACCCAGAAACGATACTTCTCTCAACCAAAACTGGCACTAGCTGAACTTGGCATACAATTGATGGTCCTTCAATTTCTGCAATGTAAGCCTCAAGTGTTCCTCATGTTCCTTCTCATCCTTCAAGTAGATCATAATGTCATCAATAAATACCACAACAAACTTATCCAAGTACTCCATAAAGACCTTATTCTTGAGGTACATAAAGTAGGCAAACACATTTGTCAATCCAAAGGACATCACAGTGCACTCATATGATCCATACCGTGTACTAAAAGCTATCTTAGGTATGTCCGACGGTCTAATCTTCATATGAAAGTATCTCAACATCAAATCAATCTTAGAGAAGACAGAAGCACCCTTCATTTGATCAAACAAGTCTTCTATACGTGGCAGGGTGTACTTGTTCTTGATGGTCACCTCATTGAGAGCTCGGTAATCCACACACATCCTTTGCGACCCATCCTTATTTTCCACAAATAGAACAGATACTCCCCAAGGTGAAGAACTGGGGCGAATAAAACCCTTCTCTAATTGCTCTTGAATCTGTTTCTTGAGCTCCCCTAATTCCTTAGGAGGCATCCTATATGGCCTCTTAGCTATAGGTGCAGTTCCAGGTATTAAATCAATAACAAACTCAATGTCTCGGTCAGGTGGCATACCTGTCAACTCATCCGGGAACACATCCAAAAATTCACACACCACCAGAATCTCCTAAATTGCGGCACCGTCCATGTGATTCAGCTCCAATTGCTTCGGTGCATGTTGTAACACCCTCATTTTCGTCCATTATGCATTGCATACATCCTAATATATGTTTAACATTAATCCACACAAAAAGGAACAAGTTTAAAATGAATTAGAAACAAAACCACACTTAAGAATTCTGGGAAGTGCGAACTAGTCCGTTTTTGGTGCGGACTAGTCCGATTTCTCTCCGACTTCAAACAGACTTGTCCATTTTTCTGCGGACTAGTCTGTTTTTCCTTCTAGGCACCTTCGGACTTGTCTGGTCCTATGCGGACTAGTCCAATGTTCCAATTATTTGGAAAATTCACTAAGTCCTTGGACTTTCCAGCGGACTTGTCCGTTTTCCTCTCTGACTAAAGTCGGACTTATTTGATTTTAGGCCAAACTTGTCTGTTTTTCCCCTCTGGATAAGTTTGGACTTGTCTGATGTCCAGTCCGGACTTGTCCAATTTCTCTCTGGACAACTTCGGACTAGTCCGATCCTCTTCGGACTTGTCCGATATATCGCGACTCCGAGTTGATCCCTTGTTTCACGACTTGTTTCTTGGGTTTTACGTTGTGTGGGCCTAAGGGACGTCGTGTCTAACTCTTCTAGAGCCCATGTGGGACTCTAAACCGGCCCCTACTCATCTGAAACTCGAAATCTATCTAACCCTAGCCTCCACCTCTATATAAACAACCCCACCCATTGGCTTGACATCTATTTGCCACTTTTCCACCTCACCCAAACCCTAGCTCATGAATAGCCGCCACCAAG
This sequence comes from Tuctoria greenei, assembly GCA_036927565.1. Lineage (NCBI taxonomy): Eukaryota > Viridiplantae > Streptophyta > Magnoliopsida > Poales > Poaceae > Tuctoria > Tuctoria greenei. The sequence continues at coordinate 135,568,381 of JAYESD010000001.1, read as the reverse complement.
GAGCGAAAAAGAGATCTAGAACAAGAATAAGAAGAGGAGGAAACAAAAGAGGATCAAGATCTCCATCAACTTCGCATTCGTCAACAATCCACCATCAACTTCTTCACCAACGCTAGATCGTTCAAGACCCAAGTGTTGCCTCCAAGATCTTTGGTTCATTGGAGTTCTAAACACCTGATATGCCTTCTACTTCCTTTTCCTTACGTGAATTCGACCCCGTTTCTCCAAATTCACGTCGATCTAAAAACCCTAATCGGCTATTCGCGTGCAGTGTAGACTTGTCTGGTCCCTAGCGGACTAGTCCGATTTTCCTGGTTAATTTTTGTTGAATTACTTCTAAAGTTTGATCTAATCAACTCCAAACCTGTATAAACTTGTTAAAATCTATTAGAACTAGTTAGTGATCATTAAAAGCAACTCATTAACAAGTTCCACCTTGCATTTGCATTAATCATGCATGTCATGTCATATTGAGTATTATATGTGCACTCTTTGATTGTATTCTTGTCTTGTATATTTATTATGCGGATTAGACGGATTTGTGCTAGAGAGTTCCACGGAGGATCTACAACACCAAGAGTTTGAAGTCTTCGATCCGAACCAATCCCAAGAGCAAGACAAGTGTCCTTGAAGCATATTGATCCTATTTTGAAATAAATATTTTGTTTGCAAAACTACATGCTTGTGTCAACTTGTTGGGAATCCTATGATAGGAAGTTTACTAGATTTGTTTAACCACCCTTGTCACCTGAAATTCATGGTAGAGAGTCGGGAAGGGCTTTTTACCTTTTTGCTTCGCTTAATTAATTGGGGTGGGAAGACTACTATACCACTTAACTTAATTATGCATTTATGAGATTTGGTTACTATGAACTGGTCAATATGATATGGTAATGAGTGATCTAAACAAGCATGGTATGTAGATGGGTTGGATGTTATGGTGGTTTGCTTGCTTTAGATCTAAGGACCGGTTCATGGAAGAATAAGCCAGGACTACAATGCCACCTGAGGCCAAGTATGGGTGCGGTGTAGCTGATTAATTAGGGCTTTGCCAGTGCTATTTGGACCATTAAGGATGCTCGGGGAAGGGATAGTCGGATTGAGTTCGTTGTTGATTGGTGGGACTACCCTGGGATCCGAATGGCTCAAGAGGGGGCCCTTGGTTGAAGATGTGCTCTGTAGGAGACATAGCCACCAGCGAAACCTTAGTGGGGTCTATATAGGCTAGTAATCCCTTTGTAAATGCTATTTTGTGATCTTTTGGCCATACACCGATGGAAGTGTGAGACGGCATAATAGAGGTTCTAGTCACTGCGAGGTGATGAAATCACAAACACATGGGTAAAGTGGTACAAACTCTGCAGAGTCTAAATAAACTATCATGATTGTCGTGCTCCCGGTTATGAGCGCCTGTATGACCTACATGATTAGAGGGAACTTGGTATTGGGATGGCTTTTGGTTAAAGTTTGGTAATGGTTATGGTTATGATTATGGTTTGGTACTGCTTATGGATGGTTATGGATTAAGTTTGGGCATTGGATATGATTGATGCTAATAATTTGGAATATGGATGATGGTCTTGGAATATGGACTGGTATTATGTTAATTATATGGTTTATGATGGAATTACTTCACAAAAATATAATATTGCTTTTCAAATGTTTTAATGTACGTTTCAGCACTTAGCCATTGTTATTATCGTCATTTATTAAGCTACATGTCATACTTTCCACACTTGCTGAGCACGACATGTACTCACCCTTGCAACTCCCCCCCCCAACAGTTGCAGGTCAGGATTGGGAGTATAACAATGATAATGCGAGTTCTAGGCTGTGTCTACCGTCACCTTTGCCTGTGGTGTTGATTGGAGTTGTGCTACCCTATTGCTTATGTTGCCTAGTTGTTTAGTTTGCTTAATTAGTTTATTTCTGCTGCATTAGTTGAACTTGTCATTAATATTCATTAGAGCTTGTATTCAAGGATAATATGGCTTGTGTAATAAAATCTGATAATTAATTTGTTCTGTGGTAATTGTGTGTATATCGTTTGTGATGCACTTGTGTATGTGTGTTGAACATCCTGGGCACACATATATTGCACTTGGTTCATTTTCGGAACCGGGTGTCACACGTGTTGAGATGCTTCAAATTCTATGGTGTTCCTCATTGGTTACCTTCACTGTCTTCGTGGCACACTCAATGACTCCATTGTGCTTCCTCAATCATTCCATACCAAATATAATGTTCAATCCTTGAGAATCCAAGACAATGAGGTTAGCAAAGAAGTCTACCTCCCTTATTCTAAGGCTTACTTTTGGACATACTATACTTGTCCTCATCTCTCCTCCAGGAGACTTAACCAATAGAGTAAACTTCATATGAGAGATAGGTAAACTATACTTGGCAACATATTTCGATGCAACGAATGAATGCTATGCTCCAGAATCAAATTACATAGTCGTCGGGTTAGAGTTCGCGAGAAACATACCAATCACCACGTCATCCGCTTGTTGAGCATCCTTCGTAGAGACATGGTTCACGTTGCCACGAGCAAAGTTCTGCTGCCCACTATTCCCTTGCAACTGTCATCCATTGGGTCTTGGATTTTACTTCGACGCATTGCTTCCTTGATCAAGGCCCGACTTACGACATTGATGTGCATTGCTTCTCTACAAGTATATCACTTCTTAACTCCACCAGGATTATTGGGGCGATTTCAACATCAAGTTGAGACGTAACCCAGGATGATCAGGTCCAGGTACAAAGAGGTTGAGGAACATGAACTCGTTCTTCATACACAAAGTTGGTGGCAGGTTGTACGGAATGACAAAGTTGGGCCAACAGGAGTATGGCGTGGCGTTTGTACTGAATGGTGAGAATCCGTCTGTCGCCAACCCGATGCGAATATTTCTCGCATCACGAGAAAATATGGATCGAAATGGTCTAGCGCCTTCCATGCATCACTGTCGGACGGATGCATCAAGAATTCTTTGTTCTAACGTTTACCTTCTTTGTGCCATCTCACGTGTCTTGCGGTTCTTTTTGAAAGAAACAACCGCTTCAACTGAGGTCTCACAGGCAAGTAACGAAGCTGCTTATGTGCGACATCTGTCATCACATTATTGCCATCGTCATTAACAACTTTGACATACCTCAGTTTACCACATTTCAAGCATATGTTCTCGTTGACGTGCTCTTTCCAGAATAGCATGCAGGTTCTGGGCACACATCAATTTTCTAATTGTTCATACCAAGACCAGATATCTGGATCTTCCAATGATACATATCTTTAGGCGCTTTGTGAGTTTGTGGAAGGATATTGCACATCAATTTCATGAGATCATTTAGCAGTTGATGGAAAAAAGTACTTAGTCTTAATTGCCATAAATCTGGTCAAGAAAGGAAGGACGGTCACATCCGTGTGTTCATGCAATGGCTATGTGATTTCTTGAGCTCCTCGAAAAACTCGTTTGCCTCCTTTGTAAGAGGATCATCCGCTTCCAGACCTTCTAGCATCTCATCCATCCTATCAACCTCTGTTATATCATCATCATCATCCACTTGTACTATGACTCGAGATTTAGTCTCGCTGTGGAAGGTCCACACCTCATAACGTGGCATGAAACCATTTCGACACAAGTGAGACGAAAGATCCAACTTGCTCAAAACTTGGTGTTCCGACACTTCGTACATGGTCACCACACCTTATCATCCGTTGACAACGAAAATGCTTGATCCAAAATTTATCTAACTTGATGTACCACTCATCTGAGTGACCACCAGTTTTGCTCTTCCTGCCAGTATACATCCAACTGCGGTCTCCACTCATGTTTGAATCTACAATTTAAATTCGAAGAAATTATCGTTCATGTATGCAGGATTTATCCTACTTCTGACGAGACACAAAACAAAAATCCGAACAAATTTCGGCAGCATAACCTCACTTGTTTTACACTTGTCGGTACCCTGAGTACCGTATACACCTTGAGATTGCAAAGATCTCAAGGAAATGTCATCTACTTGATTTGAAGACCTTCAGAGGCCCACATGTCAGACATAACCGGACCCGCTTCCCCACATGGTTAGTACCAGGGCCGCCACGTGTACCATCAAACTGGAGCTACCGCCCACAAGGGGGAAGCTCCAGGCTATGTACCATAATGGCACCCCCGGACCTAACCCCAGACCGAGGGAAGCTCCAGAACTGACACGTGTCTGGTGGCACCGGACCTATCTGTTCCCCACAGTATGCTCTGGAACTGCCACGTGTCCAACCGTCGGATCTTCAGCCTCAAACCTCTGGTAGACTCCACAATGGCTCCGGATCTTCAAAGGGGAATCAAGGACTTAAAGAACCGATTAAGTGTCATTAATACTATGTTAATGACACACGATTGGACGACCCTTATTACCAGTAACGGCGCTGTCAAAGCCCGTAACTCGGTCATTAAGGGTAATTAAGCGCATAAAATGTGTATCAATATTAGTAGCCGTCGGGGCCACATGTCGGGCCAGACCAACTTGTAACGGCCTGTCCTTGTACTATAAAAGGACAGGCCGATGATACTTAGAGGGGATCTGATCGTCTGATCGTCTGATCATCTGAAGATCTGATCTGATCTGGTCTGGTCTGATCGGCTCACACGCGCTCTCAACTCACATCACCTGAGTTGAGTTCATACATCCAATACAACACCAACACACCCCGTGGAGTAGGGTATTACGCTCAGGCGGCCCGAACCACGTAAATATTTGTGTCTCCTGTGTCATTTTACATTTCACCTTCTTGAATCTCCGCGCGCCCACACCGAACTTCAAACTCCGCAAACACTTTTAGTAGTGTCGGGAGATCGGCCGGATCAAAACCACCGACAGTTGGCGCGCCAGGAAGGGGGGCCTGAGATTTCAAGAATGGTGAACTCAGCTGCTAAATCATCCAATGGTCATCCCGCTGTTCAAGCTGCTGGGGGCAATCCCTCTAATAAGCAGCCACCAGCAGGAACCTCAGTTCCAGCAGGAGTCACACTTCCACCACCGCCGCCTCCACCAGCAAATCAAGCTGGGTAGCGCGATGGTGCACCGGCGTCAATCAATGCGTCGGCGAATCATGACAACCCGGAACACACGCTCCATGCAGCACGTGCTCTCCTTCAGCGCCCACCACCTCCGGATGCATCCCGGGATGAAATGGAGCAGTGGAGGGCCGATGTGGAACACTTGGTTGCAGCAGCAGCCGACCACATCAGTAACCATGGTCCTCCTCCTTCAGGATGGGCCCTGTCGCATCGATGGACCTTGTCTGGCAGACTTGGTCCGCACGTTTCCAACAACAGGAGACGTGCTGCGTCACAACAAGTGACGTCGTTGCCCTCCGGGGCGCGACGCACTCACACAGTATCAAGGTTTTCAACCCAAGACCTTCGGGCGAAGCTTGATCGCCGATACCGTCAACAAGACGGCCGAGTCCATATCGAGCGTGCTCGTGAAAGACGAGAATCTCAGGACATTCCTGCTCCTGAAGGAGTAGGAGGAGGCTGTTCAGCCTTGGCCATGCATCTGCGTATGGTCAGGTGGCCACAGAAATTCCGGCCTCACCTGCCGGAGAAGTTTGACGGGACCGTTAATCCCATCGAATTGCTTCAGATTTACTCCACTGCTATCTTGGCAGCTGGAGGAAATGAGGCTGTAATGGCCAACTATTTTCCAGTGGCTTTAACTGGGACCGCCCGGTCCTGGTTTATGAGCCTTCCACCCAATTCCATCAGTAGTTGGGAGGAGTTGTGCCGACAGTTCACCGCCAACTTAGGGAGTTCATACACCCGACCAGGAACCGAACTGGACCTTTTTGCAGTCGTGCTAAAAGGGGGAGAATCCCTGCGATCATTCATCCAGAGATTCTCTCAGGTACGAAACACTATCCCTTATATCTCTAGCGCTTCTGTCATTGTGGCATTTATACAGGGCGTACGGGATAAGAAGATGTTGGAGAAATTGGCGATCAAGGAGATCACCAGTGTCACAGAACTCTTCAGCTTGGCCGACAAATGTGCCAGAGCTGCGGAGGGCCGTGAAATGCACCCCAAAACACCTCCGGAGGATCGCAAGAAATCCTCCAAAGGTGAAGCCACTACCTCCGGGAGTAGCAAAAAGAAGAAAAAGACCACCGACAAGAAGAAGTCGTCGGCCGGCGCATCTAATGCTGCAGCTGCTGTAGCTCCGGGTGGCCGGGGGCCACGCCCCGAGAAGCGACCTCGACCGTCTTCTGAAGACGGTGGCAAACCCAAGGTGTGGTGTCCAATTCATAAGACGAACAACCACAGTTTGGAAGACTGCCGGGAGGTCCAAAACCTTGCCGAGCGCTACAGCAAGCGTCGGGAAGAAGTTCCTTTCCGACAGAGGGAAGGAAAACAAAAAGTTGACGAAGCTCCGGCTGAAGAGGAGTTAGGTTTTCAGGATCCTAAAAAGGTCCTGAAGGCCGTCTACACCTCCGTCGACGACGATTCTGACGTCTCTGACAACGAGCGTTGGAAGACAATGAACACCATTTTTGGTGGATCATGGGACATCACCTACTGCCGCGTCCTCAATACAATGCGTCGGGACATGGCCGCTGTAGCTCCTACAGCCAGGGCGGAGCCTCATCGGAAGTGGATGGACACAACCATCACTTTTGATGCTTCGGACTGCCCTCGAAGCATGGTTGGAGCAGGCCAGTTACCTTTGATGGTATCGCCTACCATCAATAACATTCAGCTCCACCATTTTATGGTAGACGGAGGTTCAGCGCTGAACCTCATAAGCTTCGAAGCTTTTACCAAGCTTCAGCTCTGACCTTCGGATCTTCACCCCTCCCGACCTTTCTCTGGAGTAGGTCCGGGAGCCATTACCCCACTTGGTGCTATTACTCTCCCCGTTACCTTCGGGACCCGGGAGAAGTATCGCACTGAGAAGTTGGTCTTTGACGTTGCTCAGATCAACTTACCTTTCAACGCCATCTTGACTAGGCCTGCCTTGTACAAATTCATGGCAGCTGCTCTTTATGGCTACCTGGTGTTAAAGATGCCAACACCAGTAGGCGTTCTCTGGATCCGCAGAGATTGCACTGCCATAGTAACCGCTCTGGAAGAACTTCATGCGCTTACTACGGCGCAAGAGGAGGACTCCAGACAGGAGCAAGCTCCAAAACCCCCGAGCATTCGTCAACGAGGCTCGACTTATGCACCTCATGTGCAGCCAAGCGGTGACACCGACATTCCTGTCAAAGTCGTCCAAATCGGTTCCGATGCCGCTCAGACCACCCGTATATCGGGGGGACTGCATGACAAATAGGAACTCGCGCTCATCGCTTTCCTCCGGGCTAATGTCGACGTGTTTGGCTGGCAATCGTCACAAATGCCTGGGATCCCCAGGGAAGTGATTGAGCACAATCTGAAGATCTACCCTGATGCCCGGCTCGTGCATCAGAAGCCTCGGAAGCAATCCGTGGAGTGACAGAACTTCATTCCACAAGAAGTGAAGAAGTTGCTCGAAGCTGGATTCATCCGAGAAGTTTTCCATCCAAAATGGCTGGCAAACCCAGTCATTGTGCCCAAGGCCGGCGAGAAGCTTCGGATGTGTATTGACTACACAACACTAAATAAGGCGTGTCCAAAAGATCCATTCCCACTAACTAGAATAGATCAGATAGTGGATTCCACCTCCGGGTGTGAATTACTGTGTTTCCTAGACGCATATTCTGGGTATCATCAAATCAGAATGTCTAGGGAAGATGAAGAGCATACCTCTTTCATCACAGTAGATGGATTGTACTGTTATACAACCATGCCATTTGGTCTCAAGAATGCAGCTTCAACCTTTGTACGAGCTATGTACAAAACTTTTGAAGAACTCATTAGAGACATAGTGGAAGTGTACGTCGATGACATCGTGGTCAAGGTCAAGAACAAGGAGTCACTCCTTGACACCTTACAGGCTGTCTTCGACAAGCTGCGGGTCAACCGCACAAAGCTAAACCCAGACAAGTGTGTCTTCGGGGTTAGCTCCGGAAAACTTCTTGGTTTCCCGGTAAATCACTGGGGCATAGAGGCTAATCCGGCAAAGATCAAAGTCATTGAAGACATGCGGCCACCAGCCCGCATCAAGGATGTCCAAAAGCTGACTGGATGTCTACCAGCCCTCAGCCGATTCATTTCAAGACTGGCAGAACGGGCACTTCCCTTCTTCAAGTTATTGAGGAAGTCTGGACCATTCCAATGGTCTGAAGAAACAGAAAAGGCGTTCCAGGAGCTAAAACAGCTCCTCACCACCCTACCAACTCTGGTAGCTCTGAACCCTGGTGAGCCTTTGCTGCTTTACATTTCAGCAACTGATGAAGTTGTCAGTATGGTCCTGGTTGCGAAGAGACCAGAACCATCCCATGCTCAGGAATCTAGACCCTTCCGGGAGGGTCCGGAGGTTCCTGAAAGCGAGTCTGGGTCCCAGTTCCCAGACTTGAGTCCACAAGAAGTTACTTTAGAAGACCCAGACCCCTCCGGGAGGGTCCAGGTCGCTTCTGAAGAAGCTCCGGGTCCCTCCAGCAAGGACCCGGAGGTCCCCGAAGAAGGTCCAGATACCTCTGGGAGGATCCGGGTCAATGAAGAGGAAGCTCCGGGCCCCTCCGGGAGGGTCCAGACCATCCAGCGCCCAGTGTACTTCATCAGTGAAGTACTTCATGACGCCAAGACTCGATACCTAGAGGTGCATAAGCTGCTCTATGCAGTTCTTATCGCCTCCAGGAAGCTTCGCCATTACTTCCAAGCTCACAAGATTTCAGTGGTGACTTCTTACCCACTTCGAGCAATCTTGCATAATCCCAATTCAACTGGGAATATTGCAAAGTGGGCAGCAGAATTGGCCAAATTCGATCTCAAATTCATTCCAAGACAAGCAATCAAGAGTCAAGCATTGGCAGATTTTATGGCGGAATGGACTCCCTCTACATCAAACCCTGGGGGCCCCAGTGAGCAGAAGCCATAACACAAGGCTCCAGTCTTCACCGAGCCTCACTGGACCCTCTACTTCGACGGCTCCATGCAAAAACAGGGGGCCGGAGCTGGAATCCTTCTCCTCGCACCAACCGGGGAGAAGGTAAAATACATGGTACACCTTGACTTCAAGGCGACCAACAACATGGCGGAGTACGAAACACTCATCTACGGACTAAAGGTGGCACTGTCATACGGTGTCAAGCAGCTGCTGGTCAAGGGAGATTCACAGCTCATCATTAAACAAGTGAAGGGTGAATGCTCCTGCAACAATCTCCAGCTAGTTGCTTACCTCCTTGAAGTCCAGAGGCTTCAGAAGGACTTCGAAGTCCTAGACCTCCACCACGTCCAGCGTGACCACAATGCTGAAGCCGACGAACTCTCGATGAAAGCGTCAACCGGAGCTCCAACTGTTGACGGAACTTTTGTCCGGAGGTTGTCAAAACCCACAGCTCAGCCTGCCGAACTGAGCAAAGGGGGCGACATCAGCATCCTGAAGCTGACGGTCCCGATGGCCCTGTTACCATAGCAACCATCAAGGGTCGTAGGTGCTGCCGGAAGCTCTGAGCCACCCAACACGCAAGACTCAAATGCTCAAGTTAGCTCTGATGCATGGATCTCGGAGATCCAGAGCTACTTGATAGACAACATCCTTCCTGACGATGATGTATCCGCTGACCGGATAGTCAGATTGGCTAAAAGATACACGTTGGTAGAAGGGGATCTCTACCGGCGTGGTGCCAACGGCGTCCTAATGCGGTGCATCACAAGGGAAGAAGGCTGCGAGCTCCTCGCAAAAATCCATGGAGGCGAGTGTGGGAACCACGCGTCTTCCCGCACGCTGGTCGGTAAAGCCTTCCGGCATGGCTTCTATTGGCCTACAGCACTCCAGGATGCAACTGAGCTGGTGAAGAAATGCGAAGCATGCCAATTTCATGCAAAGCAAATTCACACACCGGCTCAACCTCTACAAATGATACCTCCTACATGGCCCTTCACTGTGTGGGGGATGGACATCTTGGGACCTTTCCCAAGAGCCATCGGAGGTTACAAGTTCTTGTATGTCGCCATTGACAAGTTCACCAAGTGGCCGGAAGCAAATCCAGTTGTGACAATAAACAAACAATCTGCTATCAACTTTTTGCAGTCCATTGTATGCAGATTTGGAGTCCCAAACAAAATCATTACTGATAACGGGACCCAATTGACAAGCTCTGCATTTCAAGGATATTGCGAAGACCTCGACATTCAAGTTTGCTATGCCTCCGTAGCTCACCCAGCAAGCAATGGCCAGGCCGAGAGAGAAAATGTTGAAATCCTGAAAGGACTCAAAACGCGCACCTATGAGCGCTTGAAAAAAAATGGAGCCAACTGGATTGAAGAGCTTCCGCCCACTCTATGGGCCAACAAGACAACTCCAAACCGGTCAACTGGAGACTTCTTCCTGGTGTACGGAGCTGAAGCAATCCTTCCTCCAGAAATCACCTTGGGGTCACTCCAGGTCCGGACCTTCGACGAAGCCACGCAGGACTAGATCCGGCGTGAAGACCTAGACCTCCTTGAGGAGGGAAGGTGCCAAGCAGCTGTTCGGAATGCCCGATACCGCCAAGCCCTTCAGCGCTATCATCAGCGGCATGTACACAACTAACAGCTTGAGGAAGACGATCTGGTGCTACGGAGAATACAATCCAGAGAAGGGTTAAACAAACTCTCCCCCAGCTGGGAGGGACCCTTCCAAGTGATTAAAGTATACCGTCTCGAAAGCGTTCGCTTGGCTACCGAGGATGGGACACCTCTCCCAAATCCTTGGAATATTGAGCACCTCTGTAAGTTCTACACTTAATATCACGGAGGTGAGTCTGTAGTAACTTGAGGTGTATGTTATAGAGTCATTGTACAGAGTTGGATAGTTCCTCCGGGAGAACAGCTGGACCTTTCCTGGAAGGTCCGCAAAGTTCATACAACACTTGTCACAGTCTCAGATCTAAAAGTGTGGCTAGCTACCCTGGGTCAAACGACAAATGAAACACGCTTAGCTTGGTTCCGAACCCCAAGAGTGTACTCGTTTCCCCTGTACCCCGGACCTATAATGAAAGACATCTTCATGTGAAACAAACTCCACGTGCATTTATTTTGTACAGGCTCAACATTTTTTATTTTTCTCTTTCTTGTCTATAACAACGTTGTGCAATTCTTAAGAAATTTTAGTTCGACCAGTTCATGTACAATTCGAGTTGTATTGTCAATTCTTTTGGATTCAAATATTGTTCATGGCCCACTCGCGTGAATGCCGCCAAGCCAATCTAGGGCCGGAGTGTGCTATCAACGTAGCCTGGTCAAGCACCCTAAGTACGCCACTCTACCTACACCCCGGCAGGTCGAAGTAAGGCGGGTCCAAGTACAATTGGATCCGGAAGAAAGAAGGCAACGCATTCGGTTGTATTCAGAATTGTGTTTGACCTAAAACTTTCTTGGGAATCGTAAGCCGCGACGAAGTTATAGTCAAGGAGCGAATTTTACTATTTTTCTTGGCTTCAGTGTGCAGGAAAAATAAAGAATCCACGTTGATGGAGAAAAGCCGGAGCTAACAAAGCTCCGACTCCCCCTAGGTGGCTTGTGATCGATGTTAAACATTGAAAACGAGCATTACCGGAGCAACGAAGCTCCGGCAAAGCTAGGAAGGCCAGCCGTCGACGCAGAATAAAAGATGGTGAGAAGACCCCACAAGCGGAGTCTGTTGCCGACAAGCTACGCGTTGGCAAAGGTCACTGCCAGAGCTACTAAGCTCTGACACCCCGGAGGGCTAACTATCGATACTCTACGCGTTGATAGGGACTATTGCCGGAGCTACTAAGCTCCAACGGTAGTCAATGCTAGAACTTCTGAGCTCCGACAACCTCAGGGGGCCTTCACTATCGAAGACTTCGGACCTACACTCTACAAGTTCGAAGCAAACGAGTCTTCAACAAAATACAATATCCTCTTGGTACATGTTCACAATCAAATTGTGTACATCTACCAGGGGGCCAAGTGAAGATAGAAGTGTTGAAGACAAAAAATGAAATTCATTAACAAATTGTGGATTTCATTCATTTGGAGACAAGGGATTACAAAATTGGGGAAGAAAAAGAGAGAATACAAGTGGGAGCTACAGAGATGGTCCTAGACCCTATGGAAGAACTGGGCGACCTTCTGAGCAACCTCCGACACGTTGGCTCGGGTGGCTTCACCTTCTCCTTCGATGGGACCTTCAAGCACCGGGCCCAGAGGAAATTGGGGATCCCAGCTGGTGTAGCACGTCAGCACATACTCTGCGACGTTCTTCGCCAGGGACTGCCCCTCAGCCTCCAACTGGTTCGCGATGGCGTCACCCACCTTGGACAGTTTGTCACCCGCCGAGCTCAACGCTTGCAACGCCAGGTCCGGCTCCGGCTCCGGATCATCCGGACGCACGAGAATGAAGCCCATTGGTGTCAGCGCGTCGTTGGCTTTGCTCAGGAACTCCCAAACCTGTAGGGAGTCTGCAGTCCACAAGCCCTTCAGTTCCTCCAAGGATCTTTTGGCCGCCACTAGTTCAGAATTCTCACGAGCAAGACGCTCAACCTCTTTGGCATTTTGCTGAATCTTTTCAGCAACCTGCTTCTCGAGTTTTCTGAGCTCCTCCTCCCGGAGGTGGATCTTGTTCCGGCGGTCGACCAGGTCCTTCTCCCGGCCCCGAACTTTCTTCTCCCTGGCAGTGATGGCACACTCTTGCTTGTAGAGTTCCTGACCTCGCACCCACGCCTTCTCCTCCTCCTCAACGCGACAATCCTCCAACTTCTTGGTGCGTTCCTCGAGGCCCTTGTCAGCCAGAGCCACCTTTTCGGCGAGCTCCTCCTCCCTCTTCAAGACATCATCCCGCAACTCTAGGAGTTTTTGCTCTTCGTCTTCGAGCTTCTTCTCCCTCTCCTCAAGTGCCTCCCGGCGCTTGATGAGGCTAGTGTTAATGGATTCAAGCCTTTCTTGGCGATCATCAACCGCACTATTAGTTGCCTTGGCCTGCTCATAAATGGCCCGAGATTAAGTGTCGAGGGCATGAGTCAAGCTCTCCCTATCATCCAATAATTTGCCCCAGTATTCCAGGCGGACCTTCTCCTGTTTGATGCACTCCTTGTCGTCTGCCAGTCTCGACTGCGCCAGCTTGATCTCGAAGTAGAGCCGATTACGCCACCGCCTAAGGGTTTGGCGCTCCTCTTCAAGAGCCTTGCTGTCGTGGTAGAACGCCAGCTGGACTTGACGCAGACTGGAGCAAGCGTTGTCAATGGACAACGACAGGGGAATAGGGTCCAGACCTGCTGGGGTCTCCTCCGCTGGTTCCAGCGGGTTCTCGCTTACAAAAATTGGGTCCCACTCCACAAGAGTGGTCCCCTGAGCCTCCACGACACTAGGTCCGTCCTATGGGATAGCCTCAGTCACCACCGAGGAGGGTCCCACAGAAGAAGTTTCGACCTCTGGAAGTGGTTCCGAAGGCCCTGCCGCCAGGTCTTCATTTGCCCCCTCAGGCAGGGGGCCAGCGACTTCATCAGGGCACCCTGGCTCAGCAGCAGGCACCTTCGCCGTCATCACTTCCGGAGCAGGGGCTACTTCCGGCTCCGGCCTGGGCTCCTCCTCCACTGGTGGCTCGGGTGTTGGTGTCTCGACCATCATGGGTTCGAGTGCTGATGCCTCTGCAACGACTGGCTCGAGCGCCGAAAGGTCAACAACAACCGGCACTGAGGCCGGAGCTTCAACCTCAACCTGCTCTGAGGCCGGAGCTTCAACCTCAACCGGCTCTGCAACCAGAGCTTCAATGGCAACCGGCTCTGAGGCCGGAGCTTCGTAGGTAGCTGGCTCAACCGTCGGGACTTCCTCAACATCCGGCTCGCTCGCCGGGACTTCAATAACCTCCGGCTCAACCGCCGGGGCTTCGACAATTTCTAGCTCTGGGGCCGGAATCACTGCTTCCTCTGGCTCAGCGGCCGAAGCTTCCAACATCTCAGCATCAAGACCCGGGGCTTCAACCTCCGGGGCAGGTGCCGCTGGCGCATCTTCTCTCCCGTGGTCGGCGCTACCACGTGAGTCTTGGGGGATGATTCGAGGTCCATGACCACGACAGCTGGCGCCGGAGCTGCCGCAGCTTCAGCCACCACTTGGGGCGGCACCAGGACAGGAGCAGAAGCCTCTGCCCTCACAGCTTCAGCTGTTGTGGCGGAGGGCGGAGCCTCACTCCTCTTCTTGGGGACGCTGCAGATGATGGATGAAGAAACTTAAAAAACAGTTACTACAACAAAACAACTGTCTGAGGTAAAGATTAAAAATTACCTCAGAAGGCTTCCGCACCTGCTTGAACGGAATCTCTTTCTCGGGCGTTCTGGACTGACCATGGCCGCCGCCGGCGTGGTAGCTCCGGAAGGCCCCCCGAAACTTGTTGCAGTCGCGGGCATTTCCTTAGTCGAGGCCCCCCTCGATCGGGAAGGACCTTTGGACCCAGAGACCTCAGCCAACCCTGGTACTGGAGTCACATGCCCGGGGCTAGCACCCCGGGAAGACACTGCTGCAGGTACAGTCGCCGCAGTTGTAGAAGACCTACCCCTCCGGGGAGAAGGAGCTGCTGCAGAGGGTGCAGGACTGACGGACCTTCCGTCGGCATGCTTTAGCTTCCTCTTCCGGCTCGAGGGTTCAGCCGTCGGCTCCTTGCCCTTGCTGACAACTTCGATCCTTGGCTTCGGGGCAGGGGCGAAGCCACCTTCAGAAGCCCCAGGGACCACCACCCTGGAAGTCGATCGTCTCTCGACGACACCGAGGTCGTCAAGCACCGGCATCGTCCGCCGGAGCTCCCTGCTGAACTGTACTTCCACGTTCAGAGGGAGGAAAGCTGGTGGTGAGGTCAAGTCATCACCCGCGACGTCGATGCCGTGCTGAAACTTCTTGAGATGAAACTCCAAGGTCGCCCCCTCCATGTTGGACTTCAGCCCGATCTCGACCCAATCGTCGTCCATCACACTATTGAGGAACCAAGCGAGTTTTTCTCTCCTCTTCAGCGGTGCCCACCTGTTGACCAGAAAATTGCAAAATACCACCTGAGGAGTTAATCCTCCCTCCACACATTGGCGGATCCTGGTCAGAGCAGGGTTGAAGGCATCTGACAGCATCGGAGCTTCACTCCAGACTGTAGTGTCGATGGGGATACCTTTGTGCAGTTCCAGCTTCTCGTGCCCCTCCACCCGAATGACTATCCAGTCTTTCTTCCAATCGTCCCACTTTCCAGAGGGAAACGACCGGAGTACTTGAATGGGCACTTCTTGCGCTTCACAAAGTAGTAGAAGCCAAGGTACTCATCACTCCTTCCGGTGGTATGGACGGTGAAGAAGGTCCGGAAAAGCTCAATGCAGGGGGGATGCCCACCCACATTTCACAGAAGTGGACGAAGACAGACACTAGAAGAATGGAGTGGGGGCCAAGGTGGTACATCTGCAGACCATAGAAGTCTAGCAGCATCAAGAAAAAGGAGGAAAAAGGTGGGATCAACCCCACCATGGCATACGCATAAAAGTACACCATCTTGCTGGCGTGCTCCTTCTCGAATGGGAGCTTTCCCCCGACGCGGACCAGGTGGTTGAAGAAGTCTGAGGACCACCCCATGAGAGCCCGGACCTTCTTCAGGTCACTTTAGGTCTTCAAGGGGCTCTTACAGAGACCCAACTCCATCGCAGCACAGCGAGGCAAGGGAGGAAAAGAAAGCGCAAGTTTGGGAGTTCGAGCGCAAGTTCAGATGAGAGGCGTAAAGAACCCCAGACGGTGCGCGCTTTCCTCCTTAAGTAAGCCCCCGCAACGCTTGGATGGAAACCGCAGGGAAGCCGAAGATACAATTCAAAAATTTCACCATGCCGATGACAAGAGGGCCCGGGACCACCTGACGATCAAGTCGAGGTTCTTACCCAGGCGAACGGTTGTCATCATGAAAGGCGGGAAGCCCGAAGGCAGCGGCCAGACAAGGCGTGCGGAATCGATACGATTTTCGTATCGGGAATCGGCGACCTTCAATTGCGTGAGATCCGCACGCCAAAGATCTCATTTGCCGCACCCGGGATATGCCACGCGGCAAGGATTTAACTCCAAAACTATCGCCAACGGCACATCTGAAGACCTTTGAAGACTCGACTCAAAAGTCGAAGGATGGACCCACCTCTGGCGGAATGACTTCATCCAAGGGGTCTTCCCCAGAGGTGGGCCCAGGGGGCCACTGTCGGTACCCTGAGTACCGTATACCCCTTGAGATTGCAATGATCTCAAGGAAATGTCATCTACTTGATTTGAAGACCTTCGGAGGCCCACATGTCAGACATAACCGGACCCGCTTCCCCAACATGGTTAGTCCCAGGGTCGCCACGTGTGTCATCAAACCGGAGCTACCGCCCACAAGGGGGAAGCTCCGGGCTATGTACCATAACGGCACCCCCGGACCTAACCCCGGACAGAGGGAAGCTCCGGAACTGACACGTGTCTGGTGGCACCGGACCTATCTGTTCCCCACAGTATGCTCCAGAGCTGCCACGTGTCCAACCGTCGGATCTTCAGCCTAAAACCTCCGGTATACTCCACAACGGCTCCGGATCTTCAAAGGGGAATCAAGGACTTCAAGACCCGATTAAGTGTTGTCGGCGGTTGGAGCCGGCAGATCTCCCTACACTACTAAAGTGATAGGAGAGTTTGATGTTCGGTGTGGGCGCGCGGAGATTCAAGAAGGTGAATAGGAGTTTGACACAGGAGACACAAGAATTTACGTGGTTCGGGCCGCCTGAGCGTAATAGCCTACTCCACGGGTGTGTTGGTGTTGTATTAACAGTAAGAGCTTGCCACGAGTGTATGGGGTGCGTGAGTTCGTTTTTTAACATCCCGCGTGTATCGTCGGCCTGTCCTTTTATAGTACAAGGGCAGGCCGTTACAAGTTAGCCTGGCCCGACATGTGGCCCCGGCGGTTACTAGTATTGATACACGCTTAATTGCTCTTAATGATCCTGTAACGGGCTCCGACAGCGCCGTTACTGGTGTTAAGATCGTCCGTTTAAGTGTCATTAATATGGCATTAATGACACTTAATCGGGTCTTGAAGTCCTTGGCTCTCCTTTGAAGATCCGGAGCCGTTACAAGGTCTTCCGGAGGTTAGAGGCTGAAGGTCCGACGATTGGACACATGGCAGCTCCGGAGCTTGCTGTAGGAAACAGGTAGCTCCGGGACTACCTGACACGTGTCAGGTCCGGAGCTTCTCTCGGTCAGGGGTTAAGTCCGGAGGTGCCGTTTCGGTACGTGGCTCGGAGCTTCCCCCTTGTGGTCGGTAGCTCCAGTTTGGTTGTACACGTGGCGACCTAGGGATTAACCATGTTGGAGAAACGGGTCCGATCATGTCTGACAAGTGGGCCTCCGAGGGTCTTTAAACCAAGTAGATGGCTTTCCCTTGAGATCTTTGTAACCTCAAGGGGTGTACGGTTTCTAGGGTACCGACAGTGGCCCCCTGGACCTACCTCCGAGGAAGATCACTGGGGTGAAGTCATTCCGTCGGAGGTGGGTCCATCCTTGCGACTCTTGAACTGAGTCTTCAAGGGTCTTCGAAGGTGCCGTTGGCAGGGATTTATAGTTAGATCCCGCCGCGTGGCGCACCTCGTGCGGCAGATGAGATCTTTGACGTGCGGATCTCACGCAATTTAAGGTTGTCGGTTCCTGATACGAAAACCGTATCGATTCCGCGCGCCTTGTCAGGCCGCCGCCTTTGGGTTTCCTGCCTCGTGATGACAACCGTTTGCCTGGGTAAGAGCCTCGATTTGATCGTCGGGGTGGTCCCGGGCCCTCTTGTCATCGGCTGGGTTGAATTCTTGAGTGGTATCTTCGACTTCCCTGCGGTTTCCATCCAAGCGTTGTGAGGCCTTACTTAAAAAGGAAAGCATGCACCGTCGGGAGTTCTTTACGCCTCTCATCTGATCTTGCGCTCAAACTCCCAACTCGTGCCTCGCTCCTCTTCTCTTGCCTAGCTGTGCCACGATGGAGTTGGGTCTGCGCGAGAGTCGCTTGAAGACCGACGGCGATTTGAAGAAGGTCCGGGCCCTCTTGGGGTGGTCCTCGGACTTCTTCAACCGCTTGGTCCGTGCCGGCGGAGAGCTCCCCTTCGAGAAGGAGCACGTAGGTGAAATGGTGTACTTTTCTTCGTACGCCATGGTGGGGTTGATCCCACCTTTTTCTTCCTTCTTCTTGATGCTGCTAGACTTCTATGGTCTGCAGCTATACCACCTTGGCCCTCACTCCATTCTCCTCGTGTCTATCTTTGTCCACTTCTGTGAGATGTGGGTGGGCATCCCCCCTGCATCGAACTCTTCTGGACCTTCTTCACCGTCCACACCACCGGCCGGAGCAGTGAGTACCTTGGCTTCTACTACTTTGTGAAGCGCAAGAAGTGCCCATTCAAGTACCTCTGGTTGTTCCCTTCCGGAAAGTGGGATGACTGGAAGAAAGATTGGATAGTCGTCAGGGTGGAGGAGCACGAGAGGTTGGAGCTGCCCGACGGTCTGCCCGACATTGACACGACGATCTGGAGTGAAGCTCCGGTGCTGGCGGAAGCTTTCAACCCTGCTTTGACCAGGATCCGCCAATGCGTGGAGGGAGGATTGACCCCTCAGGCGGTATTTTGCAATTTCCTGGTCAACAGGTGGGCGCCGCTGAAGAGGAGGGAGAAGCTCGCTTGGGCCCTCAACAGCGTGATGGACGAGGACCGGGTTGAGACCGGGTTGAAGTCCAACATGGTGGGGAAAACCTTGGAGTTCCACCTCAAGAAATTCCAGCACGGCATCGACGTCAATGGTGATGACTTGAATCCACCGTCGGCCTTTCTCCCTCTGAACGTGAAAGTGGAGTTCAGCAGGGAGCTCCGGCGGAAGATGCCTGCACTGGACGACCTAGGTGTCGTCGAGAGAATATCAACCACCCGGGTGGCGATCCTCGAAATGCCCGAAGATGGCTCCGTCCCTGCCCCACAGCCGATGGTCGAGGTCGTCGACAAGGGCAAGGAGCTGGAGGATGAGCCGGAGAGCCGGAAGAGGAAGCTGCGACATGCCGACGGAAGGTCCGTCAGGCTCGCTACTTCCGCCTCGGTTCCTTCTCCCCGGAGGGGAAGATCTTCTACCACCGTGGCGACTGTCCCCGTAGTGGGGTCCTTCCGGAGCGATACCGTTCCTGCAGTGGGATCCTCCCGGAGCGCGTCTGTCCCCGTGGTGGGATCCTCCTGGGGTGCTAGCTCCGGGCGCACGACTCCAGCACCTGGGACGGTGGGAGCCTCCAGGTCCGGGGGTTCTTCCCGATCGAGGAGAGCCTCGACCCGGGAAACGCCCGTGGCTGCGACAAGTTCCGGGGGGGGCCTTCTGGAGCTTCTACGCCGACCGTGGCCAGCCCGGAACGTCCAGGAAAAAGGTTCCGCGCAAGCTGGTGCGGAAGCCTTTCAAGGTAATTTTTAATCTTTACCTTGGTTAACTATTTAATTGTAGCAACTGTTTGTTAATTTTCTTCGTTCATCATCTGCAGCGTCCCCAAGAAGGGGAGTGAAGCTCCACCCTCAGCCACAGTGTCTGAGGCCGTGGGAGCTTCTACTCCTGTCCCGTTGCCGCCCCAAGTGGTGGCTGAGGCTGCGACAGCTCCGGCGCCGGCTGTCGTGGTCATGGACCTCGACTTGTCCCCAGAAGCTCCCGTGGTAGCGCCGGACCACGGTAGTGAAGACACGCCAGCGGCACCTGTCCCGGAGGTTGAAGCTTCAGGTCCTGGTGCTGCAGTGATGGAAGCTCCGGCTGTTGAGCTGGAGGAAGTAGTAGTCCCGGCCTCGGAGCCGGAAAGTGTCGAAGCCCCGGTGGTTGAGCCGGAGGTGACTGAAGCCTCGGCATGCGAGCCGGAGGTCGAGGTAGTTCGGGTAGTTGAGCCGGCTACCTCCGAAGCACCGCCCGCTGAGCCGGTTATTGTTGGAGCTCCGGTCTTTGGGCCGGTCGAAGTTGAAGATCCTCCGGCTCTTGAGCCGGTGGTTGAAGAGGCGATGGAGCTCGAGCCTCCCTCGAAAAAGGTGTCCCAACCGGAGCCAGTAGCAGCTCCTGCTCCGGAAGCGACGACGTCGGAGGTACCTGCGGCCGAGCCGGAGTGCCCAAACGAAGTCGCTGGCCCCCTGCCCGAGGAGGTGAACGAAGACTTGGCGGCGGGACCTTCTTCGATGGCGACTGAGGCCATCCCGGAGGACGGCCCTAGTGCCTTAGAAGCTCAGGGGTCCACTCTCATAGAGTGGGACCCAATTTTTGTATGTGAAGACCCGCTGGAACCAGCGGAGGAGACCCCAGCAGGTCCGGAGCCCATCCCGCTGTCGATGTCTATTGACAATGCCTGCTCCAGTCTGCGTCAAGTCCAATTGGCCTTCTTCCACGACAGCAAGGCTCTTGAAGAGGAGCACCAAACCCTTAGGCGGTGGCGTAACCGACTCTACTTCGAGACCAAGCTGGCGCAGTCGAGGCTAGCAGATGACATGGAGTGGATCAAGCGGGAGAAGATCCGCCTGGAGTACTGGGGAAAGTTGCTGGATGACAGGGAGAGCATGACTCGGGCCCTCGACGCTCAATCTCAGGAGATTTACAATCAGGCCAAAGCAGCCAACAGTGCGGCCGAGGAACGCCATGAAAGGCTGGAGGTCATTAACACTGCACTCATCAAGCGCCGAGAGGCACTTGAAGAGAGGGAGAAACGGCTCAAGAATGAAGAGCAGAAACTCCTTGAGCTGCGGGATGATGTCCTGAGGAGGGAAGAGGAGCTTGCCGAGAAAGTAGCTCTGGCTGACAAGGGCCTCGAGGAGCGCACCAAGAAATTGGAAGAGCGCTGCCAAGAGGAAGAGGAGAAGACCTGGGTGCGAGGGCAGGAACTCTATGAATACGAGTGTGCCCTTGTTGCCCGGGAGAAAAAAGTGCAGGCTAGGGAGAAGGACCTGGTCGATCGCCGGAACAAGATCCACCTCCGGGAGGAGGAGCTCGGAAGACTCGAGAGGCGGGTTGCTTAAAATATTCAGCAAAACGCCAAAGAAGTTGAGCGCCTCGCCCGCGAGAATTCCGAACTGACGGCGGCCAGGAGATCCCTAGAAGAGATGAAGAGCTTAAGGACTGCGCACTTCCTACAGATTTGGGAGTTCCTGGGCAGGGCCAACGACGCGCTGACGCCGATGGGTTTCAGCCCCGTGCGCCCGGATGATCCGGAGCCAGAGCCGGACCTTGCGCTGTAGGCGTTGAGCGCAGCAGGTAGCAAGCTCTCCAAGGTGGGCGATGTCATCGCGGACCAACTGGAGGTTGGGGGGCAATCCCTGGCGAAGAACGTCGCAGAGTATGTGCTGACGTGCTACACCAGCCGGAACTCCCAATTTCCTCTGGACCCGGTGCTTGAAGGCCCCGTCGAAGGAGAAGGTGAAGCTACCCGAGCCAGCGTATCGGAGGTCGCCCAGAAGGTCGTCGAGTTCTTCCATAGGGTCTAGGACCATCTCTGTAGCTCTCACTTGTATTTTCTCTTCTTCTTCCTCAATTTTGTAATCCCTTGTCTCCAGATGTAATCTCCTGTCTCCATATAAATGAAATCCCCAAATTTTTGCGAATTTCACTTTTTGTCTTCAACACTTTTATCTTCACTTGCCCCCCTGGTAGATGTACACAATTTGATTGTGAACATGTACCAAAAGGATATTGTGTTTTGTTGAAGACTCATTTGCTCCGAACTTGTAGAATTTAGGTCCGAAGTCTTCGACAGTGAAGGTCCCCTGAGGTTGTCGGAGTTTAGAATCTCCGGCATTGTCCATCGCTGGAACTTGATAGCTCCGGCAATATCCTCATCTTTTATTCAGCGTCGACGGTTAGCCCCCTTTGGGGAGTCGGAGCTTAGTTAGCTCCGACTTTTCTCCATCAACGTAGATTTTATTTTTCCTGCACACTTAAGCCAAGAAAAATAGTAAAATTCGTTCCTTTTCTATAATTTCGTCGCGGCTTACGATTCTCAAGAAGACTTTAAGTTGAACGCGATTTTAAATACAACCGGATGCGTTGTCTTTTCTTCTAGGTTCAACTGTCCCTGGACCCGCCTTACTTCGGCCTGCCGGGGTGTATGTAGAGTGGCATACTTAGGGTGCTTGACCAGGCTAAGTCGATAGCACACTCTAGCCCTAGATTGGCTTGGCGGCTTTCAGGCGAGTTGGCCATGAACGATATTTGAATCCAAAAGAACTGACAATACAACTCGAATCGTGTATAAATCGGTCTAACTAAAATTTCTTAAGAATTGCACGTCTTTGTTATAGACAAGAAAGAGAAAAATAAAAATGTTGAGCCTGTACAAAATAAATGCACGTGGAGTCTATTTCACATGAAGATGTCTTTCATTATAGGTCCGGGGTACAGGGGAAACAAGTACACTCTTAGGGTACGGAACCAGGCTAAGTGTGTTTCATTTCTCGTTTGACCCAGGGTAGTTAGCTGCACTTTTAGTCCTGAGACTGTGACAAGTGCTGCATGAGCTTTGCGGACCTTTCAGAAAAGGTTCGGCTGCTCTCCCGGAGGAACTACCCGACTCTGTACAATGACTATAACATACACCCCAAGTTACTCAAGACTCACCTCCGTGGTATTAAGTGTAGAACTTACGGAGGTGCTCGATGTTCCAAGGATTCGGGAGAGGTGTCCCATCCTCGGTAGCCAAGCGAACGCTTTCGGGACGGGATACTTTAATCACTCGGAAGGGCCCCTCCCAGCCGGGGGAGAGTTTGTTTATCCCTTCTCTGGATAGTATTCTCCATAGCACCAGATCGCCTTCGTCGAGCTGTCGGTTGTGTACATGCCGCTGGTGATAACGCTGTAGAGCTTGACGATATCGGGCATTCCGAACAGCTGCTTGGCACCTTCCCTCCTCAAGGAGGTCTAGGTCTTCACGCCGGAGCTGGTCCTGCGCGGCTTCGTCGAAGGTCCGAACCCGGAGTGAACCCAAGGTGATTTCCGAAGGAAGGATTGCTTCAGCTCCGTACACCAGGAAGAAGGGTGTCTCTCCAGTTGACCGGTTTTGAGATGTCCTATTGGCCCATAAAGTGGGCGGAAGCTCTTCGATCCAGTTGGCTCCATGTTTCTTCAAGCACTCATAGGTGCGCGTTTTGAGTCCTTTAAGGATTTCTGCATTTGCTCTCTCGGCTTGGCCATTGCTGGCTGGGTGAGCTACGGAGGCGTAGCAAACTTGTATGCCGAGGTCTTCGCAATATCCTTGGAATGCGGAGCTTGTGAATTGAGTCCCATTATCAGTGATGATTTTGTTTGGGACTCCAAATCTGCTTACAATGGATTGCAGAAAGTTGATAGCAGATTGCTTGTTGATCGTCACAACAGGAGTTGCTTCCGGCCACTTGGTGAACTTGTCGATGGCGACATACAGGAACTTGTAACCTCCGACGGCTCTTGGGAAGGGTCCCAAGATGTCCATCCCCCACACAGCGAAGGGCCATGTAGGAGGTATCATTTGTAAGGGTTGAGCTGGTGTATGAATTTTCTTTGCATGAAATTGGCATGCTTCACATTTCTTCACCAGCTCAGTGGCATCCTGGAGCGCTGTAGGCCAGTAGAAGCCGTGCCGAAAGGCTTTTCCGACCAGCGTGCGGGAAGATGCGTGGTTCCCACACTTGACTCCATGGATTTCTGCGAGAAGTTCGCAGCCTTCTTCCCTTGTGATGCTCTGCATTAGGATGCCGTTGGCACCGCGCCGGTAGAGATCCCCTTCCACCAGCGTGTATCTTTTAGCCAATCTGACTACCCGGTCAGCGGATACATCATCGTCAGGAAGGATGTTGTCTTTCAAGTAGCTCCGGATCTCCGAGATCCATGCATCGGAGCTATCTTGAGCTTTTGAGTCTTGCGTGCTGGGTTGTTCAGAGCTCCCGGCAGCACCTACGACCCTTGATGGTTGCCATGGTAACAGGGCCATCGGGACCGTCAGCTTCGGGATGCTGATCTCGCCCCCTTCGCTCAGTTCGGCAGGCTGAGCTGTTGGCTTTGACAACCTCCGGACATAGATTCCGTCAGGAGTCGGAGCTCCGGTTGACGCTTTGGTCGAGAGTTCGTCAGCTTCAGCGTTATGGGCACGCTGAACATGGTGGAGATCTAGGACTTCAAAGTCCTTCTGAAGCCTCTGGACTTCAAGGAGGTAAGCAGCTAGCTGGAGATTACTGCAGGAGCATTCACCCTTCACCTGCTTGATGATGAGCTGTGAATCTCCTTTGACCAGCAGTTGCTTGACACCATACGATAGTGCCACCTTTAGTCCGTAGATGAGTGCTTCATACTCCGCCATGTTGTTGGTTGCCTTGAAGTCAAGGTGTACCATGTATTTTACCTTCTCCCCAGTTGGTGCAAGGAGAAGGATTCCAGCTCCAGCCCCCTGCTTCTGCATGGAGCCGTCGAAGTAGAGGGTCCAGTGAGGCTCGGTGAAGGTTGGAGCTTGATGCTCCGTCTTTTGCTCACTGGGGCCCCCAGGATTTGATGGAGAGGGAGTCCATTCTGCCACAAAATCTGCCAACGCTTGACTCTTGACTGCTTGTCTTGAAATAAATTCAAGATCAAATTCAGCTAATTCCGCTGCCCACTTTGCAATATTCCCAGTTGAATTGGGATTATGCAAGATTGCTCGTAGTGAGTAGGAGGTCACGACCGAGACATTGTGAGCTTGGAAGTAGTGTCGAAGCTTCCTGGAGGCAATAAGAACTGCATAGAGCAGCTTATGCACCTCTAGGTATCGAGTCTTGGCATCATGTAATACTTCAGTGATGAAGTACACCGGGCGTTGAATGGTCCGGACCCTCCCGGAGGGGTCCGAAGCTTCCTCTTCATTGATCCGGACCCTCTCGGAGGGGTCCAGATTCTCTTTGAGGACCTCCAGGTTCTGGCTGGAGGAACCCGGAGCTTCTTCAGAAATGACCTGGACCCTCCCGGAGGGGTCTAGGTCTCCTGAAGCAACTTCTTGTAGGTTCGAATCTGGGAGCTGGGACCCAGACTCGCTTTCAGGAACCTCTGGACCCTCCCGAAGGGGTCTGGATTCCTGAGTGTGGGGTAGTTCTGGTCTCTCCGCAACCAGAACCATACTGACGACTTCATCGGTAGCTGAAATGTAAAGCAACAAAGGCTCACCAGGGTTCAGAGCTACCAGAATTAGTAGGGTGGTGAGGAACTGTTTCAGCTCCTGGAATGCCTTCTCTGCTTCTTCGGGCCATTGGAATGGTCCGGACTTCCTCAATAACTTGAAGAAGGGGAGTGCCCGTTCCGCCAGTCTTGATATGAACCGACTGAGGGCTGCTAGACATCCAGTTAACTTTTGGACGTCTTTGATGCGGGTTGGTGGCCGCATGTCTTCAATGGCTTTTATCTTCGCCGGATTAGCTTCTATGCCCCACTGACTTACCAGGAAACCAAGAAGTTTTTCGGAGCTAACCCCAAACACGCACTTGTCCGGGTTTAGCTTTGTGCGGGTGGCCCGCAGCTTGTCGAAGACAGCCTGCAAGGTGTCTAGGAGTGACTCCTTGTTCTTGACCTTGACCACGATGTCATCGACGTACACTTCCACTATGTCTCTGATGAGTTCTTCAAAAGTTTTGTACATAGCTCGTACAAAAGTTGAAGCTGCATTCTGGAGACCAAAGGGCATGGCTGTGTAACAGTACAATCCATCTACTGTGATGAATGAAGTATGCTCTTCATCCTCCCTAAACATCCTGATTTGATGATACCCAGAATATGCGTCTAGGAAACACAGTAATTCACACCCGGAGGTGGAATCCACTATCTGATCTATTCTAGGTAGTGGGAATGGATCTTTTGGACATGCCTTATTTAATGTGGTGTAGTTGATGCACATCCGAAGCTTCCCGCCGGCCTTGGGCACAACGACTGGGTTCGCCAGCCATTTTGGATGGAAGACTTCTCGGATGAATCCGGCTTCGAGTAGCTTCTTCACTTCTTGTCGGATGAAGTTCTGCCGCTCTACGGATTGCTTCCGAGGCTTCTGATGCACAGGCCGGACATCGGGGTAGATCTTCAGATTGTGCTCAATCACTTCCCTGGGGATCCCAGGCATTTGTGACGGTTGCCAAGCAAACACGTCAACGTTAGCCCGGAGGAAAGTGATGAGCGCGAGTTCCTATTTGTCATTCAATCCTCCCGATATTCGGGTGGTCTGAGCGGCATCAGAACCAATTTGGACGACTTTGACGGGAATGTCGGTGTCGCCGCTTGACTGCACACGGGGTGCAGAGGTCGAGCCTCGTTGACGAATGCTCGGGGGTTTTGGAGCTTGCTCCTGCCTGGAGTCCTCCTCTTGCGCCGCGGTGAGTGCGTGGAGTTCCTCCAGAGCAGTTACTCCAGCGGTACGATCTCCGCGGATCCGGAGAACGCCTACTGGTGTTGGCATCTTCAACACCAGGTATCCATAATGAGCAGCTGCCATGAATTTGTACAGGGCAGGTCTACCCAAGATGGCATTGAATGGTAAGTTGATCTGAGCGACGTCGAAGACCAACTTCTCAGTGCGATACTTCTCCCGGGCCCCGAAGGTAACGGGGAGAGTAATAGCTCCGAGTGGGGTAATGGCCCCCGGACCTACTCCGGAGAAAGGTCGAGAGGGATGGAGATCCGAAGGTCGGAGCTGAAGCTTAGTGAAAGCTTTGAAGCTGATGAGGTTAAGCCCCGAACCTCCGTCTACCATGACATGGTGGATCTGGATGTTATTGATGGTAGGAGATACCATCAAAGGTAGCTGACCTGCTCCAACCATGCTCCGCGGGCAATCAGAAGCATCAAAAGTGATGGAGGTGTCCATCCACTTTCGATGAGGTTCCGACCTGACTGTAGGGGCTACAGCGGCCATATCTCGCCGCATAGTCTTGATGACGCGATGAGAGGTGATATCCCATGACCCACCGAAAATGGTGTTCATGGTCTTCCGACGCTCGTTGTCAGAGACGTCAGAATCATCATCGACGGAGGTGTAAACGGCCTTCAGGACCTTTTTGGGATCCTGAAACCCTAACTCCTCTCAGTCGGAGCTTCGTCGACCTTTTGCTTTCCTTCCCTCTGTCGGAAAGGAGATCCTTCCCGGCGCTTGTTGTAGCGCTCGGCAAGGTTTTGGACCTCCCGACAGTCTTCCAAACTGTGGCTGCCCGTTTTGTGAATGGGACACCACACTTTGGGTTTACCACTGTCTTCAGAAGACGGTCGAGTTCGCTTCTCAGGGCGTAGTTCAGTGCCTGGTCGGGTGTATGAACTCCCGAAGTTGGCAGTGAATTGACGGCACAGCTCCTCCCAACTGTTGATAGAGTTGGATGAAAGGCTCATAAACCAAGACCTGGCGGTCCCAGTTAAGGCCACTGGAAAATAATTGGCCATCACGGCCTCATTTCCTCCAGCTGCCAAGATTGCAGTGGAGTATATCTGAAGAAATTCGGCGGGATTGACAGTCCTGTCGAATTTTTCCGGCAGGTGAGGCCGGAACTTCTGTGGCCATCTAACCATGCACATGTGCATGGCTAGGGCTGAACAGCCTCCTCCTACCCCTTCTAGAGTAGAAAGGTCCTGAGCTTCCCGTCTTTCACGGGCACGCTCAATATGGACACGGCCATCCTGCTGGCGGTATCGGCGATCAAGCTCCGCCCGGAGGTCATGAGTCGAAAGCCTGGATACCGTGTGAGTACGTCGAGCCCCGGAGGGCAATGACGTCACTTGTTGAGATGCAGCACGTCTCCTGCTATTGGAGGCGTGCGGACCAAGTCTTCCAGACAAAGCCCGCCGCTGCGACAGGGCTCGTCCCGAACGAGGAGGACCCTGGTTGTTGAGGCGTTTGGCCGCTGCTGCGACCAAATGCTCCACATCGGCCCTCCACTGCTCCAGTGCATCTCGAGATGCATCCGGAGGTGGTGGACGTTGGAGAAGAGCACGCGCTGCAAGGAGCGCGTGTTCCGGGTTGTCATGACTCGCCGACGCAGTAAGCGACGCCGGCGCACCATCACGTTGCCCATCACGATTTGCTGGAGAAGAGGGTGGTGGTGGGAGTGTGGCTCCTGCTGGTGCTGAGGCTCCTGCTGGTGGCTGCCTATTGGAGGGATTGCCTCCAACAGCCTGAGCGGCAGGTTGACCATTGGATGATCCAGCAGCTGAGTTCACCATTCTCGAAATCTCAGGCGCCCCTTCCTGGCGCGCCAACTGTCAACGGTTGGAGCCGGTAGATCTCCCTACACTACTAAAGTGATAGGAGAGTTTGATGTTCGGTGTGGGCGCGCGGAGATTCAAGAAGGTGAATAGGAGTTTGACACAGGAGACACAAGAATTTACGTGGTTCGAGCCGCCTAAGCGTAATATCCTACTCCACGGGTGTGTTGGTGTTGTATTAACAGTAAGAGCTTGCCACGAGTGTATGGGGTGCGTGAGTTCGTTTTTTAACATCCCGCGTGTATCGTCGGCCTGTCCTTTTATAGTACAAGGGCAGGCCGTTACAAGTTATCCAGGCCTGACATGTGGCCCCGGCGGTTACTAGTATTGATACACGCTTAATTGCTCTTAATGATCCTGTAACGGGCTCCGACAACGCCGTTACTAGTGTTAAAATCGTCCGTTTAAGTGTCATTAATATGGCATTAATGACACTTAATCGGGACTTGAAGTCCTTGGCTCTCCTTTGAAGATCCGGAGCCGTTACAAGGTCTTCCGGAGGTTAGAGGCTGAAGGTCCGACGATTGGACACGTGGCAGCTCCGGAGCTTGCTGTGGGAAACAGGTAGCTCCGGGACTACCTGACATGTGTCAGGTCCGGAGCTTCTCTCGGTCAGGGGTTAAGTCCGGAGGTGCCGTTTCGGTACGTGGCCCGGAGCTTCCCCCTTGTGGTCGGTAGCTCCGGTTTGGTTGTACACGTGGCGACCTAGGGATTAACCATGTTGGAGAAACGGGTCCGGTCATGTCTGACAAGTGGGCCTCCGAGGGTCTTCAAACCAAGTAGATGGCTTTCCCTTGAGATCTTTGTAACCTCAAGGGGTGTACGGTTTCTAGGGTACCGACAAGTGTCATTAATACTATGTTAATGACACACGATCGGACGACCCTTATTACCAGTAACGGCACTGTCAAAGCCCGTAACTCGGTCATTAAGAGTAATTAAGCGCATCAAATGTGTATCAATATTAGTAGCCACCGGGGCCACATGTCGGGCGAGGCCAACTTGTAACGGCCTGTCTTGTACTATAAAAGGACAGGCCGACGATACTTAGAGGGGGTCTGATCGTCTGATCGTCTAATCATCTGAAGATCTGATCTGATCTGATCTGATCTGGTCTGATCGGCTCACACGCGCTCTTAACTCATGTCACCTGAGTTGAGTTCATACATCCAATACAACACCAACACACCCCTGGAGTAGGGTATTACGCTCAGGCGGCCCGAACCACGTAAATCTTTGTGTCTCCTGTTTCATTTTACGTTTCACCTTCTTGAATCTCCATGCGCCCACACCGTACTTCAAACTCCGCAAACACTTTTAGTAGTGTCGGGAGATCTGCCGGATCAAAACCACCGACAACACTGCACCCCCCAAAAATGGTGCAGTTCTTCAAGTTTTTGGGTCAACTGTCCAACAACAACGGAGGAGGCGAGGAAAGAACAAAAGAGGACGAATGAACGGGAGAAAACCACCCGTCGGGGCCTGCCATCTACACACGGGAGCCTGTCGTAAGTAATTACATCCTGTGGACGAACGACATCCTGTGCACCGTCGTCATTCGTCTTCATGTCCGTTTAGACACATACTTTAACTTCCAACTAAATGGGCCTTATCAGGCCCTAAATGGGTTGTGTCGGGTCAAGCCGACCCGAATCCCATTTTTGTACATATAGTAATACTCAAGAAATCAAATTATAACCATAATCTAAAAAACTAAGCAATTAATTAAACATAAATAATTTCAAACATAACAATTATTAAATTGTAATTTATAATTAATAAACATAAATATAAACATAAACAATATTAGTCCTAACATATAAACAATTTTATTCTAAACATAAACATAAATCAAATTTGTATTGCATAATCAACAATTAAATTGAATATCTAAATTCAATTGCATTTCAAAATTGAATTGCATAATCAACAATTAAATTGAATATATAAATTCAATTGCATTTCAAAATTGAATTGCATAATCAATCATTTTATTGCAATCAAAATTAAATTGCATAATCAATGGAGGGGGGAGGGGGGCGACCATGGAGGGTAGCGGCCATGGAGGTGGGAGGGGGTTGGCTATGGAGGGAGGGGCAGGGGGGTTCGGCTATGGAGGGAGGGGAGGGGGGTGGGGGGCAGACATGGAGGGGGTGGCGGTGGCCATGGAGGGGGAGGGCCGACCATGGAGGGGGAGCGTGGGGCCGACCATGGAGGGAGGTGGAGGGGGCGGCCATGGAGAGGGAGGGGAGGGGAATAACTTACAGAGGCGGCGACGTCGGGCAGCGACAGAGAGTGCGCGGCGGGCGCGCGGAGGCG
Source organism: Tuctoria greenei (assembly GCA_036927565.1). Taxonomy (NCBI): domain Eukaryota; kingdom Viridiplantae; phylum Streptophyta; class Magnoliopsida; order Poales; family Poaceae; genus Tuctoria; species Tuctoria greenei. The sequence goes on along the minus strand of JAYESD010000001.1, from coordinate 135,537,744 downwards.
GCCGCGGCGGCAACGACGGTGGCGGCGGCGGGCTTCGGGCATCGGGCGGGGGCGTAAGTGTGTGTGAGTCTCGGGCCGAAGGTGCCGGCGGGGCCGGGTATATGCCATTTATTTGCAACGGCTATTTTAATTGCGACAACTCTAGGGTTGGCCGTTGCAATATATGTTATTTGCAATGGTTTTTATTTCTGGCCGTCGCAAATAATGTCCTATTTGTGACGGTCATTTCATTTGCGACGGCCCTAGAGTTGGTCGTCGCAAATAAAAAACTATTTGCAATGGCTTTGACTATGGCCGTCGCAAATAGAGTCCTAATTGTGACGGCCACCTATTTTGCAACGGCCAGAGGCGGGCCGTCGCAATTTAAGTTATTTGCGACGGCTGGTCGTCGCAAATAACGATAGTTGTCGCAAATGATCGCATTCCTCATAGTGCGACGGATCTGAAAGTTGATGATACGGGCACTTGGAGGCAGAGAGGCCCGGAGTTCGGGCAGCAATCACAGCAACAATTAAATACAGGTGCGACAGCAGTGGACAGGATTGGCATGCGCAACAACACTTGTCGGCAAACGAAGAAACGACGACGGCGCGATGGCAAATAGAAGAAAGCCGGCTGATTTCTTGGGGAACCAATTCGAGAGCGTACTTGGAGATCTCCTTCATCGGCGAACTCAACTCCGGTCTCCGGCTGCCATCATAAGGAGTCGGGAAGCCGACGCCGGCGCTGTCCAACACACGGGGAGAGCAGCTTTCGACTATTCTGATGTGGTTTTTTTTCAGGAGTTGTGGTAGTTGGTTTTGTGGTCCTCGCTCAAGCGCCTATGTTTGGGCTGCGGAGGGAAGCACGTCCCATATGGGTTTGGTGGATGGGATCACTGTTGGAAGGTGTTTTATAACCCAAATAAAGTTTGAGCTGCCTAATAGCATGTCTGTTGGAGACAGCCTGAACCGAATTCAATCCGAGCGCCTGCGCGCGTTCTGCCAGAGATCGATCTGCTCCGCCCCTCCGCTGCCTCCATCACCCTAGCGCCGAACGCCCGAACCGTGCCATTCGTGCCACCTGCCATTCCAAGCACCGCTGGAGCAACCCAACATGACCACAAGCCGTCGCTGCTGAGCTTCTGTGTGGTTGCTATGGCGACGCCTGGCCCTCAAGTGTTGTGTTACGCCCTGCTCTCGACTTGATGCAGGATCTAAGGAAGTAAGGATGTAATCTCTCTCGCCAATCTGAGCTTCTAGTCACTGGCGCCGTCGCGGAAGATGCGCCAACAGACCAAGGCTCGGGATAAGTCTTCTTGTACTCTCAACTATGTTTATTCCTCTGCCGTGCTCTTGTTTATATACACAGCAGGAATCAATCCAAAGCACAGAGTTCGACTTGGACTGGACTCTAATACTGGTTCGACTCTAATTGACTCTCCAGGAGATCTATCTCCCTTTGTTCTGACTCATAACTTTCCTAATATGACCAGACCCTATTTAGGAAGATTTATATTATATCTTCCTATTTATTACATTCCGACTTCAATGCTACAGTTACTAATATATAAACCTCCCTTTTACTCATATATTCAATGCTCTTCTTTGGTCTCTTGCACGTCTTTGGTACTGAATATCGTATATAACATCTCTCCCCCCCTAAGGAAATAGCTCATCCTCGAGCTTAAATGTTGGGTATTTAGCTCTGAATTCTGAAACATCTTCCCATGAAGCATCAGAAGCGGGTTGGCCAGCCCACTGAACCAAAACTTGCCACATACCCCTGTTAAGTCTTGATCGCAATATATTTGATGGTGAGTGTTAGGGAAAAGGGGACACAGGATTTAACGTGGAAAAAACTCCCCCAAGGTGGAGGAGAAAAAAAACCACGGGAAACAGATCTATTATTAGGGTTGAGGTACAAGTACAGGGGTGGCCTATATTTATAGGCGTACAACAGATAGAGATACAATCCTATCCCAATAAAACGTACAAGAGATAGAGTCATATCCTAACAAATCTCCCCCTGACTCTAAATCCATAGAAATCTGTTTCCCAAACACCACTAGGGTGCTAAGCTCCATGAATGCCTACCAAGTCAAGACAATGCTTGAACTTGGTATTAGATAATGGCTTTGTAAGCATGTCTGCGGGATTTTCATCTGTATGTATCTTTTCAACCACAATCTTGCCTTCTGCGACAACATCACGAATGAAATGATACTTGATATCAATGTGCTTGGTCTTGAATTGATACATGTCATTCTTGGTCAAACAAATAGCACTATGGCTGTCACAATTAACCTTTATGACATCCTGAGGAACACCGAGTTCAGAAACAAGACCACGCATCCAAATAGCTTCTTTAACCCCTTCAGTAGCAGCAACATACTCCGCTTCAGTAGTAGAGAGAGCAGTTATAGATTGAAGGGAAGCCTTCCAACTCACCGCAGAACCACATAAAGAAAATACATAGCCAGAGATGGAGCGTCTTTTATCAAGATCACCAGCATAATCAGAATCAACAAATCCAATAACATCATTTGACTTCACTGAATTCTTGTCAAATAATAATCCAAAGTTAGAAGTACCTTTCAAATAACGAAGAATCCACTTCACTGCATTCCAATGTTCTTTGCCTGGATTATGCATAAATCTGCTAACCACACTAACAGCATGAGCCAAATCGGGTCTTGTACAGATCATAGCATACATGAGATTTCCAACAGCACTGGAATATGGAATATGAGACATGTACTCTCTATCTTCTTCATTATCAGGACATTGCAAAGATGACAATTTAAAATGTGAAGCAAACGGTGTAGGAACAAATTTGCAATTATTGAGATTGTACCTTTCAAGCACTTTCTTAATGTAACTTTTCTGAGATAGAAATAGAGTACCAGCACGACGGTCACGTTTAATTTCCATCCCAAGAATCCTTTTAGCTGGTCCAAGATATTTCATATCAAATTCATCACTAAGTTGAGCTTTCAATTCATCAATTAGTGACTTTTCATGAGAAGCAATAAGCATATCATCAACATAGAGCAGTAAATACACGAAAGATCCATTGGAGAACTGCTTCAAGTAAATGCAATGATCATAATTGCTTCTAGAATAACCATGTGCAAGCATAAATGAGTCAAACCTTTTATACCACTGCCTAGGAGCTTGTTTCAAACCATAAAGAGATTTCTTCAAGTGACATACTAAGTGCTCTTGTTCAGGAGCAGAAAAACCCTCAGGTTGTGTCATATAAATCTCCTCATCTAAATCTCCATGAAGAAAAGCAGTTTTGACATCAAGTTGCTCTAGCTCCAAATCAAACATAGCAACAATTGCAAGCATAACTCGAATAGAAGAGTGACGAACAACGGGAGAGAAAACCTCATTAAAATCAATACCTTCCTTTTGTTCAAAACCTCTCACAACTAGACGAGCTTTAAATCTTGATGGTTCAACTCCAGGTACACCCTCCTTCCTTTTATAAATCCACTTGCACTTTAAAGGTCTTTTACCTACAGGAAGCTCAACTAAATCCCATGTAGAATTCTTTTGAAGGCTCTCAAATTCATCATTCATAGCAACTAACCATTGGGATGAATTATCACATGAGATAGCTTCCGAATAAGAAGAAGGTTCAAATGCACCATCAGTATCTTGAGCAATAATGAAAGCATAATGAGCCATACTATCAGTGTCACGATATCGTTGTGGCAAAACGATATTCCTTCTAGGTCTATCAATTGCAATACTGTGATTATCAATAACCGGAGGTGCAAGAGTAGAAACTGACTGTGTAGTAGAAGAAGCAACAGAATCATCATTAACAGGTACATCTACCTCAAGATTCTGAACAGTAGTTTCAGGTATAGGTGTGGATGAAGAACCAGTAGTAATACCTCCAGCAGATTTAAATGTACTTTCATCAAAAGTAACATCACGACTGACAATCACCTTTCTAGAATCTGGACAATATACACGATATCCTTTTACACCACAACCATAGCCAACAAAAATGCATTTTTGAGCTCTTGGCATAAGCTTTCCATTATTAACATGAGCATAAGCGGTGCAACCGAAAATCTTAAGGTTGGAATAATCAACAGGTTTACCTGTCCATACTTCTTCTGGAATTTTGAAATCAATCGCTGAATTAGGAGCGCGATTAATCAAATAACATGCTGTAGAAGCAGTTTCAGCCCATAAAAATTGTTTTTCCCATAAACCTGCATTTGAAAGCATACAACGGGACCTTTCCAGAATAGTACGATTCATTCTTTCTGCAACACCATTTTGCTGAGGAGTACCTGGAACAGTTCTATGTCTAGCAATACCATGATTAGCACAAAATAAATCAAACTCACCACTGCAAAATTCCAATCCATTATCGGTCCTTAATTTCTTGATTTTTCTGCCAGTCTGATTTTCAACTAAAGCTTTCCACAACTTGAACGTAGGAAAAGCTTCATTTTTATGCTTCAAGAAATAAGCCCAAACTTTGCGAGAAAAATCATCAATAAACGTGATCATATACTCACGACCTCCAATTGAACAATGAGGAGCAGGACCCCAAAGATCAGAATGAATATAATCAAGTATTCCTTTAGTGCAATGAGTTGATAAAGAGAAACTGACCCTCTTTTGTTTACCAAAAACACAATGTTCACAAAATTCCAATTTACCAATATCGTCCAAATAACCTCTCTTATGCAAGAGATGCATACCTTTTTCACTCATATGACCAAGTCGCATATGCCATAGCTTCGTGTTTAATGTGTTGGATGCAATAGAAACAGCTGCAGTACCTGTAACTGTGGATCCTTGCAAATAATAGAGATTATTCATACGATTTGCTTTTAAAACCACACGGTTACCTTGAGAGACCTTAAGAACACCATTATCAGCAGAAAATTTGAATCCCATTGCTTCTAATGTGCCCAAAGAAATAAGATTTCTCTTCATTTTTGGAACATAACGAACATTGGTAAGGGTCTTGAAAGTGCCATCATGAACTTTAATTTGAATAGAACCAATTCCAATAATTTCAAGTGAAGATTCATCACCAATAATAACATCACCATCATGAATATTAGAATAATCAGAAAACCACTCTCTATGCGAGCAAATGTGAAAAGAGCAAGCCGAATCAAGAACCCAAGACATACGCTTTTCAACATTAGAGGTGACCATAAGTGACTCTCCACTATCCAAATTTTCAGCAATACTAGCTTCAGCAGAAGATTTATCCAACTCTTTCTTTTTCTTTCTTTCTTCCTTATTTTTCAACTTAAAACATTGGGAGATCTCATGATTATCAGCTTTACAATATCGGCAAAAAGTGTTGGATTTACGACTCCTAGACTTAGATCTTGATCTTGATTTACTAGAATTGTCCGCTTGTTGAGTTCGACCTCGAACAATAAAACCCTCACCCTTTGACTCAGAACGAGAATCACAATCAAATTTCTCCTTAGACAATAAATTTGACTTAACATTCTCAAAACTGAGTGAGGTATTATTTCCATAAAGCATAATTTCTTTAAAATGCTTAAACGAAGCGGGTAAAGAAACAACCAACAAAATTGCCTTATCCTCATCATCAATTTTCACATCCAAACTTGCAAGATCAACACAAATTGAATTAAATTCAGCAAGATGTGATTGGATAGAGGTACCTTCCGCCATGCGAATAGTGTACAGACGTTCCTTAAGACGGAGCTTATTTGCAAGACTTTTAGTCATATAAAGCTCCTCCAATTTCTTCCACAATTCTGCGGCTGATTTTGCGTTCAAGACTTCACGCAAAACATCTGTAGACAAACTGAGCTGCAAGGCGGACAAAGCTTTTTCATCAAGTTCCTCCCATTTATCAGCTGACATATCATTAGGCTTATCATTTAAAGCCTTGCGCACACCCAACTGAGTAAGAACAGCCTTCATCTGAATCTGCCATATGGAAAAACTGATTTTTCCATCAAATTTTGGAATATCCAATTTAGTAGACATGGCAGTAAATATCAGATATAAAATAAAATTTTGATAGACTTCAAAGCTTTAGAAAACGACACTAGATCTGATACTCTTCCGTGTGCGACGCAGCAAAGAAGACCCGAAACAAAATTGCCTAGGGCTCTGTGCTTGTGTATGTGTTGAAGACAAGCCAATTTTCTTCACTTGGCCACGGCAATCTTTCTGCACCTACTTTCTTCACGTGGGCAGTAGATCAATACTAATGCTTGCCAGGTTGATTTGACAAGAGCAGGAAGGTGCAGGCTTTATCAGGAGTCAGGAGTCTCTTGACCGTAAGGAGCCCAAGCACGGAAATCGAAGCCAAGGAAGAGCTTCCTCTCTCTTCGTGGGTGGTAGGCCTGGATCAGAGCAGGCGGTGGCTGGAATCTTCTGATGACGTTCTTCGTGATGAGAAGCCTACCACGAGCGCAGCCCGCGGGGAAGTGCGTCGCAGAAAGCCGATAGGCGACGCAGATCTCAAGCGTGAAGTAGGCGAAGCCAACGAGCGATCCGGTTGACCGGCGGCGCGCCTGACAGCAAAGAGCGCGATGGCGGCGCACGCCGGATAAAATAGATCTTATCTCTACAGCTCTGTATACCACTTGTTAGGGAAAAGGGGACACAAGATTTAACGTGGAAAAAACTCCCCCAAGGTGGAGGAGAAAAAAAACCACGGGAAACAGATCTATTATTAGGGTTGAGGTACAAGTACAGGGGTGGCCTATATTTATAGGCGTACAACAGATAGAGATACAATCCTATCCCAATAAAACGTACAAGAGATAGAGTCATATCCTAACAGTGAGGGAACAACACGTCCATCTTGAATAGTAGGTAAGGCTGGGGGTTCTGTAGGAGGATTTCCAACATATTGTTTTAGCAGTCCAACATGAAAAACTGGATGAAGCTTGGCTCTAGCTAGCAGTTCAAGTTTATAAGCTACTTCTCCGATGCGTTCAAGTATTTTATATGGACCAAAGTACCTTGCCTCTAGCTTTCCCCTTGGCTTATTAGTTATTGAAGTTGTAGCTCTTTGATGCAGTCCGAGCCAGACCCATTGTCCCACTTGAAACTCAAGTTGCCTATGCCTGTTATCATAGTAGTATTTTGCACACTGTTGTGCTTGTAGAAGCCTTTCTCTGACATCAAGAAGGAAGTTGTCTCTGTCCACTAGCATCCTGTCAACTGCTTCAACTCTACTATTGCCCTGAACATATGATCGAAGTGACGGAGGGTGACAGCCATAAACTACATGAAAAGGAGTAGTTTTAAGGGTGTTGTGATATGAAGTATTGTAACAAAATTGTGCCCATGGCAACATTTGCACCCACTGTTTTGGCTTATCCCCTGTCATGCATCTTACATACATAGCTATAACTTTATTTACTATCTTGATTGGCCATTTGTTTGAGGGTGGAAGGTTGTGCTGCATAACAGTTTTACTCCTGCCAGTTTAAACAATTCTGTCCAAAATTTACTTGTAAAAACTGCATCTCGATCTGAGACAATTGATATAGGAAACCCATGAAGTCTGACAATATCTGAAAAAAATGCCTTGGCCACTGATTCTGCAGAATATGGGTGTGCCAGGGGTATAAAATGTGCAAACTTTGAAAATCTGTCAACCACTGTCAAAATGACTGATTTCCCATATACATTTGGTAGAGCTTCAATAAAGTCCATTGAAATATCTTGCCAAATATTTTGAGGAACGGTAGGGGTTCGAGGAGACCTGTAGGACTTTGTGTTGATGTCTTGTTCTGTTGGCATGTAATGCAGCCTCTCACATAATCCTCAACAGCACGTTTAACACCTTGCCAAGTAAAGTCTCTGTGGACTCTGTTTAATGTTTTTTCAACTTCCTCATGTTGTGTGGCATGTGCTGCTATCAGAATATCTGTAATGTATGGTGAAGAGGATCTCAGAAAAATTCTTTTCTTTTTCAGAATGAGGCCATCATTGAGTGACCATTCAGTCCCCATTTTTCCTTCATCTATTTTCTGTTTTAACTGAACCAAATCAGGGTTTTCTGCTGTCTCTAGTCTAATTTTGTCCAGCAAGTCAAAGGTAGGTCCTGATATGATCAATAAGTTAACTGTTTCAGATTCCCTTCGAGATAAGGCATCAGCAGCTTTGTTTAATTTCCCCGGTCTGGATTCCGCCGAAAAATCGTAGCCAAGTAATTTACTGACCCATTGGTGTTGAGGGATAGTTGATAACCTCTGATCAAGAAGATATTTAAGGCTGTAATGGTCAGTTATGATATTGAAACTTCTTCCCCATAAGTAGGGTCTCCAGTGTTTGACAGCATAGACAAGGCCGATGAGTTCCCTTTCATAAGCAGCTAATTTTATGTGACGAGGTAATATTGGTCTGCTATAGAAAGCAATGGGTCCTTCATTTTGGTGCAACACCGTGCCAAATCCGGCCCCAGAGGCGTCACATTCCACCATGAATTGTAGAGAAAAGTTCGGTAGTTTTAGTACTGGAGCAGATGTTAGTGACTGTTTCAGCTCTTCAAATGCTAAGAAAGCTGCATCGTTCCATGTGAAACATTCTTTAGAGAGTAACTTAGTTAACGGTGCTGCTATGTGTCCAACATCTTTTATGAATCGTCGATAATATCCTGCAAGACCTAGAAACCCTCTCAATGCTTTACAGTCCTTTGTTAGGGCCTGTCCAGCACTGCCTGAATTTTGGATGTATCCATAGCAACCCCCTTTTCTGAAATTATGTGACCCAGGTAAGAGACCGAAGTTTCACCAAATATACATTTTGACTGCTAAAGAAAAAGGTTGTTCTGCCGAAGTAAGGAGAAAACCATACGAACGTGTCGTAGGTGATCAGACCACGTCTTGCTGTAGATTAGAATGTCATAAAAAACAAGGAAACATTTGCGCAGATAGCGCCGAAGAACTGAAATCAAAGCTTGAAACGTGGCTGGGGCGTTTGTCAGCCCGAAGGGCATTACCAGGAATTCAAATAACCCTTCATGCGTCCGAAATGCAGTCTTATCAACATCCCCCTCAAACATGCGTACTTGATAATAGCCAGATCGTAAATCTAGTTTTGTGAAAAAGCATGACCCCTTAAGCTCATCCAGTAGTTTCTCGACGACCGGAATTGGAAATTTATCTTTGATTGTCTTGTCATTTAGGGCTCGATAATCGATACATAGGCGCCAGGATCCATCTTGTTTTCTGACTAATAAAACTGGGGATGAATAAGCCGAGCTGCTAGGCTGTATAAGTCCTTGAGATAAGAGATCCGCACACTGCAGTTCTATCTCATTTTTTTTTTGTGTTGGTGGGTAGCGATAGGGCCGGACGACTACTGGCGATGTGCCTGGTTTAAGGTGGATGTGGTGGTCACTGGTCACACTGTCTTGGAGGTGGCAGACCTTGTGGTGTTCTGAAAAGGTCAGTAAACTCGCTTAACAGCAGGTCCATCATATTTGTTGCTGCGCATGAATTTAGAGTCTGCCCATAGTGTTTGTCTTCTTTTATGCCTTCCTTCCCAAGAGACTCATTGATCACTATGCCAAAATGTCATTTTCATCTTTTCAAAGTCCCATGGAATAGGCCCCAAGGTTCTCAGCCAATGAACTCCTAGGACTATGTCGTGGTCCCCTAATACAATGGCAAGCAGATCCACAAAAAACTTTGTGCCCTATATAGTCAGGTCCACCTGTCGACATTCACCAGCACTATCTATTTTGTCGCCATTAGCAACTGCAACCCGTAGTCCTCTATGTTTGATTGGTCGTAGCGCTGCTTGGTGGGCTGCTTCCTCTGATATAAAGTTGTGAGTGGACCCTGAATCAATAAGTGCAGTGAATTTTTTCCCCCAATGATCACCAGAATTCTCATAGAATTTAGGCATCAGATGCCTGTTATAGCATAAAGTGAGATTTCTGGTATCGAGTCCTCCTCGTGTACTTCATAGATCGAGGCCCCATCATCACCCGAAAGTGCTAGCTGAAACAGTCGTGTGCAAGACTTTTTGTGGTCGAATGAAAATTTTTCATCGCAGTTAAAGCAAAGTCCTTTGGCTCGACGTTCAGCTAATTCTTCTTTGTTCAGAATCCGAATAGTGTGTCGTGATGATCCTGGGTTAACCTGATTATCCGGTCTGTCCCTTGTAGACTGCTGTGGTTGAAACTGGCGTGGTCTGGTATCTGAAATAAGAGTGCCCCGTCGTTCATATGTGCGAGCTAAACTCATGGCATCATCTAAGGTAGCAGGGTGTAGTAATTCAACATCTGTACGCAGGGGTTGTTTCAAACCAGCTGTGAATAAGTTTGTCGCGTAGGCATCAGACATAGTGTCACATCGACATAATAGAAGCAGGAACTGCTCTTGGTACTCCTCAACAGATCCTGTTTGACTGAGTTTGGCCAGCTCCCCGAGGAAGTTTGATCTGAGTGGTGGCCCAAAACGATGGTTTACATGAGCCACGAACTCCGGCCATGGTGGCTCACCGTGATCACGAGAAAACCTATAGTACCACAAGTCGGCCGCGCCTTCCATATGTAGTGTTGCGTACCACACTTTGTCATGTTCTGGTATCTCCTGTCCCCTGTAGAATCGCTGACATTTGTTGAGCCATGGGAGTGGGTCAGTTGTGCCATCGTATGTAGAGAAATGAATACGATGAAGTTGCTATGGAAAACGGCGTCCTGGGCGTTGGTCTTCTGCATGTCTCCAACGATTAGCGTTTCGACCCCAATGTCCATCTTGGCCATTGTGATCTGAACCTGGATCACCATTGCCCTTGCCCTTCGCTTTGCTCGACTGATGTGAAGGTTTTGTATCTTTTGATGATGTCTCCTCATCAGCAGTATCATCCGAGGGTTTGTTCTTGTCAGTCTAGGATGGATCTTCGATCTGGGTAGTGTTGTCGTGTTCTATACGTGTTATGGCAATATTGTGGGCTGCTAACTGTTACTTCACATCACGGAGATCTGCCTTGATCGCTGGAAGAGCTTCCTTTTGTGAATAGAACTTGTATTATTATGAGGGCCAGATGCCACTATAAATAGAGGTACAAGGGATTAGAAATATGCAGAAAAGCCCCTATGCAAAGGGGAAAATACAAATAACCCCTACATCTCTAACAACCCCTCAAACTCAAGGTGTGTCACGAACACTGAGTTTGGAGAGATAAAAACTATGCTGTACTCGGGTCTGTGCCTTCGTAAAGAAATCCGCCAGCTTGAAGCTCTGAAGGCACATACTAAAGATCAATAACATTGTTTTGTACCTGTGCTCGTGTATAAGAAGCATCAACACTAATATGCTTGGTAAGCTCATGCTTAACCAGATCACGAGCAATACTGATTGCACCTGTACTGTTAGATAAAAGAGGAGTCGACATACCAACAGAAACACCAAAATCCTCAAGCAACCACCGCAGCCAAGTAACTTCTGCACTCACAAGAGCCATAGCACGCAACTCAGCCCCTGCACTCAAACAAGAAACTGCTACCTGCTTCTTAGTCTTCCAGGGAATCACCAAGAAAAATACAATAGGCAGAAAGAGATTGACGATAAGAGGGATCACTAGCCCAAGTAGCATCAAAATATGCTTTGAGATGTAAAGAGCAAGAGCGTGGAAAAAACAGGCGTCTAGAGATAGTCCCACGTAGATAACGCAAGACACGAAGCAAGTGACTATAGTGGACCTGGGTGGGAGCGGAAACAAACTGACTCAGGATGTGAACAGAGTACGAGGTATCAGGACGAGTGACACCAAGGTACACGATACTCCCTATAATATGACGGTAACAAGTAGGGTCATCAAGAGGCTCACCATTAGTGGCTCGAAGATGGACATTGAGTTCTATGGGAGTCAATAGTCCGGTGATCAGTAAGAGAAGCCCGATCAAGAAGATCCTGAATGTACTTCTCCTGAGACAGAAAAATTCCCTCAGAATAGGAAGAAACCTCAATCCCAAGAAAGTAGCGAAGAGGACCAAGATCGGACATAAGAAACTGATCGCTCAAACGGGCCTTTACAAAAGCTATGTACTCAGAATCATCTCCGGTGATGATCATGTCATCAACATAGAGAAGAAGAAGAGTGCGACCACGAGCCAAAGTGTGCACAAAAAGCGCGTGATCATGAGTACTGGCAGAGAAACCAGCAGTAGTGGCCACAGACGCAAAACGCTGAAACCAAGCACGAGGAGCCTGCTTAAGGCCATAAAGAGAGCGTCGAAGACGATAAACCATACTCTCAGGAACAGAATACCCAGGTGGTGGCTGCATATAAACCTCCTCATGCAGCTCACCATTAAGAAAGACATTCTTTACATCAAGCTGAGAGATGAACCAGTCACAAACAGAGGCCACAACAAGTAGAGTGCGAACAATGGTCATGTGAGCGACAGGAGCAAAAGTCTCATCATAGTCACAACCATGTTCCTGCTGGAAGCCACGAGCGACTAATCGAGCCTTATAGCGCTCAAGTGAACCATCAGAGCGGGTCTTAACCTTATAGACCCACTTAAAGGTGGTAGGACGAACACGTGGGGGACAGGGACCAAGTTCCCATGTGTCAGTGCGCTCGAGAGCAGTAATCTCCTCAGCCATCGCATGTTGCCATTCCAGATGGGGAACAAAATCACCATACGTAGCTGGCTCAAAAAGAACAACAACAGCAAAACTAGAAGGAGAGTACCAATCAGGAGGCTAATGAGAGCGATGACCATGTCCAAGAGGCTGCTCAGGAGAAGACTCATCAGAAGAAGATGATTCCTCAAGAGAGGAGGGTGCCTCAGGAGAAGATGGATCATCAGACGAAGAGGATTCAACTGGAGTTGACAGCTCACCAGAAGAAGACACAACTCGTCAAGTGTAGACTTGTGTCACATGAGGCTTCATAGTATAATCAGGGACCATAGAAGAAGGCTCCGAAGAAGACATAGTGGGACGCGACACCGAGTGTGAAGGAGGTATACTAGCAACGGGGGTATCTGGAAGAAATAGGAATGATATCAGATCGACCAAAGATACAGGAGGAGTATCTGAAGAAGGACGAGGATAGAAAGGACGCGTCTCATCAAAGACAACATCTCGTGAGATCCTCATCCGTCGACCAACAGGATCCCAACAACGATACCCCTAATGCTCAGCACTATATCCAAGAAAAACACACTCGACCGATTGAGCGGTGAGCTTAGTGCGATCACGAGGTGTGAGCAACACATAGAACACACAACAAAAAAGACGAAGGCTGGTATAGTCAGGCATCTTGCCAGTAAGACGCCGAAAGGAAATATCACCTTAAAGAGTAGATGAAGGTTGAATGTTAATTAGGTAAGTGGAAGTAGAAACAGCCTCGACCCAAAAGTGAGGATGAACAGAGGAAGCAAGCAGAAGAGTACGAGCAGTCTCAAAGAGATGTCGATGCTTGCGTTCGGCCACACCATTCTGTGCATGAGCACCGGGACAAGAAAACTGAGCAAGAGTGCCTTGCTCAGAAAGAACCTGACGAAGAGCATCAGAAAGATACTCGCCAGCAGAATCAGCACGAAAAATACGAATAGACGTATCAAAATGAGTGCGGATCATAGCTGAAAATGTTTTATAGATAGACAAGGCCTCACTACGATGTTTGATAAAGTCAATCCATGTGTGGCGAGAAAAGTCATCTATAAAAATGATGTAATATCAGTGTCCTACTTTGAAAAAAAAGGAGTTGGACCCCATACGTCAAAATGAACAAGATTAAACGGACGCTCAGACACCGACTCACTAGAAGGATAGGGAAGTTGAATTTGCTTCCCTAATCGACAACCCTGACACTGAGCTAAACACTTATAACCTGAAACCGATCCTAAAAGATCACTACAGACTAGGGTTGACAGACGAGAGCCACACAGATGACCCAGATGATGGTGCCACTGAGCAAACAACGAAGTGGACGAAGCAGCTAGCGCAGAGCCATCAAGACTAGCAGGCGCAGCGGAAGGAAGACAAAGCCAGTCAATCTCCCAAAGACACTGTGAGTCACGACGACGGGGGCCAGTGCCAACTAGGTGACCCGTGCGACGATCCTGAACGTAACAAAGATCGGGATCAAGAATTACTCGACAATCATGATCAGTTAGCTGACCAGCAGATATAAGCTGCATAGTCAAACCAGGAACATAAGAGACATCAGGAACATGAAAAGAGTCAGATACAAGAGTGCCATGTCCAACAACGGAAAGAGGGGAACCATCAGCGGTATGAACAGTAAGAGAATGAGAGGATGAACTTAAAGAAGACAAACTGGTATGACAAGAAGTCATATGGAACGAGGCACGAAAATCAAGAATCCATGGACGAGTACCTGAAGCAAAAGTGATAGGTGGTCCCTCAGTAGAAGGCTTAGAAGCAGCAACCGAACTTGAAGGTGCAAAAGGATGAGTCACAGAACATGCAGCTCATGATGGTGTAGGCAACGAGGCGACGAAGAAGCTCGAGCAACCGGGCATCCGTAGTAGCAGAACCCCTCTTAGAGCCTCTAGTACCAGCACCACCAGCACCTTGTGAAGAACGGCGAGCCTGAGCCTTTCTCTTCTTGAAACAATGTATCTCCTCATGTCCATCTTTATGACAATAGTCACAGTGAAGACCACCACGCCTCTCAGATGTAGAGGGAGGAGCACTGAAGAAGGTACTATCGGTGAAGTAGCAATATGATGAGGAGCCGAAGAACGAGCAGCCAACCTGAAGAAGACTGTAGCAGACCAGCAACACGAAGACGAGTCTCCTCATTACGAACGCTAGATAGAGCGTCCATAAGAGTGACACAAGGGTGACGAGCAAGCAGCTGAGCACGAAGAGGCTCAAACTCATCATGAAGCCGAGTCAAGAAGTCATATGTGCGACGAAGCTCAAGTGCATCCTTCTGACTCTGACAAGACGAACAGGTATCCGGTGACAGATGGGGACCAAGAGTGTCAAGCTGACGCCAAATAGCAGACATCTGAGCAAAGAACTCATCCACGGTGGTATCTTCCTATCGTAAAAGATGCTCCTGACGAATAGCAGCAAGATAGGTAGAATGACCAGTAGGCTCATAGCGGTGACGCAGAAAAGCCCACATCTGATGTGCATGCTCAAACTCCACTATATCAGCAGACAGACAATCTTCCATACTAGCAGCAAGAATAGCACCTGCCCGAGCATCCTCATCCAATCACGTCCTGTACACACTGAACTGAGACTCATAGGAAGCCAAACGAGTCTTATAATCTTCAAGTAACTTCTGTTTCTCATCATCAGTAGCCTTATCTCTAATGATAGGCTCCGAAGGAGCAGCAGGACAGGGCGGGCATTTAAGATCACCCGTGAGAAACTCCCAAACACGCAGACCACGCATATGTAGACGCATGCGGAGAACCCAGTCGCGATAGTTGGTGCCATTAAAAAGTACCGGACAACGCGAGACTAGAACCCCACCCGAAGTAGAAGTCATCCTCATCGAACAACCGGCGACGACGAGAGCGCAAAAAAAAAATAGCAGCGCAAGCTGCAATTTTTTTTTCTTTTTTTTTATTTCCAAAAGACTAACCCTAGCTGCCTGACACAACACTGGTTCACACGAACCAAAGGCCGGCAGACACATGCAGAAGGGCAGCACCAGGAAGATTGCACAACACGTGGTGCACCAGCACCAGAAGAGCAGGAAATCTATATCCCAAAGTGCAGAGGAACGGCACGTGGAGCAGCACGTGCATGGTCGTGCAGCACTGCAGGCAGAGAGGCAGAGCAGGACCACGGCCACGCGCTGGCCAGCAGAGGAACAACGCACGGTGCAGAGAAACTCGGAGCGGTCAGCGGCGGCACCCACGAAGTCGTCGCGATGTCCCCGCCGCAGTGATCTGGAAGAAAAAAATTCGAAGTTGAAAAAGAAGACGCGGAACGAGCGTCAAGATCCGACGAAAGCCGCAGAGAAAAGCGGCAGCGGCTAGGGTTAAAAAAAATTGGATGGCTCTAATACTATATTATGAATAGAACTTGTATTATTATGAGGGTCAGATGCCACTATAAATAGAGGTACAAGAGATTAGAAATATGCAGAAAAGTTTCTATGCAAAGAGGAAAATACAAATAACCCCTATATCTCTAACACTTCCAACTGTTTCATCTGCGTGGTGAGGTCGTTGATTGCTGAAAAGAGCTTCCCAATCTGGTCCTTAATAACGTCGAAACGTTTGTCTTGCTTGTAGCCCATCAAACCAGATTTGGAATCTGACACCAAGTTGTTACACCCTGCTCTCAACTTGACGCAGGATCTAAGGAAGTAAGGATGTAATCTCTCTCGCCGACCGAGCTTCTAGTCGCTGGCGCCGTCGAAGAAGATGCGCCAACAGACCAGGGCTCGGGATAAGTCTTCTTGTACTCTCAACTATAGCCCCCTTTGGCACAGCTCCACAAAGCTGATTCTCCGGATTCACTTCTGATTCTCTGTTGAAGTGATTCAGTGGCTGAAATTAATTCTCTATGATTCTCTAGAATAAACTCTTAGAATCAGGATAGGGAATCACTTCATAGAATCAGGAGAAGCTACTTTTTTCAGCTTCCAGACCCTTAGTTCATTTCAGAGAATCTCTTCACGGAATCAACCAAGAATCACTTTTTCTGAAAAACAGTGTTTGGCACAGCTTCCCTGATTCTGCTTGAGAATCAGCTCCGTGGAGCTCTGCCAAAGGGGGCCTATGTTTATTCCTCTACCGTGCTCTTCTTTATATACACAGCAGGAATCAATGCAAAGCACAGAGTCCGACTTGGACTCTAATACTGGTCCAACTCTAATTGACTCTCCAGGAGATCTATCTCCCTTTATTCTGACTCATAACTTTCCTAATATGACCAGACCCTATTTAGGAAGATTTATATTATATCTTCCTATTTATTACAATCCGACTTCAATACTACAGTTACTAATACGTAAACCTTACTTTTACTCATATATTCAATGCTCTTCTTTGGTCTCTTGCACGTCTTCGGTACTGAATACCGTACATAACATGTTGACACTGGTGGGGGTGGGGTGTCCTGGAATTGATGATGATGCCCTTGGTAGTATTGAGAAAGATTGCAACAAATCACTGCAGGTGATCATCTTAATTAATAGCCCAATTCGATCCACCTGTTACCAGTGCCTCACTTTCATTTCACACGTTTTCTTGAAAAGATCTCTGTTTGAGGTCTTGAACTCTATAACTGACTGAATGAGTCATGTTTTACTAAGCATGTATAGACTTCACAGAAACCGTAACAGAACTCTGCTTACTGATCTTGGAAGTAATGCTTGTCCTTGCAGGTGCTTTATATATCACATTGTCTAAATGCAACTGATGCAGGAGTTTCATCCATAATGAAGTCGAATCTATCAGGATTGAATATTTCATATTGCTGTCCTGTAAGTAGCTAATCATGATTCGTTGCTGCCCCATGGTGTCGATTCAGTAAACTGCAGTAAATTCTTCCTCATTGTAGCTATTTCACCAACACAACTCCTGTTGCAGGGCTCCCTAGACAATTTGTGGAAGAGTTGCTGTGATAATATGTGCTGGTCGGCCAGGAGAAACAGGTGTACCGGCAACAGCTGCTGGAACTATTAATCTTTAGTGCTCTAAATATCTCATGGTCAGTCATTATTTCATCCTGTATGTTTAGCTTACCATTCTGCAGTGCTTGCATGCCCAGGTTTCGCATCACTACAAAAACTCACTCTGGTTATTTGAGGTTTGCCTAAGAGGAAAGTACTTCTTCTGTTTCAGTTATATTGTGTTTGTACATAGATTGGATTTGAGATCGTTGATCGATGCTATAGCAGAAGCTGAGGGCATTTCTGTTAGCAATAAGCAATTCAAGACAAAGGTTGGGAAAGGTAATCACTTGCAATCTTTGCTGATTACATGCGTATTATAACTGAGATTGTAGCTTGATCCACTGAAGTTCAGCATAGCTTGGCCTTTTCAGTTTCCCTTATTATAAGTAGAAGCTTATATTGGTGCTATCTGCCCCCTTATTTATGTATATGTATACTGTTATAAATAATGAACTTGTATTATTAAGAGGGCTAAGGGCCACAATATATAGAGGTACAGGAAATTATAAATATGCAGATAACCCTTTATATAATGGAGAAAATACAATATACTCATATATCCCTAACAACTCCTTAAACTCATGGTGAATCATGAGCACTGAGTTTGGAGAGATAAAAACAATGTTGAGCTCGGGTTTGTACCTTCGTGATGAAATCAGTCAACTGAAGCTCTAAAAGCACATACTGAAGATCAACAACATCATCTTGTATCTGTGGTCGTGTATAAGAAGCATCAACACCAATATGCTTGGTAAGATCATGCTTGACGGGATCACGAGCAATAATGATAGCACATGTACTGTCACACAAGAGAGGAGTCGCCATAGAAACAAAAACACTAAAATCCTCAAGCAACAACCATAACTAGGTAACCTCTGCAGTCACAAGAGCCATAGGACGCAACTCAGTCTCTGGCTCGAATGAGAAACTGCTGCTTGCTTCTTAGTCTTCCAAGCAATAAGGGAACCACATAGAAAAACACAATAAGCAAAAACAGATTGACGATTAGAGGAATCACTAGCCCAAGTAGCATCAGAATATGCTTTGAGCTATAAAGAGCTAGAGCGTGAAAAGAACAAGCGTATAGAAATAATCTCATGAAGATAGCGCAAGACATGAAACAAGTGACTATAGTGGGCCTGAGTGAGAGCCGAAACAAACTCACTCAGAATGTGAACAAAATACGAAATATTAGGACAAGTGACACTGAGATACATAGACTTCATACAATGTGACGATAACGAGTACAAGGTCAAGCGGCTCACCATCAGTGGGTCAAAGGTGAATATTGAGCTCCATGGGAGTCTCAACAGTGCAGTGATCAGTAAGAGAATCCCAATCAAGAAGATACTGGATGTAGTTCTCTTGAGACGGAAAAATTCCCTCAGAGGTAGAGGAAACTTCAATCCCAAGGAAGTAATGAAGAGGACCAAGATCTAACATAAGTAACTACTTACTGAGATGAGCCTTTACGAAAGCTATGTACTCAGGGTCATGTCTAGTGATTATCATATCATCAACATAGAGAAAAAGAAGAGTCCAACCATGAGACGAGGTATGCACAAAGAACGCAGAATCATGAGCACTAGCACAAAAACTAGCAGCTGTGATTACTGACGTGAAACGCTGAAACCAAGCACGAGGAGCTTGCTTGATGCTATAAAGAGAGCGACGAAGGCGACAAACCATACCCTCACAAACATAATACCCAGGTAGTGACTACATGTAAACCTCCTCACGCAGCTTACCATTAAGAAAAACATTCTTCACATCAAGCTGAGAGATGGACCACTCACGAATAGAGGCCACAACAAGAAGAGTGCGAACAGTGTGTTCATGTGAGCAACAGAAGCAAAAGTCTCATCATAGTCACAACTGTGTTCCTACAGGAAGCCACGACCAACTAGTCGAGCCTTATAACGCTCAAAAGAACCATCAGAGTGAATCTTAACTAGACCCACTTGCAGGTGATAGGACGAACACGTGGGGGACAAGGCACAAGATCCCACATGCCAGTACGCTCAAGAGCAGCAATCTCCTCAGCCATGGCATGTTGTAATTCCAGATGAGGAACAACATCACGATATGTAGTAGGCTCAGAAAGAATGGTAGCAACAAAACTAGAAGGAGAGTACCGATCAGAAGGCTGACGAGAGCGATGCCATATGTGAGACCTATGTGTGCTGAATACATTGGCTATCACGATAAAAGTTTTGAATATTGCCAAAACACCCTTTTCAACAAGGTTCGACTCTAAGTTCAATCTCTGGCAAGGTTCAACAATAGGTTCAACATGTTTTGGGTAGCTCCGGCAAGGCCCAACAATAGGCTTGACATGTTTTGGGTTGCTCCGACAAGGTCCGACGATTGGTCCAGCATGCTTTAGGTAGCTCTTGCTAGGTCCAACGTGAGGTCCGACAAACTTTGGCTAGGTCCGACGTAAGGTCCGGTTAGTTTATGCTAGGTCCGACGCAAGGTCCGGTTAGCTTTAGCAAGGTACGGCGCAAGGTCCGGTTAGCTTTGGCAAGGTCCTATGTAAGATCGCAATGGTTCTGCTTTTAACTTGCAATATTTCAAACATGTTTTACGCTTATGGTAAGGTTTTATTAGTATTCATTTGCTAAGTTTTTGGTGTGTTTTGGTGGTTAAGGCTGGTATTATCTTGCTATGTTTGCAACATGCTTATGTGAGGTGCTCACGTAAGGTGTTGTGGTTTTTGGACTAACGAGAGTCAAATCGAGGACTTGTGTTCGGGAGAAGTGGTTGTTTATTCATGTACAAGTGTTGCTTGAGGTCAAGAAATGGCTGGTGACGGGATCCATTGACTAGTCTTAGAGAGAAGATGAGGTTCAACAACCAAGTTCAGGAAGAATTGTGGTTGAGTTGATCGGGATGTCACGCAGCATGTTTGGTTCAAGAACAATGCATATGAAGGTATCATGGACGTTGTTGGAAAGTGTTTGCACGTGTGCATGGGATGCATGGACGTGACAACATTGTTCCAAGGCATGATGAAAAGTAGTGAACATGAAGATGTGGTCGAAAACGTCCAACCGGGTGATTATGCCTCAGGCTACGGCTGAGGTGGTTATGGTTCATTTATGGAAAGATTTGAGTTTGTTTTGGTTAGATTTCATGTGAGTCACGAAGTTGAGCTATTTTAGGACTGTGGGATACGTTCCTAAGGTGTTATGAAGTCTTAAGATTGCTTCTATCTACGTATAGAAGAGTCTTGAGCAGTTATGGAAAGTTTCGGCTGAAACTGAGTAGGATTAGAGTCCTAGTTAGGATTGGGTTGGCCTTAGGGCTGGTTATAAAAGCAAAGGAGGCCAGAGCTCGTTGTGAGATGACTTTGGGATGTTCCTATTATGTTTTGATCAATAAAATTTGCAGTTTAGAGGAGCTTTTGTGCCTTGTTCATCCGACTTGTTTCGGACAAGTTTTTCTCGTCGAGTTTCTGCACAGCACAATGTTGCTTTGGTGTTTTATCATAACTCAAGTTTTACAGATCCGATTGACGTGATTCCTTATGGTTTGTCTTTTCACAACTTGATTATCTATCATCTATGAAAATTACAAAATCATTGAATTTGTGGTTTCTGATCTACACGAGTTTCTTTGCAGTGTTGCAGATCTGTTTCATCGGGTAGAACATATT
Organism: Tuctoria greenei; assembly: GCA_036927565.1. Lineage (NCBI taxonomy): Eukaryota > Viridiplantae > Streptophyta > Magnoliopsida > Poales > Poaceae > Tuctoria > Tuctoria greenei. The sequence continues at coordinate 135,516,480 of JAYESD010000001.1, read as the reverse complement.
TACCTTTGTTCAATCTTTCGGACATAACTTGAGTTTTTCTCAACGTTTTTCCATGATTCTTGTTGTCGTGTCTTCATCACTTGATTTTATACAATATCTACTACTTTTATCACGATTGAACATATTTAGATCAGTTGCATACACGGTTTCTTAACAAATTGATTTTCTGCCGAGGGGTTTTCATTGTTTCCATCGAAAAAGTTTTCATCTACCATTCACCCCCCTCTAGTAGATTTTCACATGCTCTTCGACCCTACACCATGTCCAAGAGGCTGCTTAGGAGAAGAATCATAAGAAGGAGATGGTTCCTCAAGAGAAGAGGGTGCCTCGAAAGAAGATGGGTCATCAGACGAAGATGACTCAATTGGAGTTGATGGCTCACCAGAAGAACACACAACTCATCGAGTGTAGATCCTTGTCACATGAGGCTTTATAGTTTAGTCCGGGACCATAGAAGAAGGCTCCAAAGAAGACATTATGGGACATGGCACTGAGCGTGAGGGAGGTACACTAGCAATGGAGGTATCTGGAAGGAATCTAAACGAAATTGGATCAACCAAAGATACAAGAGAAGTATCTGAAGAAGGACGAGGATAGAATGAATGCGTCTCGTTGAAGACAACATCTCGTGAGATCCTCATCCGTTGACCAACAGGATCCCAAAAATGATACCCCTTATGTTCAACATTGTATCCAAGAGAAACACACTCGACCGACTGAGCAGTGAGCTTAGTGCCCTCACGAGGTGCGAGCAGCACATAGCACACACAACCAAAAAGACAAAGGCTGGTATAGTCAAGTGTATTTCCAGTATGACGATGAAAAGGAATCTCACCCTGAAGAGCAGACGAAGGCTGAATGTTAATCAGGTAAGTGGCAGTAGAAATAGCCTCAACCCAAAAGTGAGGAGGAACAGAGGAAGCATGCAGAAGAGTCCGAGCAGTCTCAACAAGATTTTGATGCTTGTGCTCGGCCACACCATTCTGAGCAAGAGCGTCGGAATAAGAAAATCGAGCAAGAGTGCCTTGCTTAGAAAGAAACTGATGAAGAGCATCAGAAAGAAACTCACGAGCAGAATCATCAAGAAAAACACGAATAGACGTGTCATAATGAGTGTGAATCATAGCTGAAAAGGTTTTATAGATAGATAAAGTATCACTGTGATGTTTCATAAAGTAAATCCATGTGTGACGAGAAAAGTCATATATAAAAATGATGTAATATCGACGTCCTCCTCTGGACACAAAAGGAGCTGGACCCCATACATCTGAATGAACAAGATCAAATAGACGCTCAGACACTGAATCACTAGAATGATAAGGAAGCTGAATTTATTTCCCTAATCGACAACCCTGACACGAAGCTAAAGACTTAGAGCTTGAAACTGATCCTAAGAGACCACTAGAGACTATGGGACTGATAGACGAGAGCCACACAGATGACCCAAACGATGGTGCCACTAAGCAAATGTTGAGGTGGATGAAGCAGTAAACGCGGAGCCACCAAGACTAGCAAGCGCAGCGGAAGGAAGACGAAGCCAATCAAGCTCCCAAAGACAATGTGAGTCACGACGACGAGGGCCAGTGCTAACTAGGCGACCCGTGTGACGATCCTGGACATAACAAAGATCAGGGTCAAGAATCACTCGACGGTCATGATCAGTTAGCTGACCAGCAGATATAAGCTGCATGGTCAGACCAACAACATAAGAGACATCGAGAACTTGAAAAGAGATAGATAAAAGAGTACCTTATCCAACAATAGAAAAAGAAGAACCATCAGCAGTATGAACGGTAAGAGAACGAGAGGAAGAACTCAAAGAAGACAAACTGGTGCGATAAGGAGTCATATGAAATGAAGCACCAAAAATCAAGAATCCATGGACGGGTACCTGGAGCAGAAGTGGTTGGTGGTCCCTTAGTAGAAGACTTAAAAGCAACAGTAGAATCTGAAGGTGCAGAAGGCTGAGTCATAGAACCAGCAGCTCCTGATGGCGTAGAGGCAACAAGGCGACGAAGAAGCATGAGCATCTCTGCATCTGTAGTAGTAGAACCCCCCTGAGAGCCTCTAGTACTAGCACCACCAGCACTCTATGAAGAATGGCGAGCCTGAGCCTTCCTCTTTCTGAAAAGGGTGCCTCCTCATGCCCATCTTTACCACAATAGTCACAGTGAAGATCACCACGTCCTCCTGAATGTAGCCCAGAGGGGGGGGGGTGAATAGGCTTTTTGGATTTTTATTGATCCCTAAAACACTTAGAAAGCCGACCCAACTTGTTTGGGACAAAGGCTTTGTTGTTGTTGTTGTTGCCTGAAACACTTAGCAAAGAGATCAAATACAGGAAGGTCAGACTAGTCCGTTATGGTGTGGACTAGTTCGGTATATGCGCACTTAAAAAGTGTCAAAGTAAATCTTTAATTCTTCTTCTAGTATTCTATACAGCGGAAAACAATTCACAACTTAAGTATAATATGAATATGAAGTAAGAGATTGCAACTATCAAGTTTAATACAATATTTTGATGAAAATTAAACAAGAATTTGCAAACCCTACAATATGATCAAAAAGAAGAACAAGAACACGCGAGACAAGATTTTACCTGAGCTTCGATTCCACACAAAAATCTACGTCTCCGTTGAGGAGCCCACAAAGGACCGGGTCTTCACTAACCCTTCCCTGATTGAATCGCCACGAAGGACGATTCTCAATCACTAACCGCACAAAGGGTAAATACCTCGTTTAATGGGCCTTCTCACAAGTTGAGGGCTCCCCAAAGATTACAACGAATGAACACCACCAAACACACTCAAAAGATGTACAATTATCAATGAGAGTGTGCAAGAGATCAAAACCAAGAGCTCAAGACTGTGAAGAATGAATTCTCTCCTTTATCCAATCCCTAATCCTCAAATATTTTATCCTTTTTTTGGTTTAGAATGAGTGGACAGAGGTGTTTTTTGTGCTCTGGAGAGGTGTGGCGGTGCAGGGGTTCAAGTAATTAGGTTACATGGTCGTGCACCTCTTTTTATACCATGGTTTCAAAGTTATCGTTAGGTTTCGCGAAGTGCGGACTAGTTTGTTGTTGGACACTGGACTAGTCTGATGTGCGTGTGTAAAAAACCCTAAATGTCGAGGGTACCAGACTAGTCTCTTATGGTGCGGACTAGTTCGTTTTTGTCTTAGAGAGTTTTCGGACTAGTCTGGTCAATATCAGACTTGTCCGCTGTGGTGAAAATGTGAAGAACCGAGGACAAGTCCGCACTTGGAGGACTTGCCGTTTTAGCACTAGAGAATTTTCGGACTAGTCCGGTCAATATCGGAATAGTCCTCTCTTGTGCAAATCCTGAAGAGCTGCGGACAAGTCCGCACCTGGAGGACATGTCTATTTTTATCCAGAGAGATTTCGGACTATTTCGATTTTGACCGGACTAGTCCGAAATCTTGTGTAGCTTCTTGTCACTTAAAACTTGTGCAGTGAGTGTGATCTTGTCACTTGAGCTATTGGGATGTGTTTCTCCAACACACCCCTAACAAATTAAATCTACTCTTTCAAATCTTGAGCCCTTTTTCTTTTGGACCTCATTCTCCTTCCTTTTTGTGATTTCTTTCTCATCTCTTGAAACCTGCTCTCATCTCGACAATTTTGCTAGGATCTCATTTGTTTGTCATTAATCAACCAAAACCCACCGGGGATGCCTAGATGCACTTTCAATCTCCCCCTTTTTGGTGATTGATGACAACCAATTGAGATTACACAAATATAATGAAAAAGTCAGGTTTTCATAGAGTGTGCACATATGAGTTTTGAGAAAAAAATGTAAATGTAGAAGTACTACTCATATGTGCACTCTTTATGGTGGGGTGCAAACCTATGTGTGTGTGCAATAATTTTGATGTGAATGAGGTGAAAAGCATAATCATAACATCATAAAGATTATCAAGCACACATAGCAATTTTAAAGCATAATGCATAGATCATAGAAAACACATATTACATGTCCAAAAGCGCAATAAAAGTATTACATGACCAAATGCATAAAAGAGGTAGAGCATAAAGACATAAGTTAAGACCTACTAACACTCCCCCTCAATCTAAGCTAAGACCTAACTCAACCTCAATCTCTCCCCCTTTGGCATCAAGGCACCAAAAAGGAAAAGAATGAGAGATCTACTCGTTATCGTCGGCTCCATCCGCGCTTTCGGTCCTTTTTTTCACTTTCTTCTTCATCATGCTGATGATGATGAGGAGGAGAATCACTCATCATGCCCCCACAGCCAAAGTAAGCAAGTTCAGAGTTGGTGAGAGGAGGAAGCTCAGAGAAGTCAGATCCAGAGTCTTCTGAGATGACAGGAGACCCCACAGGCTCAATTTCCAGTTCTTGACAAATGGCCTTGACGTTTTCTTTCATGTATTTCATTTGCTCCTTTCTTGCCTTGTTGATATTGTGTAGCTTCACCTCTGATTTGCGGCAAGAACCAGAGATAGCAGCAAGATACTTCATTATCCCACTAGCGGACCCCTTGTGAGATGGAGGGTCCCTAGAGCTAGAGGGAGCCCTTGCTTCTTCTTGGGATCTCCTTGGGTGCTCCTCACTTGACGAAGGAGAGGGAGCCGTTGGGAGAGTAGCTTCATGCGGCTTCTGAGTCCTCAAAGTAGTGTGCTCCACGTCCTTCACAAACTCGACTCCTGGAACCTTCTCAATCATGAACATAATATATGGCGCATAGCCACAATAGTGGTTGGGAGTGCAAGAGATCATTCCAAATATAGTTGAACACATCAAACCTTCTTCTCCTGCTTATGACCTTCATCGGGGTTCTCAAGTACCCTTGGACACTGTCTGCATACCCATCCTTAGGAGTAATGGTCTTTCGAAGCACTTGATTGAGGACAATGAAGAATGGCTTCATGTTGTTGGTTGATGGGGGCTAGTAAGGAAGACGAGTTTCTTAGAGGAACTTCATCTTGTCCTTCTCTAGAGGGTTGTCATTGTGGATCACAATCTCATAGTTCCCGATATCCTCAAGATGTAACAACTTTGCAAAGTCAACATAGGTGATAGAGTAGATTGATCCATGTGTCATCCAGGTTACTCTTTCTTCACCTATATTGGCAAAGTGACAAGTGGCATAGAATTGGGCTATCACTTCATCATTCTAGTTGTATCTAAAGGATAACAGATCCTTTAGACCATGCCTCTCTATAGCGGCCACTACCTCATCAAATGCAGCATAGCTCTTTCTTCCAAGGTAGTTCCAGTCTATCCATTAACTGGTACCACTGGGGTCTTCATGTTGGGTAGACGCTGTTGTAGTAATTCGAGTGGAAATCACTCCAAAACCTCGGATCAACAACTACCTTCCCACTGCTGTAAGGGTCGACTTTCCTGAACTTCCAGGCAACATCGTTGCCCTTTCCAGTGAATTTCTCCTCTGAGAACTCCTATTTCTTTGTATTGGAGGTGCCATCTTCAGAGGATTAATCGAGCCAGAGGCAATCCCTTTTCCTTTGCCCTTAGCTTGGTGTGGAGCCATTGAGCTAGATCCAACTACTTCTTTACCCTTTGTAGATGGTTTCTTTGCTGGGACCTTTTGCCGCATAGGAGGTGGAGCGAGTGAAGAGTCAGCAGCATGATCTTGCCTTTTCTTGATACGATGCTCCGTAGCACGAGGAAATGTCTCTTGATCCATTTCGACCTCGTAGTTGGAGATATTCTCGTTAGAGGAGGTCAACATTTTCCCTGATAGAGGAGAGATACATGCCATTGATAAGAATCGGTGACAAGAAATGCATTGAGAGAGGATAAGCTAGGAATTTAATCAGCAACACATCGGACTTGTTCGTATCTCATGTGCGGACTAGTCCGAATCACCGGACTTGTCCGCACAGATAACAAACTAGTCGGTTGTTCAAACCCTAGCTAAATTTTTTTTGGAGTTTCTCAATATAAGAGTGCGATAATGACAACATGTAGTTGGAATGCATCAAGGAAACATGTATGGGCAATAGGAATCAAACTTATTGAGCAATACTAAGGAAAATCGAAGATTTAGGGTTTTGTGAGAACATTACCAAATCCTTCGATCCAAAGAGTTTGGAGAGTTTTCGATGCGAAATAGTCCGGGGTCTTCGATCCCCTTACAATGGAGATCGGTTTTCACGGAGAGATGTGAAGATTTGAAGGAGAACTCGCAAAATCACCTTGGGAGCACTTGAGTGAGGAGAGAGAAGATGGGGAAAGTTGTGAGGAGGAAGAAGAAGAGTTTGCACCTGCTCAAGAGGTTAAGGCGTCATGATACCGGACTAGTCCGTGGTCACACCGTACTAGTACGGTCCCGCGGACACAACGCGGACTGGTCTGCATGTGCGCACTAGTCTGAGGTAACCACAGACTAGTTCGTGGTCACCTGGACAAAGGAGTCTATATATTTATATAAACCTTACGTATGTATATGAAGGGACAAATATAGATCTTTCGGACAAATATTTCACAAGTATTCTTGATGAACATGATCAGTAAATACTCAACAATCAAGCTATGACCATAATTCATCAAGATCCAATAATTAACATAGTTTTTAGGAAAAATCAAGGAAAGATGAGTTTTCTTCAAAAAATCTTGATTTTGAAGAAGTTAGCATTCAGATATGCAAGATTTCAAGCCATGTTCCCAGCATCAAGGATATTTAGTTCATTTCGAAGCTCACAAAAGTGTTTTTCATCAAGTGGCTTGGTGAACATGTCGGCTAGTTTTTTCTCACTTTTGACATGGTAAATGGCTATGTCTCCTTTGATTGAATGGTCTCTCAAAAAATGATGTCAGATATCAATGTGTTTGGTCCTAGAGTGCTCAACTGAGTTATGTGCAACTTTAATCGCACTCTCATTATCACAAAGGAGCGGAATACGATTCATATTGTAACTGTAGTTCCTTAGAGTTTGTCACATCCAAATGAATTATGCACAACAACTCCCGGCTGCAACATACTCCGCTTCAGCTGTGGACAAGGCAATGGAGTTTTGTTTCTTGGAGGACCAAGAAACTAGGGACCTACCCAAGAATTGGCAAGTTCCGGAGGTACTTTTTCTACCCACCTTGCATCCGACATAATATGCATCGGAGTATCCAATGAGATTGAACTTTGAACCATTAGGATACCAAAGGCCTAGGTTGGGTGTATGAACTAAATATCGCAAGATCCTTTTTACGGTTGTCAAATGACATTCCTTAGGATTGGCTTGAAACCTTGCACACATACATACACTCAACATGATATCGGGCCTAGATGCACATAAATAAAGTAGAGAGCCAATCATGGAGAGGTATACCTTTTGATGCACATTAGGTCCAACTTCATTAAGGTCTAAGTGTCCATTTGTCGCCATGGGAGTCTTTTTGGGCTTTTCTTTGTCCGTGCCAAATTTCTTGAGAATGTCTTGGGTATACTTTGTTTGGCTTATGAACGTTCCTTCCTTTAGTTCTTTCACTTGGAATCCCAAAAAGTATCTCAACTCTCCCATTATGGACATCTCGAATCTATCTGTCATGATTTTACTAAACTCTTGACAAAAAGATTTATTAGTTGAACCAAATATGATATCATCAACATAGATTTGACAAATGAATAGATCATCATCAAAGTGCTTGGTAAACAAAGTGTAATCAGCTTTACAATTTTGAAGCCATTTTCAACTACAAAATCTCTAAGGCACTCATACCAAGCTCCAGGAGCTTGCTTGGGGCCATAGAGAGCCTTACGCAGTTTGAATACATGGTCGGGTTACTCTTGATCTTCAAACCCTGGGGGTTGCTCCATGTACACATCCTCCTTGATCGGTCCGTAGAGGAAGGTGATTTTGGCGTCCATTTGATACAACTTGAAATCATGGTGAGTAGCATATGCAAGTAATATACAAATTGATTCAAGCCTAGCTACGAGAGCAAAAGTCGCGTCGAAATCCAAACCTTTGACTTGTGAGTAACCTTTGGCCACAAGTCGTGCCTTTTTTCTTGTTACCACTCCGTGTTCGTCTTGCTTGTTACGGAAGACCCATTTAGTGCCGATGATGTTGGACTTGGGTCTTTCAACAAGTTCCCACACTTCGTTCCTATTGAAGTTGTTCAATTCTTCTTGCATCGCCATCACCCAGCCATGATCTCTTAGTGCATATTCAACCATGTATGGTTCTAAAGAGGATACAAAAGAATAGTATTCACGGATTAGCTATACTAGACCGGGTTGTCACTCCCTTTTGGATGTCACAAATTATGTTGTCGACGGGGTGATCTCTTTCTATTCTTTGGTGTACTCTTGGACGTGACACTTGTGGTCTTGAATTCTCATGATCATCATCTTCTTGGTCTCCCCCTAGATGGTTGCCTTCATTATTGTTTTGATTATATTGATCTCCTTGAGGTTGATCTGGTGTGGAAGCTCCTCCTTGATCATTTTCCTCCGTTTGTGGTTCATTTTCTTCACTTGGATTTTGAGGTGATGCTTGTGGTCGAATATCGCCAAGTGCCATTCTTCTCAATGTTTGACATGGAGCTTCTTCTTGATCTAGCACACACTTGTCAACTTGCTCTAATTGAGAGCCATTAGTTTCATCGAACACTACGTCATGTGCTACTTCAACAAGTCCAGAGACTTTGTTGAAGACACGATAAGCGTAGGAGTTCGAATCATAGCTAAGCAAGAAACCTTCCTCGGACTTCGAAGCGAACTTTGAGGTCCTAGGCTTCTTGTTTAGAATATAACATTTTGAACCAAAAACTCTAAAGTATGAAATATTTGGTTTGTTACCAGTGAGTAGTTCATATGAGGTTTTCTTGAGTAAACGATGAAGGTATAGTCGGTTTATGGCATGGTAAGCGGTGTTAACCGATTCAACCCAAAACCGGTTTGAAGTCTTGTATTCATTGAGCATTGTCCTCGCCACATCAATGAGTGTTTGATTCTTCCTTTCGGCTACCCCGTTTTGTTGAGGAGAGTAAGGTGCTGAAAATTCATGTTTTATTCCTTCCTCATCTAGATACTCCTCAACTTGAGTATTCTTGAACTCTGTTCTATTGTCACTTCGTATTTTCTTTATCATCAATGAGAATTCATTTTGAGCTCGTCTGAGAAACTTCTTGAGTGTTCCTTGAGTTTCTGTCTTATCATGCAAAAATAAAACCCACGTGAAGCGTGAAAAATCATCGACAATGACTAAACCATATTTATTATCGCCGATGCTTATGTAAGCAATTGGGCCGAGTAGGTCCATGTGGAGGAGCTCAAGCGGTCTTTTTTTAGTCATGACATTCTTCGCGGGATGGGGTGCTCCTACTTGCTTCCCAGCTTGGCACGCACTACAAGGTCTGTCTTTCTCAAAAATAACATCCTTCAAACCTCGGATGTGATCATCTTTTAGAAGTTTTTTTAGATTCCTCATACCAACATGTGCTAGCCGTCTATGATACAACCAACCCATGTTAGTCTTTGCAATCAAGCATGTGACAAGTTTGGCTCTATCTTTGTTGAAATCAACTAGATAAAGTTTTCCCTTTAACATACCCTTGAATGCAATAGAGTTATCAGTCCTTCTAGAGACGGTCTCACCCTCATTAGTAAATAAACAATTATAACCTTTGTCACATAGTTGAGATATGAACAAGAGGTTATAATCTAAGGAATCAACATGTAAAACATGAGAAAGTGTATGTTTTGATGAAATTGCTATTTTACAGGTACCTAGCACCCTTCCTTGACTATTATCACCAAAATAGATGCCTTCGCTTGAGTCTTCATTTTGTTCGTACTCCACGAACATTTTTCTTTCTCCGGTCATGTGATTTGTGCATCCACAATCTAGCACCCATTTTGCTCCACCGGACGCATATGCCTACAAAAACAAATTATGCTTTGGTCTTAGGTACCAAAGCTTGCTTGGGTCCTTTGAGGTTAGTGACACTTGGGCACCCACACACGAGACTTGGTGTTCTCATGGCGTGGCTCAACATATTTAGCATGAACTTTTCCATAACTATCTTTCATAAGCACATATGAAGCATCAAAGGTTCTAAACAAGATTTGTTGTTCATATGAGTTCACAATATTAAATTTATCAACATTATTATGTTTTCCAACTTGGGAAGAGTTTCCCTTGACAAAAACAATGTGCCCTTGTCATTATTGTGGCTTCTAGCTTTTTTCCTTTCACCATGAGAATACCCAATGCCATGATTAACATTAGTAGGTCTTGTGACCAAGTATGCACTGCGTGCATACTTGACCTTCTCCTTGTCAAACATGCCACTTTGGAAGGGATGCTTGTCTTTTGTCAAGTTTGACTTTTCTTTCAAGTTAGTGTCACTTTTAGCACATGTACTAGTTATGACAGTTTTAGATTCAATATGTTGAGAAGGTGAGCTTAAAGAGGATGAAGAACCACTTTCCTTGAGTGACTCAACTTGCATCTCAAGGATCTTGTTAACTTTGGTTAAGTTAGCGTGTTCATCCTTGATAGTGATGTTTGAGTCTTTCAACTTCAAACAAGTCTCCTTGCTTTAAGCTAACTCAAGTTCAAGTAATTTACTTCGCTCCATTTCAAGCTCAAGAAGCTTTTCAATCTCAAGATATTTCTCCTTTTGGAGAATGATCATATCTTCTTGGCGATTGACTAGCTCCTCCTTATCAACAATCTCATCCATTAGAATTTTCATTTTAGCTATAGTATTTTTATCTAAACCTCTAAGCATGTCTTCATCATCACTAGAATTATCAATATCACTAGTAAAGGAATGCGAGGAGGAAGATTTAGTATTAACCTTTATTTTTCCTTCCTTGGCCATTAGGCATGTGTGGTTGGTTTCCATCCATGCTCCCATGGTTGGGAAGAGAGTGGAATTCATGGTAGGCTTCTTGATAGCTATAGTGGCCATCTCTTCTTCTTCTTCTTCTTCTTCAGATGAGGACTCATCATTGGAGTTCTACTCCTTCCCTAGATGTGCTTGGTCATGCTTCTTCTTTTTCTTGAATATTTTCTTTTGTTGAGGCTTGTTGTCTTTACTCTTCCTCTTATTGTCTTCATGTGGGCAATCCACTATGAAATGATCATATTCTCCAAAATTATAGCATGCACATCTCATCTTGGATCTTTGCCTGTCCTTATGTCTTCCTTCACTTGAACTGCCACCCTTTCTTCTTCTCATCATTTTCTTGAATTTTTTGATGAACAGTATCATGTCTTCATCATCGACATCAGTGCTTTCATCATCACCATCATCTTCCTCAGGAGCTTCTCGAGTTTTTTTTATGCGGATTTCCATGTTGCCTTTAGAGCAACTCCTCTCTTCTTTGCCGAGGTAAGGTTGGCAAGTTCCTTGACATGTTTGGCTTCCTTCTCCATCATTTCGAAGTTGATGATTTTGCCAAGAATTTCGTCCAGCGTCATTTTGTGAAATCCGAGACATTCTCTAATCATGGAGCAGAGTGTCAAGTTTCGAGCCATAAATGCTCTAAGAATCAATTTGACCACTTCATGATCTGTCCACTTCTTGCTACCATAGGCTCGGACTTTGTTGATGAGAGATTTCAGTGGATTGTACATCTCTTGGGGTGATTCACCTTCTTCGATAGCAAACCTTCCCAATTCACTTTCAATCATCTCAATTTTAGCTTCACGTACATGACGATCACCTTCATGTGCGGTTTTGAGAGTATCCAAAATTTCCTTAGCAACTTCGAGTCCATCCACTTTGGTGAACTCGTCTCGGCTCAATGATGAGGTGATTACAGCTGCGGCTTGAGCATTTCGATGAATAGCTTGCTCTTGATCTGGAGTTAGCTCTTCATCATCATCGGGAATATCTAGCCCTGTACACACTATATGCCAAAGACTTGGGTTAAGAGATATAAGGTTCATTTTCATGTTCTGTGTCCATATTGAATAATCATTTCCATCAAAGTATGATGCTTTCCCTAAAGTAATTGATAAGTAATGATTATTAGAATTTAAGCGCTCATAGTTAAAAGGGTATAGGGAGTAGTTTGTGTGACTACTCCTTCCCTTTGGGGGAGAGAGCCTTCTTTCGCATAAGTGCCTTGAGTTGGAGCATCTCCTCATCATCATCCTCACAGTCTTGAATGGCATTGAGGAGTTTCTCTAGTTTTCGGTTTCCTTCATCATCACCCTTTTCATGGTTGAGGCCCTTGTTTTCACCCTTGATTTCCGACATCGTCTCTTCGAGCGGTGATTCTCTTTTAAAGAGTTTGGCTCTGATACCAATTGAATGTAGCCTAGAGGGGGGTTGAAAGTGCATCTAGGCATCCCCGTGGGTTTTGGATGATTGATGACGACAATTAAGATGCAAATGAGCTTAGTTGATCTTAAGCACAGGTACAAGGACTGAAATGAGATGAAAACCCTGAAAAAGGAAAAGGAGAAAACGGGCGTCATAGACCCAAGCATAGAAATTAGGGTTTCTATGATATTGAGCTTATATGAGCCGTATCATGTGAGAGGGTGGTTGTATCATGTGCATTGAGATCAAACTAAGGGGCTCAAAGTGGTGGTTTAGAGAAAAACCTAAGTGAGAAGCCTAAAATGAGAAAACCCCTAGGAGGCCGGACTAGTCCGGGCCTCAGGGCCGGACTAGTCCGGCCATGGCAGACAAGTCCGTTTTGAGACGGACAAAACGTCTCTGGAGTGAACCAGAGTGAATTTGGAGCTAAGTCCGATAAGTTCGGACTTGTTCATTTTTGGACAGACCAAAGCTCTCTGGAGTAGTTCGGACTTGTCCGTTTGGGTACGGACTTGTCCGTTTGAGACTTAGTGTGACAGTCCGAGAGAAACCCTGGGGGGGGGGGGACTAGTCTGCTCCTGTGGCCGGACTATTCCGGGCCAACCGAGAAAAGTCCGTTTTGGAATGGACCAAGTGGTTTTGTTCCACTTCAGACTAGTCCGTTGTTGACCGGACTAGTCCGTTGTCTAGTGACCGTTTGAATTTGGAAATTTGGCGGGTAGCATGACGATCGTTGCTCAGTGTGGTAGTTGTCGAGAACTGACCAGGGGTTAGTGGTCCCATAGGGCCGAACTAGTCCGGGGTCTGAGGCTGGACTAGTCCGCCCCTTTGTTGATGTAAGAAAAAGGGGCTCGGGACCTCTATAAAAAGGGGACCCCCGGGCTCATTTGAATAACTCTTGAACCCTAGCGCCGCCACAAGCATCCTAGATCCTTCCGAAGACTTCTACTCGTCCTACTAACCCCCTAAGAGCAAATCTTGAAGAGATTAGGGTTTGGGGAGGAGAGTAAAGGGAGATCATAGCGCTTTGGCTCTCTGTTTGATCTCTTGCACATTGTGTTGTGTTGTGTGGCTTGTGTGAGTTGAGCTTCGTGTGCTCCTCTTGTATTGATTTGTGGGAGCCTCAGGTTGTGAGCAACCTGATACAACTTGGTGATTACCCATTTATATAGTGGAAACCAAGCCGGCCATCGTGGTGGCTTGGTGAGAGAAGGGTCAAGTGAGACCTGGTCCTTGTGTGGACTTCTCAACGTGGAGGTAGGCTTCTTCGTGGAGCTGAACCACGGGATAAATCTCGTTTCACTTGTCTTTCGCTTTTTGTGATCACTAGTATTGCTATTAGGGTTCACTCTGCTCTTATTGACTTACACTTTGATTATATGTGTGAACTTGCAATCTAAGTGTTTAAACTTCACAATCGGAGTTTCACAAGTTTACTACACATTGCTCATATCTTCTGTGAACTTTTATTCCGCAAACAACTTGTAGAAATCAAGCTTTAGGGTTTCCACCCTGTGCTGAGCGAACTAGTCCGACCCTGTGCAGACTAGTCCGGCCACAGAAATTTAATCTTGTTTGATCAAGTGATTTCATGTATTATTGCCTATTCACCCCCCTCTAGGCGACTTTCAATTGGTATCAGAGTCGGCTTCTCCCCAAGAGTCTAACAACTGGGAGAAGTAATTGCCGGAAGGGGTGACAACGAGGTTCCGGTGGTCGTCGATGACACCAAGACGAAGAACGTCGATGTTCTTCAAGATGATCCGAATGACGACGAAGAAGTTCGAATGCTCAAGGCACGGCTTCGTGAGAAGCTCAACGTGCCGAAGAAGGAGATCAAGCCAATTACTCCGGTTAACATCGACAACGGGAGTAGTTCACAAGACTACTCTCGGTATCCTTACAATTATGAGCAACTTACCGCTAGCAACCATTATTTGTCTATTCCAATTGGCAAACCTCCTCAATTTGACGAAAATGATTATTCTATGTGGAAGCATAACATGAAGATGCACCTCATTTCCTTAAACCCTAGCTTGTGGCAAATTGTGATGACAAGTGTTCATCTTCTGAAGAATGAGGAAGATATCACTCTGGAGCAAGCCGTCCTTCTATATCGCAATGCTCAAGCTGTTGGAGTGATTACCTCCTCATTGAAACGCGAGGAGTTCAACCGCATTGAAGGGTTGGAGGTTCCCAAGGAGATTTGGGATACCCTCAAGACGGCGCACGAAGGCAACCACGTGATAAGGGAAGCAAAGATCGAGATGATCGAAGGAGAGCTTGGGAGATTCACCATCATGGAGGGTGAATCTCTGCAAGATATGTATGACCGCCTCAAGACTGTCATCAACAAGAGTCGGTCATATGGAAGCACCCGGTGGACCGACCACGAGGTAGTAAATAGGATGATTCGAGCATTCATGCCTCGAAACGTCACTCTTTGCTCTCTAATTCATGAAAGTTCGGGCTTCCACAAGATGACTCCTGAAGAAGTGCTACGGAGAATCATCAACCATGAGATGATGGAGCAAGAAGCGATGTTCTACAATGATCTACAAAAGATTTCCTCGTCCAAGAAAAGGGACGTTGCATTCAAAGCAACGTCGTCCTCAAAGTCTCAAGAAAAGGAAGAGAGTGATGAAGAGAGTCCCGACACCGATGAGGAAGAAGCTCTCTTCATCAACAACTTTAAGAGGATGTTTAGAAGGAGGAGGGGGGAGCTACCAAAATGAAAGAGGAAGCAAAGATAAGCCCAAGACAAGATCAAAAAGGGCTTGCTACAATTGTGGAGAATATGGCCACTTCATTGTGGATTGTCCACATGAAGAAAATAAGAAGAAGAAGGGGGGCAAGTCCAAAGAGAAGAAGTAATTCAAGAAGAAGAAACAATCTGGACATGCCCATCTTGGAAAGGAGTGGGATTCAAATGAGGAATCCTCCTCCGATGAAGATGAGAAGGTAGCAACTATTGCTATGAAGAAGACAACAACGGAGAACAAGCTCTTCCCCAACTTGGAGACTTCAAGGCCAACATGTCTCATGGCCAAGGAGGGAAGAAAGAAGGTTAAATCTAAATCCTCTTCCTCAATTTCCTCTCATGATGATTTTGATAGTAGTAGTGAAAATGAACATATGCTTAAAGACATGAGTAAAAGCACTTTGAAAAGATTGAGATTGTTAACGGAGGAAATATTTGAGAAAGAAGAACTCATCAACCGTTAAGAGGACATGTTCATCCAACAAAAGGAGAGATGTCAAGAGGTTGAGGAGCTCTTGGAGCTTGAAAGAGAAAGAAGCAAGGCACTCGAGCGTGAACTCGCTTTGAGCAAGGAAACTTGCTCAAACCTTGGGAACACTACAATTGTGCTCAAGGATGAACTTGTTAGTTTGACACAAGCTAACAAGATATTTGAGACGCAAGTGAAGTCTCTCAAGGTCAATGCATCTTCTTCCTCTACAAGCTCACCTTCCACAAATATTAAATCTGAAGCATCTCAACCTTGTAAACGCTCAAACTTAATCATAAAGCTTAAAGATGAGATAAAGTTGGCACAAACCAATCAAGCACCCAAGGGTGGCATCTTTGACAAGGAGAAGATGACATATGCACGTAGTGCAAATACCAACACAAGACATCCCCTTGTCAAGGATGGTCTTGGTTATTCTCGGGGATGAGTCAAAACGCCAAAGCTCCCAAGAATGGCAAAGACTTGATTGTTTTTGTCAAAGTAGGCTCATACAACAATAAGGGAAAGAACATTGCTACTACACCTAAAATGCCTAAGAAAGAGCCTCATCCAATGTTCCATGATTTTGATGCTTCATATGTTTTATTAAGGAACAAGTTTGGAAAGACATATGATAGGTATGTTGGGCCACACCGCAAGAGTCCCAAACCTTGTGTGTGGGTGCCCAAGTGCCTCTTGACTAACATCAAAGGACCAAACACCGCTTGGGTACCTAAAGCCAAGTCTTAACTCTTTCTTGTAGGCATACTCCTTCGATGGAACCAAGTGAGTTCTTGATAGTGGATGCAAAAATCATATGACCAGAGAGAGGAAGATGTTTGTGGAGTATGAGCCAAATGAAGATCCAAGTGAAGGAATCTATTTTGGGGACAATAGCCAAGGAAAAATCCTTGGCACTGGTAAAATTGATATATCCCCTAATCATACTCTTTCAAATATTTTACATGTTGATTCACTTGATTATAACCTCTTGTCCATATCACAACTATGTGACAAAGGTTATAATTGTTTATTCACTAATGAGGGTGTGACCGTCACAAGGAGAAGCAATGGCTCAATAGCCTTTAAGGGTGTACTCAAGGGAAAGCTCTATCTTGTGGATTTCTCCGCGTATAGAGCCCAACTTGATACATGCTTAATTGCAAAAACTAACATGGGATGGCTTTGGCATAGAAGGATAGCCCATGTTGGGATGAGGAATTTGCAAAAACTCCTTAAGGGCGAGCACATCTGTGGTTTAAAGAATTTTGTGTCTCAAAAGGATAGGCCATGTAGTGCATGCCAAGCCGGAAAGCAAGTTGGAGCACCACATCCATCCAAGAACATTATGACAACATCAAGACCATTGGAGCTTCTACACAAGGATCTCTTCGGTCCAATCGCCTACATTAGTATTGGTGGTAACAAATATGGTCTTGTTATTGTTGATGACTTTTCACGTTTCACTTGGGTATTCTTTTTGCATGACAAGAGCGAGACTCAAGGTGTTCTCAAGAGATACTTGAAGAGAGCTCAAAATGAGTTCTCCTTGAGTATCAAAACCATAAGGAGTGACAATGGCACCGAATTCAAGAATACTCAAGTTGAAGATTTTTTGGATGAAGAAGGCATCAAGCATGAGTTATCGGCCCCTGAATGTAGGCCTAGAGGGGGGGGTGAATAGGCCTTTTTGAATTTTCTTGGTTCTTGTAACACTCAACAACAAAGTCAATACCAGAGATATCGGACTAGTCTAGTAAAGTGCGGACTAGTCCGGTTTTCACGGGCTAAGTTGATCAAGTTCAGTCAATTTGATTGATTCGTTAATGTTTGCAGCAGAAATATAAACTTGAATGACAGTTTAATAGTTGTATGTCAAATTCTATTACAATTAGGGCTCTTGTTCAACAATTTAACTCAAATTGAACAAAGTGAATCAAACCCTAGATTAAGTTGATCAATTAAGATGAAGAACGCGAAAGGACAAGACACACGATTTATCCCGTGGTTCGGCTACCACGAAGGCAACCTACGTCCATGTTGAGGAGCCCACAAAAGGACCGGGTCTTCTCCAACCCTTCCCTCGTCGGATCGCCACGAAGGCCAATCCTCTTCCACTAATCACAAAGGGTAAATAACCAAGTTGAAGGGGCGTTCTCACACGTTGAGAGCTCCCTTGATTACTACTTACAAAGCCACCAATAGCACACTCAAAAATTACAAATTGAAACGCAAGAGTGTGTTAGAGAATCAAACCAAGAGCTCAATGATGTGTGCCAAGTGTCTCTCCAATGATCTAGAAGTGATCTTCAATAGATTGATCGATTTTGCACTTAATTTCGTGGAGAGAGGTGGTTTTTGAGTCTCTTGGGAGGTGTGACGGCGCTAGGGTTCGAGAGATTATAAAAGTGGGCCGTGCACCTCTATTTATATGGGGTTTCTAAAAGTGACCGTTAGGGTTTAGAAAGATCGGACTAGTCCGTGGTGGTCACCGGACTAGTCCGGTGTGCTGTGTGTAGCAAACCCTAAGTGTCCAGGAATATCGGACTAGTCCGGTTGAAAACGGACTTGTCCGATTTCACTACTGGAAATCTTCGGACTAGTCCGATTGCCATCGGACTTGTCCGGACATATGAAACCCTAAGTGTTTAGGATGACAAGTCCGCACTTGGAGGACTTGTCAGATTTAGATCAGTGTGTATATCGGACTAGTCCGTGTAGACACCGGACTTGTCCGAAGTGGATCAGAAAGAATATCAGACTAGTCCGGATCACAACAGACTTGTCCGATTTTGTGCAGAAAGTGATACCGGACTAGTCCGGCTGATATCGGACTAGTCCAGTCCTGTATAACTTTGTGCATTGTGTGTGTGTGCTTGAAAGTGATTGAGCTCTTGGGTCTGTTTCCTTAACACACTCCATACATAATAATCTACTATTTTCTTCTCCTTGAGCTCAAATTCACTTTGCTTCTCATTTCCCTTCTTTTTGGCATTTTGCTCATTTTTCATTATTTGCCTGCATTCATCTCAACAAAAGGATTAGGATCCCAATTGCTTGTCATAAATCATCCAAAACCCACAAGGGAGTCCTAGATGCACTTTCAATCTCCCCCTTTTTGGTGATTGATGACAACCAATTGAGATTTCACAAAATAAGGCAAAAAATGAGATTTTCATAAAGTATGCACATATGACTCAAAAATACATCAAGCAACAAGAGAATTATCCATATGTGCATTCTTTATGGTGGGATGCATACTAAGTGCATGAATACATTGAGAATGACAGAATTTACATTAATCAACCGATACCAAGTGCATATGACATTCCAGGAGCAAAAATGCAGTTTTCATCACATACTCGCAAATAAATTGAGCAATTCATCACAAGACCAAACTTAATATGAAAACAGTGTTAAACTATTACAATCACAAATAAAAGTACAGAGAAGGCTCTCTCCTCGCATCCTATTACAGCTAAAGCTAAGACTTGACTCCCCCTCAATCTCTCCCCCTTTGGCATCAAGACACCAAAAAGAGAGAGAGGAAGGTCCTAGGTTCTTCACTCTTCGCTGTCTGTCCTCTCCTCATCTTCTTCGTCTTCTTTGCTCTCCGCTTGACGAGGAGGAGAGGGAGGAGGAGGAGCGGAGCTGCTCGAGCCCCCAATGCCAAAATAGGCAAGCTCGGAGGGGGACAAGGGCCCGAGCTCAGAGATGTCAAGATCAGAATCTTCAGAAATTACTGGAGATCCAATGGGGTTGATCTCCAGCTTTTCACTCAGTTGCTTCACATTGGCTTTGATATATCTCATATCCTCCTTCCTCTTCTGATTGAGTTTATGAAGCTTTACTTCAGTCTTCTTGCAGGAGGAGAATATCGCGGACAAGTATTTGAGGATCCCACTAGCGGATCCTCTCCGAGGGGCTTCCCTGTAGGGGGGAGGATCCCTAGCAGCATCTCTTTCTGTTGCCGGTGCCTTAGGACTTGAGGCCCGCGAGGGAGCAGCCTGGACACTCACAGGCTGAGGCTTCTGAGGCCTCAGGAGAGTGTGCTCTACATCCTTCATGAATTATATTCCTGTGACCTTCTCAATCATGAACATCATGTAGGGAGCATAGCCACAGGACCGGTTGGGGGTGCTTGAGATGTTGACCATGTCGTTCCATATGTAATCTGCAACATCAAACTGTCTCTTGTTGCTTATGACCCTCATTAGAGTCCGGAGGTAGCCCTGTACACTCCCTGCATCCCCATCCTTGGGGGCAATGGTCTTCCGGAGAACTCTGTTCAGAACCACAAAGAAGGGCTTCATGTTCTTTGTGGATGGAGGAACATACTTAGAGTTGGGCTCATACAATAACTTCATTCTGTCCCTCTCAATGACCCCTATGTTGTGGATGATCAGGTGGTCATGTCCAGCAGAGTCTAAATGGAGCAAGCTTGCAAAATCCTCCTGAGTGATGGAGTACTTGGATCCATGGGTCATCCAAGTCACACTCTCTTCATCTTCACTCGAGAAGTGGCATGTTGCATAGAATTGTGCA
Source organism: Tuctoria greenei (assembly GCA_036927565.1). Classification (NCBI taxonomy): domain Eukaryota; kingdom Viridiplantae; phylum Streptophyta; class Magnoliopsida; order Poales; family Poaceae; genus Tuctoria; species Tuctoria greenei. Next base: position 135,496,418 of record JAYESD010000001.1, on the reverse strand, counting down.
ATCACTTCATCATTCCAATTGTGTCTGAAGGCAAACAGATCCTTCAGACCATGCCTTTCTGCTACAGCAATGACCTCATCAAAAGCTGAACACTTCTTCTTCTCTAGGTGGGCCCAGTCAATCCACTGACTGCGCACCACCGGAGTCTTCATCGGCAGGTAAACCAGCCTGTAGAAATCTGCATGGAAGTTTGACCAAAACCTTCCATCAGCTGCCTGCTTTGGTCTTCCATAGCAATCAATGCTTCTTAGCTTGGCTGCCACATCGCTGCCTTTCCCATTGAATTTCTCTTCATTGGGGTCCCAGACCCCTTCTCTGGGAGCATGAAGCTTCAAGGGCCCAACTGGCCCCGTTGCGACTCCCTTGCCCTTTCCCTTTGCTTGACGAAGGCCGCTTGAAGACGTAGCAGCCTTCGAGGCGGGCTTCTTGGCACAGACCTTCCTCCGAACCTGGGGAGGGAAGGTAGCAGGCTCGGAAGGTCTTTCTTGGCGTTTCTTGCCAACACCCGCCGAGGACCGAGGTGCCACCTCGTGGTCCAACTCGGCCTCAAAGTCGGAGATCTCGTTGTCGGAGCCCGACATGATCTGAGAATGATTGAGCAAGAATAATGACAAGTTATACAAGGCATAGGTAAGACAAGATAGCAATGGATGGCATTAAGGAATTAAGGAATTAGGTTTCAGGTTCAGAAACATCGGACTTGTCCGGTGCTCAGGCACGGACTAGTCCGGGGTACCGGACTTGTCCGTGCATGGACCGGACTAGTCCGGTGTTCATCCTCAAAAACCTAACAGATTGGACAGGATACAATCCCTAATGCAAATCTAGTCTAGCATACACGTAGTACATCAACTAAACATGTAACTAGTGAAGGGTGCTAGGCCAAACGATCAACAATTGAGAAAAACACGATTTCTAGGATTTTGAAGATTTTTACCGAAGAAATCGATGGAGGCTCGAAGTTTTGGGGGTTGGAGGCCGGACTAGTCCGCTAGCTTCAATCCCCAAGTCTTCAAGCTTGATCTCCGCCCAAATGAGTGGCTTTTCGATGGAGGATGCAAAAGATCGCCTTGGGAGCTCGAGCGCAAGAGAGAGGAAGCCTAGAGCGAATGTGAGGGTGAGGAGATTAGGGTTTGGTGGCGGCTAGGGTTATTGACACGAAAAATCGAACAAGTCCGGACATGACTGGACTAGTCCGAAGTCATCCAGAGACCTATATCGGACTAGTCCGTGGTCTATCGGACTAGTGCGGCCTAACCGACACTCTGCGGACTAGTCTGCATGGGCGGACTAGTCCGGGTAACCACGGACTAGTCTGTGGTCACCAGGAAAGAATTGCATAGCCCATTCATATATATTTGAAGGTACAATAATAGAGAATAGAGAGGCAGAACAATTCAAGTAATCTTGATGAATTTGACCAGTAAGCATACAACAATCATACAATGATCAAAATTCATCATGATCAAATAATTGACATAGTTTTTCGAGAGAAAAATGGAGAGGGATGATTTCCACAATTCAATCAACATTTTTGAAGCAATCATACAGGTGGCAACTTTTCAAGCCACACTCCGAGAATCAAGAATATTTAGCTCATTTCGGAGTTTGCAAAAACGCTTTTCATCAAGTGGCTTGGTGACTATGTCGGCCAATTGTTTTTGGGTGTTGACATGTGAGATGGTTATGTCTCCTTTCATGGAATGGTCTCTCAAGAAATGATGTCTTATGTCTATGTGTTTAGTCCTAGAGTGCTCAACTGGATTGTGGGCTATTTTAATGGCACTCTCATTATCACAAAGGAGAGGAATATGGTTCATATTGTAACCGTAATCCCTTAGAGTTTGTCGCATCCAAAGGAGTTGTGCACAACAACTCCCGGCTGCAACATACTTCGCTTCGGTTGTGGATAATGCAATGGAATTTTGTTTCTTAGATGACCAAGAAACCAAAGGTCTTCCTAGGAATTGGCATGTGCCAGAGGTGCTTTTTCTATCAACTTTGCACCCGGCATAATCTGCATCGGAGTAACCAATGAGATTGAATTTGGAGCCTTTTGGGTACCAAAGACCAAGGTTGGGTGTATGAACTAAATATCTCAAGATTCTTTTTACGGCTGTCAAGTGACATTCCTTAGGGTTGGCTTGAAATCTTGCACACAAACATACACTCAACATAATATCTGGCCTAGATGCACATAAGTAGAGTAAAGATCCAATCATGGAGCGATATACCTTTTGGTCGGTGCTCGGTCCATCTTCATTGAGATCCAAGTGGCCATTCGTAGCCATGGGAGTCTTTATGGGCTTTACCTTGTCCATGCCAAACTTCTTGAGTATGTCCTGCGTGTACTTGGTTTGGCTTATAAATGTTCCTTCCCTTTGTTGCCGCACTTGGAATCCCAAGAAGTACTTCAATTATCCAATCATTGACATTTCAAACCTGTCTGTCATAATTCTACTAAATTCTTCACAGAAGGATTGGTTAGTTGATCCAAAAATTATATCATCAACATAGATTTGGCAAATAAAAATATCATTATCTAGATTCTTTGTGAATAATGTATAATCTACTTTGCCAATTTGAAAACCATTATCAATTAAGAAATCTCTAAGACACTCATACCAAGCTCTAGGAGCTTGTTTGAGTCCATAGAGAGCCTTACGCAGTTTATATACGTGGTCGGGGAACTCTTCGTCTTCAAACCCTGGTGGTTGCTCCACGTACACCTCTTCCTTGATCAGTCCGTTGAGGAAGGCGCTTTTCACGTCCATTTGATACAGCTTGAAATCATGGTGAGTAGCATATGCAAGTAATATTCTAATTGATTCAAGCCTAGCTACTGGAGCAAAAGTCTCATCGAAATCCAAACCTTCGACTTGTGAGTAACATTTGGCCACAAGTCGTGCCTTGTTTCTTGTCACCACTCCGTGTTTGTCTTGCTTGTTGCGGAAGACCCACTTGGTGCACACTATATTTGCATTGGGTCTTGCCACAAGTTCCCAAACCTCGTTTCTCTTGAAGTTGTTCAACTCTTCTTGCATTGCCACCACCCAGTCTAGATCCTTCAATGCATCCTCAGTCCTGCGTGGTTCCAAAAAGGAGACAAACGAGTAATGCTCACAAAAATTAGCTATACGAGATCTAGTGGTTACTCCCTTTTGGATGTCACCGATGATGTTGTCGATTGGGTGATCCTTTGAATGCATTGGTGTACTCTTGGGTGTGGCACTTGGAGAGTTGTGTGTTGGTGATCATTTTCTTCTCCCCCTGAGTGGTTGCCCTCGTTGATTTGTTGATCATCTTCATATTCTTGTGATTGATCTTGTATCGAAGCTCCTCCTTGATTGTTGACCTCCTCTTGTGGTTCACTTTCCTCTTGTATTTGTAACGATGACTCTGGTGGTCGAACTTCGCCTAGAGCCATTCTCTTCAATGCTTGATAAGGAGCTTCTTCTTTACCTAATTCACATTGATCAACTTGCTCCTTTTGGGAGCCATTAGTTTCATCGAACACTACGTCACGTGCCACTTCAACAAGTCCGGAGGCCTTGTTGAAAACACGATAGGCGTAAGTGTTCGAATCATAACCAAGCAAGAAACCTTCATCGGACTTCGAAGCGAACTTTGAAGTCCTGGGCTTCTTGTTCAAGATATAACATGGAGAGCCGAAAACTCGAAAATATGAAATGTTTGGTTTGTTACCGGTGAGTAGCTCATAAGGAGTCTTCTTGAGTAGTCGATGAAGGTAGAGTCGATTTGCGGCGTGGCAAGTGGTGTTAATTGCTTCCGCCCAAAATCGATCTGAAGTCTTGTATTCATCGAGCATTGTTCTTGCCATCTCTATGAGCGTTCGGTTCTTCCTTTCGGCAACTCCATTTTGTTGTGGAGAGTATGGTGCTGAAAATTCGTGCTTGATTCCCTCCTCATCAAGGTACTCCTCCACTTGTATGTTCTTGAACTCCGTGCTGTTGTCACTCCGAATACTCTTGATCGATAGTGAGAACTCGTTTTGCGCTCGCTTGAAGAATTTCTTGAGTGTCCCTTGTGTTTCTGACTTGTCATGCAAAAAGAACACCCAAGTGAAGCGGGAAAAATCATCAATAATGACTAAAATGTATTTATTACCGCCGATGCTTATGTAAGCAATTGGACCAAACAAGTCCATATGAAGTAGTTCGAGCGGTCTTGTCGTAGTTATGATGTTCTTTGCGGGATGATGTGCTCCAACTTGCTTCCCAGCTTGGCACGTGCTACAAGGCCTGTCTTTCTCAAAAACAACATCTTTCAAACCTCGGATGTGATCGCCCTTGAGGAGTTTTTGAAGATTCCTCATACCAACATGTGCTGGTCGTCTATGCCACAGCCAACCCATGTTGGTTTTTGCAATCAAGCATGTGTCGAGTTCGACTTTATCCTTGTTGAAGTCAACAAGGTAAAGCTTTCCCTTCAACATACCCTTGAATGAAACGGAACCATCACTCCTCCTTGAGACGGTCACACCCTCGTTAGTGAACAAGCAATAATAACCTTTGTCACATAATTGAGATATGGACAGCAGGTTATAATCTAAAGATTCAACATGTAAAACATGAGAAAGAGTGTGTTCAGAGGATATTGCTATTTTACCGGTACCGAGCACCCTTCCTTGACTATTATCTCCAAAGTAGATGCCTTCGTTTGGGTCCTCATTTTCTTCATATTCCACGAACATCCTCCTTTCTCCGGTCATGTGGTTGGTGCATCCACTGTCTAGCACCCATTTGGATCCACCGGAGGAATAGGCCTGCAGAAACAAATTATGCCTTGGTTTTAGGTACCCAAGCTTGCTTGGGTCCTTGGAGGTTAGTTACAATACATTTGGGCACCCACACATGGGATTTTGTGTTCCCATGGTGTGGCCCAGCATAATAAGCATAAACTTTACCAAGATTGTTTCTCATTAATACATAAGAGGCATCAAAGGTTTTGAACAAAAGTTGTTGATGTTTATGGATCGGACTAGTCTGGGTGACCGGACTTGTCCGGATGACCGGACTTGTCCGGACCACAACCGGACTAGTCCGATGTTCATGAGAGTTCAGGTTCTTAATTTTCGAGTTACCAGGTTGTGAGGGTCCTCCCTTCACAAAGGTAATCCTTCCCTTGTTATTCTTATGACTTCCAGCATTTTGCTTTCCATCATAAGAGTAACCAATGCCATACTTGACATTTGGAGGTCTTTGGACCAAGTATGCACTACGTGCATAGTCGATCCTCTTCTTGTCAAATATTCCACATTGGGTAGGATTTTTATCCTTTGTGGAGGTAGACTTTTCCTTCAACCTGGTGTTGATTTTACCACATTTGCACATATGAAGAAGATTAGTTGAAGTGGGTTGAGAAGGTAGACTTGAAGAGGAGGAAGATTCACTTAGCTTGAGTGACTCAACTTGCACTTCAAGGATCTTGTTAACCTTGATCAGGTCATCAAGTTGATCCTTGATTGCAACGTTTGAGTTGGTTAACTCCAAGCAAGTTTTCTTGCTTGAAGCTAGCTCAAGCTCTAGTGAGCTGTTTTTCTCCTTTTCAAGAACTAGAAGATTGTCAAGTTCGACATACTTCTCCTTTTGGGAGATAATCATGTCCTCTTGACGATCAATTAGCCGTTCCTTCTCAACAAGTTGGTCAAGTAAAAATTTCATTTTAGCAGCAGTTTTTCTATCTAATCCAATTAACATATCTTCATCATCACTATCTAGTTCATCATTACTCGAGTAGGAATGCATGGAAGGAGTTTTGGTGTTTACCTTGCGTTTACCTTCCTTTGTCATGAGGCAAGAGCCATTTCCCTTCTTTGTACCGAGCGTGGGGAAGAGTGTGGGTTTCTTGGACGTGCTTTCAATGGCTATGCTAGCCATCTCTTCTTCATCGGATGATGAGGACTCATCGTTTGAGTCCCACTCCTTTCCAATGTGTGCTTGTTCAACTTGTTTCTTCTTCTTGAAGAATTTCTTCAGTTGAGGCTTGGCTTCTTTATTCTTCTTCTTGTTGTCCTCATACGGGCAATCGACTATAAAGTGGTTATACTCACCACAATTATAGCACGCCCACCTCATCTTCGGCTTTGTCCTCTCCTTGTACTTGCCTTCACTTGATTTTGTTCCTTGTCTTTTCTTCATTATTCTTTTGAACTTTTTCATGAACAAAATCATATCCTCTTCGTCCAGCTCACTGCTTTCATCATCGCTGTCCTCCTCAAGCTGTGCTTCTCTTGCTTCTTTGGATAGAGGTTTGAGTGTGGACTTTAAGGCAACTCCCTTCTTCTTGGCCAATGTGAGGTCGGCTATTTCTTTGACGTGCTTGGCTTGTTTCTCCATCATTTCAAAGTTGATGATTTTGCCAAGCAATTCATCTGGAGTCATCCTCTTGTACCCGGGACTTTCTCTGATCATAGAGCATAGTGTGACATTGCGAGGCATAAAGGCTCTAAGGATGAGCTTTACAACCTCGTGGTCATTCCACTTCTTGCTCCCATATGATCGAACCTTGTTTACAAGTGTCTTCAATCGGTTGTACATGTCCTGGGGAGACTCGTCTTCCTCAATTGCAAACCTTCCTAGTTCGCCTTCGATCATTTCAATTTTCCCCTCCTGCACATGTCGGTCACCTTCATGGGCTGTTTGTAGTGTGTCCCATATTTCCTTGGCAATCTCCAGTCCGTCCACCTTTGTGAATTCATCTCGACTTAGAGAGGAGGTGATTACGGCTGCGGCTTGAGCGTTTCTGTGGATGGCTTGCTCTTGACTTGGGGTGAGCTCTTCGTCGTCATCTGGGATGTCTATTCCTGTGCACACAATATGCCATAAACTTGGGTTAAGGGAAATCAAGTGCATCTTCATATTTTGCCTCCACATGGAGTAATCACTCCCATCGAAGTGTGGGGCTTTTCCAAGAGGAATAGATAAGTGATGGCTGTTGTTTGAATTTAAACGATCATAGTTAAAAGGATATCAGGAGTAGTCAGTGTGACTACTCCCCTTCTTCTTTTCTTCAACTTTAGCTTTCCCTTTGGAAAGTGCTTTCTTTCTGAGGGGTGCTTTCAGCTCCAGCGTCTCCTCGTCATCATCATCGAAGTCTTGAATTGCTTCGAGATACTTTTCCAGCTTTTGGTTCTTGTCGTTGTTCACTTCTTCCTGGTTGTTGATTTTTTGAACTTCCTTCATGTCCGACATGATCTCTTCGAGTGGTTGCACTCTTTCTTGAAGAACCTGCTCTGATACCAATTGAATGTAGGCCTAGAGGGGGGTGAATAGGCTTTTTGAATTTTCTCGGTTCCTGTAACACTCAACAACAAAGTCAATACCAGAGATATCGGACTAGTCCGGTAAAGTGCGGACTAGTCCGGTTTTCACGGGCTAAGTTGATCAAGTTCATTCAATTTGATTGATTCGTTAATGTTTGCAGCGGAAATATAAACTTGAATGACAGTTTAATAGTTGTATGTCAAATTCTATTACAATTAGGGCTCTTGTTCAACAATTTAACTCAAATTGAACAAAGTGAATCAAACCCTAGATTAAGTTGATCAATTAAGATGAAGAACGCGAAAGGACAAGACACACGATTTATCCCGTGGTTCGGCTACCACGAAGGCAACCTACGTCCACGTTGAGGAGCCCACAAAAGGACCGGGTCTTCTCCAACCCTTCCCTCGTTGGATCGCCACGAAGGCCAATCCTCTTCCACTAATCACAAAGGGTAAATAACCAAGTTGAAGGGGCGTTCTCACACGTTGAGAGCTCCCTTGATTACAACTTACAAAGCCACCAATAACACACTCAAAAATTACAAATTGAAACGCAAGAGTGTGTTAGAGAATCAAACCAAGAGCTCAATGATGTGTGCCAAGTGTCTCTCCAATGATCTAGAAGTGATCTTCAATAGATTGATCGATTTTGCACTTAATTTCGTGGAGAGAGGTGGTTTTTGAGTCTCTTGGGAGGTGTGACGGCGCTAGGGTTTGAGAGCTTATAAAAGTGGGTCGTGCACCTCTATTTATATGGGGTTCCTAAAAGTGACCGTTAGGGTTCAGAAAGATCGGACTAGTCCGTGGTGGTCATCGGACTAGTCCGGTGTGCTGTGTGTAGCAAACCCTAAGTGTCCAGGAATATCGGACTAGTCCGGTTGAAAACGGGCTTGTCCGATTTCACTACTGGAAATCTTCGGACTAGTCCGATTGCCATCGGACTTGTTCGGACATATGAAACCCTAAGTGTTTAGGATGACAAGTCCGCACTTGGAGGACTTGTCAGATTTAGATCAGTGTGTATATCGAACTAGTCTGTGTAGACACCAGACTTGTCCGAAGTGGATCAGAAAGAATATCGGACTAGTCCGGATCACAACAGACTTGTTCGATTTTGTGCAGAAAGTGATATCGGACTAGTCCGGCTGATATTGGACTAGTCCGGTCCTGTATAACTTTGTGCATTGTGTGTGTGTGCTTGAAAGTGATTGAGCTCTTGGGTGTGTTTCCTTAACACACTCCATACATAATAATCTACTATTTTCTTCTCCTTGAGCTCAAATTCACTTTGCTTCTCATTTCCCTTCTTTTTGGCATTTTGCTCATTTTTCATTATTTGCCTGCATTCATCTCAACAAAAGGATTAGGATCCCAATTGCTTGTCATAAATCATCCAAAACCCACAAGAGAGTCCTAGATGCACTTTCAGCCCCCTACTCCCCTCAACAAAATGGGGTGGCCGAGAGGAAGAATAGGACCTTAATTGAGATGTCAAGAACCATGATTGATGAGTACAAGACGTCGGACCAGTTTTGGGCGGAAGCGGTTAACACCACTTGCCATGCCATAAACCGGTTGTATCTTCACCGCATACTTAAGAAGACGTCATATGAGCTCCTAACCGGTAGCAAGCCCAACATCTCTTACTTTTGTGTTTTTGCGAGTAAATGCTACATTCTTAACAAGAAGCCTAGGACTTCGAAGTTTACTTCTAAGTCCGAGTAGGGTTTCTTGCCTGGCTATGACTCAAACACTTACACCTATCGTGTCTTTAACAAATCCTCCAGAATTGTTGAAGCGTAGCGTTTGATGACACTAATGGCTCCCAAGTGGAGCAAGTTGATTGTCATGTGCTAGATCAAGAAGAAGCTCCACAAGTGGTGATAGGAAGGATGGCACTTGGAGACATACGACCACAAGAACAACCTCAAGATGCAAGTGACCATATTACACATCAAGCAAGCTCTTCCTCAAATGATGAAGATCAAATTCCCCAAGATGCACTCCAAGAAGATGAAAATGGAGGAATCAATCAAGTGGGAGACAATGAGGATGTGGAAGACCAAGATGGTGAATCAAGACCTCAAGCGCCACACCCAAGAGTTCATCAAAGCGTCCAACGGGACCATCCCGTTGACAATATACTTGGAGACATCTCCAAGGGGGTAACTACTCGATCTCGTGTTGCAAACTTTTGTGAACATTACTCTTTTGTTTCTTCCTTGGAGCCCCACAAGGTTGAAGAAGCACTATGAGATCCGGATAGGGAGATGGCCATGCAAGAAGAGCTCAACAACTTCGAGAGAAATCAAGTATGGGAGCTTGTGAAGAGGCCCAATGCGAATGTTGTAGGCACCAAATGGGTGTTTCACAACAAACAAGATGAACACGAGGTGGTTACAAGGAACAAGGCACGACTTGTGGCCAAAGGGTACTCACAAGTCGAAGGTTTGGATTTCGAAGAAACATTTGCTCCCATAGCTAGGCTTGAATCAATTCGTATATTACTTGCCTTTGCTACTCACCATGATTTTAAGCTATATCAAATGGACGTCAAGAGCGCATTCCTCAATGGTCCAATCAAGAAAGAGGTGTATGTGGAGCAACCCCCCGAATTTGAATATGAAGAATTCCCAAACCATGTGTACAAATTGCGTAAGGTTCTCTGTGGACTCAAACAAGCTCCTAGAGCTTGGTATGAGTGCCTTAGAGACTTTCTAACTCAAAATGGTTTCAAAATTGGGAAGACGAACTATACTCTATTCACTAAGCACTTTGATGATGATTTGTTTGTTTGCCAAATATATGTCGATGACATTATATTTGGCTCTACTAACAAAGCTTTTTGTGATGAGTTTTCTAAGATAATGACATAAAGATTTGCGATGTCCATGATGGGGGAGTTGAAGTTCTTTCTAGGTTTTCAAGTGAAGCAACTCAAGGGAGGCACGCTCATTAGTCAAACCAAGTACACACAAGATATACTCAAGAAGTTTGACATGGACAAGGCCAAACCCATCAAGACTCCTATGGAAACCAACGGGCATCTCGATATTAATGAAGATGGTCCAACTGTAGACCAAAAGGTATATCATTCCATGATAGGCTCATTTCTATAGTTATGTGCATCTAGGCCCGATATCATCCTTAGTGTGTGTATGTGTGCTATATTTCAAGCCTCTCCTAAGGTGTGTCATTTGATTGCCGTTAAGAGAATTCTTAGATATTTGGTTCACACACCAAGCCTAGGACTTTGGTACCCCAAAGGCTCTAAGTTTAAACTCATTGGATATTCCGATGCGGACTATGCGAGGTGCAAAGTTTATAGGAAGAGTACATCAGGAACATGCCAATTCCTTGGTAGATCTCTAGTGTCTTGGTCCTCAAAGAAACAAAACTCCATTACACTTTCCATAGCGGAAGCGGAGTATGTCACCGCCGGAAGTTGTTGTGCACAACTTCTTTGGATGCGACAAAATCTTAGGGACTATGGCACAAACTTGCGCCATATCCCTCTCCTATGTGAAAATGAGAGTGCCATCAAAATAGCCCACAATCCAGTTGAACACTCAAGGACCAAGCACATAGATATTCGCCACTATTTCTTGAGAGATCACTCCATCAAAGTAGACATTGCAATTTCTGATGTGAGAACCGAAAAACAATTGGTCGATATCTTTACCAAGCCCCTAGATGAGAAAAGGTTTTGTGAACTTACGAGTGAGCTAAAAATCTTAGATTCTCGAAATGTGGCTTAAGTCTTGCACATCTGATTGTAATATTCAAAATTCACACATGCTTGCGAAAACCTCATCCCCCTCAATTTCCCTACAAAGTATTTTGAAATTATTGAATCCTTGTGAATCATGGTCATAGTTTGATTGTTGATTGCTTACTGACCATATTTACAAAGATCTTTTGTGAAATATAGTCCAAAAGGATCAACTCTCCACTAAAAACTCAATATATAGGAGTTTTAGGTCTTAGGACCGGACTAGTCCGCTCCAGCAGACCGGACTAGTCCGGTGGTTCAGGTTATCCGGACCCAGTCCGGAGGCCGGACAAGTCCGGGTCCCTGATCGGACTAGTCCAGCCCTTGGGGACTTAACCTCCCCAGGGTGCCCTCGACCTCTCCACTTCCATTCAAACACTCTCTCTCCAAAACGCTCGAAAGTCGTCTCCCAAATGGTGATTTTTGATTCCATCCACAAAATATCGATTCCAATCGGTGGATTGAAGCCCTAAGGTGCTTAGGAACCTTTCCCCAAGCATCGAAGACCGATTCCTCACTCACATTTCATCGAATCAAATATTTGAAGAGGTATTCTTGACCTAACTCCAAAATCCTTGGAATTCAATCCTTTGGGTCTATTGATAGAAACTTCTTCACAAATGCTGTTGTGCACATCAATGTGATCATGTAGCTCCATTTTTGTGGTAGGGTCCGTAGTTTTTGCAAAATTTTCTTAGATTAGGGTTCTTGCTGCGTGAACCGGACTAGTCTGGCCATAGGGCGGACAAGTCCGACCTAGTGCGGACTAGTCCGGCCCTTGGGCGGACAAGTCCGGGTTACACAGTGAAAAACCTAACCTAGGTTGATCTTGTGAGTTCTACCTTTTTCCTTAACTTCCTTGACTCATACACATCCCTTTGCTTCTCTTGTCAGCAATCATGTCGGACAATGAATACGTTCCTCCTTCCGACTCTGAGACCGAAGAGGAGAAGCAGGCTCTCTTTCGCTGGAAACAAAGAGAGGATCAAGAGATGGCGGTTGCGTACTTTGCCTCTCAGAGGGCAAAGAAGATGCAGCGAGAGGAGCATAACTCTGCTGCTATCGAGGCAGCCCCGAAACGGAAGCGACTTGTGACCTTGGGTGAGCAAGCCAAGTCTCAGGGGGCAAGGACCTACAAAGATAAGGGCAAGGCCCCTGTTGATGCTGCACCCAAGAAGAGGGTGATTGTGGCCAAGAAGGCTGCAAGCAAAGTGAAGAAGGGTGTCACTCAACCCATTGGCCCCTTGAGGATGTCCTCTCCTGCACGGAACCCAAACTGTGCAGCTGCCTTCGACGCCAACATATTCAAGGGCAAGGGGGCTGAGAAGGAACGCAAGCTGAGGAAGATCAATGTTTATCAGCGTGACAGGAGCATAGTGGATCCCCGGTTCTGGTGTGACTTCCACCGTGGCTACTACAGGACGGTCTATATGACCAAGCAGACCCCTGTCACAGATGCTTAGTGGACCGACTGGGACTACATGGCCCAGAAAGATCATCAAGCCTTTAATGCTGTAATTGAGGTTGTCGAGAGGTATGGACTGAAGAAGTTCATGGCCTTACAGTACAACTTGAATGTGGAGGTCATCACTCAATTCTACTCCACCTTGTACTTCCACACCGACGGGGACATGAAGATTACTTGTATGACCCATGGAGAGCAGTACTCTACCGCATATTGGGAGTTTGCTCAGTTGCTTGACTTGGAGGATCAATTGGATAATGAAATCATCATCTCTAATCTGAAGCCAATTGATCGGGACACATTGGAGTATATGTATCCAAGTCATGCACAATATGTGGCCGGGCATATCAGAAACATCAAGCCATTCTATAGTGTGCTCAACCGGGTCCTCAGAAAGACCATTGCCCCCAAGGATGGAGATGCGGAGACAATACAAGGCAATCTAAGGCACTTAATGGTCCTCATTGATGGAGATGTCCGCTTCAATATGGTGGACTATATCTTTGATGACATCTTCAACATCTCTCACACCCCCAACCGATCATGTGGATACGTTCCGTACATTATGTACATGATTGAGAAGATCTTCGGGCTCACATTCAAGAAATATATCATTCACCGGAGGCTTCGACAACAACTCCCTCCTCCGGAGTCGGCTGCTCCTACGAGGAAGAATGTGGATCCTCCCACTTCTTCATCTCGCTTCGTGCCATCTCCTCCACCACCTGCGCCTTTGACACAATGCGGGAGTGGCTTCTTCAAATGCTTCAGGGCTCTCTTCTCCTCGTGCTGGAAGACGGAGATTCGGCAACGTCGCATGGAGCGTCGCAATGAGAAGTATCTCAAGGCGATGTGCGACAAGCTGAACATTCCAATGTCCCTCGCCGAGGAGAGCGATGGTCATCTCACGTCCTTTCCTGAGTTCACTACCGAGGAGCTTGCTGAATTTGGAGAAGCTAGGACTTCCACCGCGGCTCCGACTGATGATGATGCACATCTTGACCCGGAGGCCACAGAGAGCGACAGCGAGCCCCAAGGCGGCAATGACGACTCCGACTTCGACGATGAGTAGTCCTAAGGGCCCTTCCTCTCTTCTTCTCCTTTTTGGTGTCTTGATGCCAAAGGGGGAGAGATATCTTAGATAGCTTGGATGGACTCTTAGATCTAGGGGGGAGATATAGGGAGTGAGATGAAGAGGAAGAGATAAGATAGATTGATGTGTGAGATTATTGATCTATGTTGGACTCATGTTTCAAAACTCATTCCAAGTTGTATTGTAAGATTTAATCTATGTATTCATGTATCTTGCCTAAATTTGTGATGTGTTTCCTCATTTAAATGTCTATTTTGCATAATCATTGTCTTATCACACTTTATGAACACATCACTTAGGCACCCCACCATAACATGTATATGTATGAGAACTCTCTCAATCTCTCTTACTCATGATGCATACATTGAGGGGGAGTCACTCATACAAATACATGTTATGAAAACAAACTATTAACCTTATTGTTGAAGTCTTAATGTGTTGTCATCAATTCACCAAAAAGGGGGAGATTGAAAGTGCATCTAGGCATCCCCGTGGGTTTTGGATGATTGATGACGACAATTAAGAGGCTAATGAGCTTAGTTGATCTTAAGCACAGGTAAAAGGATTGAAATGAGATGAAAACCCTCAAAAAGGAAAAGGAGAAAACGGGTGTCATAGACTCAAGCTTAGAAATTAGGATTTCTATGGCATTGAGCTTATATGAGTCGTATCATGTGAGAGAGTGGTTGTATCATGTGCATTGAGATCAAACCAAGGGGCTCAAAGTGGTCGTTTAGAGAAAAACCTAAGTGAGAAGTCTAAAATGAGAAAAAACCTAGGAGGCCAGACTAGTCCGGCCATGGCAGACAAGTCCGTTTTGAGACGGACCAAATGTCTCTGGAGTGAACCAGAGTGAATTTGGAGCTAAGTATGAGAAGTTCGGACTTGTCCGTTTTTGGACGGACCAAAGCTCTCTGGAGTAGTTCGGACTTGTCCGTTTGGGTACGGACTTGTCCGTTTGAGACTTAGTGTGACAGACCGAGAGAAACCCTGGGGGGGGGGGGGGGGGGGGGGGACTAGTCCGCTCCTGTGGCCGGACTATTCCGGGCCAACCCAGAAAAGTCCATTTTGAAATGGACCAAGTGGTTCTGTTCCACTTCGGACTAGTCCGTTGTTGACCGGACTAGTCCGTTGTCTTGTGACCGTTTGAATTTGGAAATTTGGCGGGTAGCATGACGATCGTTGCTCAGTGTGGTAGTTGTCAAGAACTGACTAGGGGTCAGTGGTCCCATAGGGCCGGACTAGTCCGGGGTCTGAGGCTGGACTAGTCCGCCCCTTTGCTGATGTAAGCAAAAGGGGCTCGGGACCTCTATAAAAAGGGGACCCCCGGGCTCATTTGAATAACTCTTGAACCCTAGCGCCGCCACAAGCATCCTAGATCCTTCCAAAGACTTCTACTCGTCCTACTAACCCCCTAAGAGCAAATCTTAAAGAGATTAGGGTTTGGGGAGGAGAGTAAAGGAAGATCATAGCGCTTTGGCTCTCGGTTTGATCTCTTGCAAATTGTGTTGTGTTGTGTGGCTTGTGTGAGTTGAGCTTCGTGTGCTTCTCTTGTATTGATTTGTGGGAGCCTCAGGTTGTGAGCAACCCGATACAACTTGGTGAATACCCATTTATATAGTGGAAACCAAGCCGACCATCGTGGTGGCTTGGTGAGAGAAGGGTCAAGTGAGACCTGGTCCTTGTGTGGACTTCTCAACGTGGAGGTAGGCTTCTTCGTGGAGCTGAACCACAGGATAAATCTCGTTTCATCTTTTGCTTTTTGTGATCACTAGTATTGCTATTAGGGTTCACTCTGCTCTTATTGACTTACACTTTGATTATATTTGTGAACTTGCAATCTAAGTGTTTAAACTTCACAATCTGAGTTTCACAAGTTTACTACACATTGCTCATATCTTCCGTGTGTTATGAATTGTGGGCTTGTATTATTCAGGAGGCTGGAGGTCTCTATAAATAGATGTACAGAGATGTTCAATAAACATAAAAGCCCTTATGCAAAAGGGAAAATATAAAACACACCCCTACAACTCTAACACCCCCGCCCCCTCAAACTCAAGGTGCGTCACGAACACTGAGTTTGGAGAGATAAAAACAATGCTGAGCTCTGGTCTGTGCCTTCGTGAAGAAATCAGCTAGCTGAAGCTCTGAAGGCACATACTGAAGATCAACAACACCATCCTGTACCTGCGCTCGTGTATAAGAAGCATCAACACCAATATGTTTGGTGAGCTCATGCTTGACCGGATCACGAGCAATGCTGATAGCACCTGTACTGTCAGATAAAAGGGGAGTCGGCATACCAACAGAAACACCAAAGTCCTCAAGCAACCACCGCAACCAGGTCACCTCTGCACTCACAAGAGCCATAGCACGCAACTCAGCCTCTGCACTCGAACGAGAAACTGCTACCTGTTTCTTAGTCTTCCAAGCAATGAGGGAACCACCAAGAAAAACACAATAGGCAGAAAGAGATCGACGATCAGAGATATCACTAGCCCAAGTAGCATCAGAATATGCTTTAAGCTGTAGAGAGCTAGAGCATGAAAAGAACAGGCGTCTAGAGATAGTCCCACGGAGATAACACAAGACACAAAGCAAGTGACTATAGTGAACCTGGGTGGGAGCAGAAACAAACTGACTTAGAATATGAACAGAGTACGAGATATCAGGACGAGTGACACCAAGGTACACGAGACTCCCTACAATATGACGGTAACGAGTTGGATCATCAAGGGGCTCACCATCAGTGGCTCGAAGATGGACATTGAGTTCCATAGGAGTCTCAACAGTCCGGTGATTAGTGAGAGAAGCCCGATCAAGAAGATCTTGAATGTACTTCTCTTGAGACAGGTAAATTCCCTCAGAAGAGGAGGAAACTTCAATCCCAAGAAAATAGCGAAGAGGACCAAGATCGGACATAAGAAACTGCTCACTGAGACGGGCCTTTACAAAGGCTATGTACTCTGAATCATCTCCGGTGATGATCATGTCATCAACATAGAGAAGAAGAAGAGTGCGGCCATGTGACGAAGTATGCACAAAAATCGCTGGATCATGAGCACTGGCAGAGAAACCAGCGGCAGTGACCACAGACGCAAAGCGCTGAAACCAAGCACGAGGAGCCTGCTTAAGGCCATAAAGAGAACGCCGAAGGCGACAAACCATACCCTCAGGAACAGAATACCCAGGTGGTGGCTGCATATAAACCTCCTCACGCAGCTCACCGTTAAGAAAAGCATTCTTTACATCAAGCTGAGAGATGGACCAATTACGAACAGAGGCCACAGCAAGCAGAGTGCGAATTGTGGTCATGTGAGCGGCAGGAGCAAAGGTCTCATCATAGTCACGACCATGTTCTTGCTGGAAGCCACGGGCAACTAATCGAGCCTTATATCGCTCAAGTGAACCATCCGAGCGGGTCTTAACCTTATAGACCCACTTACAGGTGATGGGCCGAACACGTGGGGGACAGGTCACAAGTTCCCATGTGCCGGTGCGCTCAAGAGCAGCAATCTCCTCAGCCATCGCATGCTGCCATTCCTGATGAGGAACAGCATCACGATACATAGCCGGCTCAGGAAGAGCAGTAGCAGCAAAGCTAGAAGGAGAGTACCGATCAGGAGGCTGGCGAGAACGGTGACCTCGTCCAAGGGGCTGCTCAGGAGAAGAAGCACCAGAAGGAGATGATTCCTCAGGAGAAGAAGGCGTATCCGGAGAGTCAGGCAGAGCTGGAGAAGCTGAGACATCAGATGACTCAACTGGAGTAGACGGCTCATCAGAAGAAGATGGCACATCTGTAGTTGGCACAACTCGTTGAGTATAGACTCGCGTCACGGGAGCCTTCAAAGCATAATCAGGAACCATCGAAGAAGGTTCTGAAGAGGAGGAGGTCATGGATGAAGGTACTGAGTGTGAGTGTGAAGGAGAAACACTCACAACTGGAGCATCAGGAAGAAAAAGGAATGAAATAGGATCAACCACAGATACATAAGAAGTATCAGAAGATGGTCGAGGATAGAAGGGACGTGTCTCATCAAAAACAACATCCCGTGAAATTCTCATCCGTCGACCAACCGGATCCCAACAACGATATCCCTTATGCTCCGAGCTATAGCCTAAGAAAACACACTCAACAGACTGAGCAGTCAACTTAGTGCGTTCACGTGGTGCAAGCAACACGTAGCACACACAGCCAAAAAGACGAAGGCTGGTATAATCAGGCGGCTTGCCTGTAAGGCGCTCAAAGGGAATTCCACCTTTAAGGGTAGACAATGGCTGAATATTAATTAAGAAAGTGGCAGTAGAAACAGCCTCAGCCCAAAAATGAGGTGGAACAGAAGAGGCAATCAGAAGAGTGTGAGCTGTCTCAAGGAGATGGCGATGCTTGCGCTCTGCAACGCCATTCTGAGCATGAGCACCTGGACAAGACAATTGTGCAAGTGTTCCATGCTCAGAGAGAAAATGGCGAAGAGCATCGGATAGATACTCACCAGCAGAGTCAGCTCGAAAAATACGAATAGAGGTGTCAAACTGAGTACGAACCATAGTCGAGAATGATTTATAGATAGATAATGCCTTACTGCGATGCTTCATGAAGTAGACCCATGTGTGGCGAGAAAAATCATCTATAAAAAATATATAATATCGATGTCCTCCTTTCGAAGCAAAAGGAGCAGGGCCCCATACATCAGAATGAACAAGATCAAAAGGACGCTTAGACACTGACTCGCTAGAAGGATAAGGAAGTTGTATCTGCTTCCCTAGCCGACAACCCTGACAATGAGCTAAAGACTCGGAACTAGAAACCGATCCTAAGACACCTCGACGAACTAGAACGGAGAGGCGAGAGCCACAAAGATGACCCAAACGGTGGTGCCACTGAGAAAATGTCGAAGTGGACGAAGCAGCAAGAGTGGAGCCGACTGAACTGGCAGGCGCAGTGGAAGGAAGATGAAGCCAGTCAAGCTCCCAAAGACGCTGTGAGTCACGACGACGAGGGCCAGTACCAAGCAGGCGACCCGTGCAACGATCCTGAACATAGCAACAATCATGATCAAGAATCACTCGACAATCATTATCAGTGAGTTGACCAGCAGATATAAGTTGCATTGTAAGTCCAGGAACAAAAGAAACAGCAGGAACAACAAAAGTGTTAGATAGAAGAGTGCCCTGTCCAATAACCAAAAGAGGAGAACCATCGGCAGTATGAACAATAGAAGGACGGTACGAAGAACTCAAGGAAGACAAACTGGTAGGATAAGGAGTCATATGGAACGAAGCACCAGAGTCAAGAATCCATGGACAATTACCTGGAGCAGAAGTAGAAGGTGGTCCCTTAGTGGAAGACGGAGAAGCAGCAGCAGTACTCGAAGGCGCAGAAGACTGAGTCACAGAACCAGCAGCTCCCGATGGTGCAGAAGTAGCAAGGCGACGAAGAAGCATGAGTATCTGGGCATCCGTAGGATCAGACCTCACCTGAGATCCTCCAGTAATAGCACCACCAGCACCCTGTGAAGACCGACGAGCCTGAGCCTTCCTCTTTTTGAAACAAGATGTCTCCTCATGACCATCTTTACCACAGTAATCACAATGACGAGCACCACGCCCCCTGGCATAGAAGAAGAAGACGAAGTCATCACCGTCGACGGAGAGACAGTATGCACCGGTGTTGAAGAGCGGGCTGCCAATACTGAAGTAGCACGCAGCAACCCGGCAGCCTGAAGACGAGTCTCCTCATTACGAACACTCGTCAGAGCATCCATAAGAGAAACGCAGGGGTGACGAGCAAGCAGCTGAGCATGAAGAGGCTCAAACTCGGCACGAAGACGAGTCAGAAAGTCATAGGTGCGTCGAAGCTCAAGTGCAGCCTCCTGACTTTGACAAGACGAACTTGTATCTGTCGACAACCGAGGACCAAGAGCATCAAGCTGACGCCAAATAGCAGACATCTGACCGAAGAACTCCTCTACTGAAGTGTCTCCTTGCTGCAACAATTGCTCCTGACGAATAGCAGCAAGGTAGGTAGACTGTCCAGTAGGCTCATAACGAGAGCGAAGAAAGGCCCACATCTGATATGCAAACTCAAACTCAACTATGTCTACAGCAAGACGATCCTCCATACTGGCAGCAAGAATAGCAGCAGTCCGAGCATCATCATCTAGCCAGCTCCTGTATAAACTGACGTGAGACTGATACGTAGAGTAGCGTACATCATAATCTGCCAGCAGCTTCTTCTTATCATCATCAGTAGCCTTATCTGGAATAACAGGCTCAGAAGGAACTGCAGGACAAGACGGACATTGGAGATCACCCATAAGATACTCCTAGAGTCGCAGACCGCGCATATGCAGGCGCATACGAGGAACCCAATCACAGTAATTAGTGCCATAGAAGAGCACCGGACACCGCACGACTGGAAGTCCGCCCGAAGAAGTCATCATGATGAAGATGACCGACGATGGCGGGAGATCAAAAGAAAGAAAAGAGAAGAAAGAGAAGAAAAATAACAACAAGAAATTTTTCTTTTCTCTGTTTTTTTTATTTTTTTCTTTTTTTTTCTTTTTTTTTTTATCTCAAACCCTAGAAGACCTAACCGCTAGAACTAGCACTCGTTACAACCGAGCGGGAGCGGCGGCGGCTTGAGGACCCACGATCGGGCCTGCAATCACGGAAGCAGGAGCACCTACGAGTGCACCCACGTGATCACACTTGACTGGAAGCAGGCAGCACCCATGTGATACTAGAAGCAGGCAGCACCCACATGATCCAAGCAGACAGAGGCAGACATGGTATCACGGAAGCAGGAACAGGCACGACACCCAGGAACAGAGGAAGCAGGCACGGCACCCACGACTCCAAGCGGCGAGCACAGCAGCGCTGACGACGACAGACGCTCTGGCGACCGTAAAAAATATAGAAGAGCCGAGATCCAAAGACGGGGAGGAGCTTCAAAGCGTCGGGATCCGGCGGAAACGGTAGAGAAGAGCGACCGATGGTGGCGGCTAGGGTAAAAAAACCTAGTTTGATGGCTCTGATACCATGTTATGAATTGTGGGCTTGTATTATTCAGGAGGCCGGAGGCCTCTATAAATAGATGTACAGAGATGTTCAATAAACATAAAAGCCCTTATGCAAAAGGGAAAATATAAAACACACCCCTACACCACCTCTAACACCGTGAACTTTTATTCCGCAAACAACTTGTAGAAATCAAGCTTTAGGGTTTCCACCCTGTGCTGAGCGGACTAGTCCGGCCCTGTGCAGACTAGTCCGGCCACAGGAATTTAATCTTGTTTGATCAAGTGATTTTAGGTATTATTGCCTATTCACCCCCCTCTAGGCGATTTTCAGGGGTGAATAGGCTTTTTGAATTTTTTATCGATCCCTGAAACACTTAGCGAAGAGATCAAATACAGGGAGGTCGTACTTGTCCGTTATGGTGCGTACTAGTTCGGTATATGGGCACTTCAAAGTGTCAAAGTGAATATTTAATTCTTCTTGTAGTATTCTATGTAGCGTAAAGCCATTGACAACTTAAGTATAATATGATGATGAAGTAAGAGATTGCAACTATTAAGTTTAATACAATGTTTCGATGAAAATTAAACAAGAATTTGCAAACCCTACAATATGATCAAAAAGTAGAACAAGAACACGCGAGACAAGATTTTATCCCGAGGTTCGATTCTACATAGGAATCTACGTCCCCGTTGAGGAGCCCACAAAGGATCGGGTCTTCACTAACCCTTCCCTCGTTGAATCGCTAGGAAGGCCGATTCTCAATCACTAACCGCACAAAGGGTAAATACCTCGTTCAAAGGGCATTGTCACAAGTTGAGGGCTCCCCAAAGATTACAACGAATGAAAACCACCAAACACACTCAAAAGATGTACAATTATCAATGAGAGTGTGCAAGAGATCAAACTCAAGAGCTCAAGATCGTGAAGAACGAATTCTCTCCTTTATCAAATCCCTAATCCTCAAAGATTTGATCCTTGTTTGGTTTAGAATGAGTGGACAGAGGTGCTTTTTGTGCTTTGGAGAGGTGTGGCGGCGCAGGAGTTCAAGTAATTAGGTTACATGGTTGTGCGCCTCTTTTTGTACCACGGTTTCTAAAAGTTGTTGTTAGGTTTCGCGAAGTGCGAACTAGTCCGTTGTTGGACACTGGACTAGTCCGATGTGCGTGTGTGAAAACCCTTGAGTGTTGAGGGTACCAGACTAGTCTGTTATGGTGCGGACTAGTCCTTTTTTGTCTCATAGAGTTTTCGGACTAGTCCGGTCAATATCGGACTTGTCCACTGTGGTGAAAATGTGAAGAACTGAGGACAAGTCCGCACTTGGAGGACTTGTCCGTTTCCGTTCTAGAGAATTTTTGGACTAGGCCGATCAATATCGGACTAGTCCGCTCTTGTGCAAAACTTGAAGAGCTGCGGACAAGTCCGCACTTGGAGGACTTGTTTGTTTTTATCCAGGGAGATTTTGGACTAGTCCGGTCAATATCGGACTAGTCCGTTATTTTTGAAACTTGTGCAGTGAGTGCGATCTTGTCATTTGAGCTCTTGGGATGTGTTTCTCCAACACACTCCTAACAAATTAAATGTACTATTTTCAAATTTTGAGCCCTTTTTCTTTTGGATCCTCATTCTCCTTCCTTTTTGTGATTTCTTTCTCATCTCTTGAAACCTGCTCTCATCTCGACAATTTTGTTAGGATCTCATTTGTTTGTCATTAATCAACCAAAACCCACCGGGGATACCTAGATGCACTTTCACCTCCAGATGTAGAAGGGGGAGCAACTAAAGAAGGTACTGTCGGTGGAGTAGCAGTGTGACGAGGAGCCGAAGAACGAGCAACCAATGTTGAAGAAGACTGTAGCAGACCAGTAGCACGAAGACGAGTCTCCTCGTTATGGACACTAGTCAGATCATCCATAAGAGAGATACAAGGGTGACGAGCGAGCAGCTGAGCACGACGAGGCTCAAACTTATCACGAAGACGTGTCATGAAGTTGTAGGTGCGTTGAAGCTCAAGTGCATTATTTTGGCTCTGACCAGACTGACAAGTGTTCGGTGACAACTGGGGATCAAGAATGTCAAGATGATGTCAAATAGCAGACATCTGAGCAAAGAGCTTCTCCACTGTAGAATCTCCCTGTCATCACGGCTGCCCCTGATGAATAGCGGCAAGGTAGGTAGACTAACGAGTAGGCTCGTAATGATGATGCAGAAAAACCCATATCTGATGTGCATACTCAAAGTCCACTATATCAGCAGCCAAACGGTCCTCGATACTAGCAGCAAGCTACCCCGAGCATCCTCATCCATCTATGTCTTGTATGCACTAAACTGAGTCTCGTATGAAGACAAACGAGTCTCATAACCTGCAAGAAACTTTTGCTTCTCATCGTGAGTAGTCTTCTCTCGAATGCTCGGCTGCGAAGGAATAGCAGGATGGGGTGGGCATTTCAGATCACCTGTAAGGAACTCCCAGAGTCGCAGACCACACATATATAGACGCATGCGGAGAATCCAGTCGCAATAGTTGGTGCTATTGAAAAGCACTAGACATCGCAAGACTGGAACACCACCCGACGATGAAGTCATCTTGAAAAAAGATAATAGCAACAACTAGAGTGCAAAATAAGAGCGGCATGCAACGGCAAGAGAATAATGAGCTTGTATTATTATGAGAGCTAAGGACCACAATATATAGAAGTACATGAGCTTGTATTATTATGAGAGCTAAGAGTCACAATATATAGAAGTACAAGAGATTACAAATATGCAGATAACCTTTTAGACAATGGGAAAAATGTAATATACTTCTATATTTCTAACATATACTTTATTGCATTGTTGCCTGCTGTTGTCCCTACCCTTCCTGGTTTTAAAATAGGACTTGTTAGTACCAACATTTTTTTCCGGAAGGCCCTCAGATTTTAGTTCTCGTGCATGCTTTTGTAATGTATCATAAATGCACAATGATTTGTGAAATAATGCTAACTGGATTTTTGAAAATTTCTGGAAACAAGAAAGAAAAAGAGCCAGCAGTTACTTTGTAAAGAGGTAGAAAAATGAAATGATTGAAGATTGTGCCCATCTCCTTGTATACGTTGTACTA
Organism: Tuctoria greenei; assembly: GCA_036927565.1. Classification (NCBI taxonomy): domain Eukaryota; kingdom Viridiplantae; phylum Streptophyta; class Magnoliopsida; order Poales; family Poaceae; genus Tuctoria; species Tuctoria greenei. The sequence continues at coordinate 135,472,677 of JAYESD010000001.1, read as the reverse complement.
GGATCAAAACAACTCAGAATGTTTTTGTGATGTCTTCATACTTTTTGTTAACCGTAACTAAAGATAAATATGATTTCGCGCAAAAGTTGATCAGTCTTGTTGTTTATATAAAAAGTCAGTCTTGTTCTTGTTGGTGCTTGACTGCAAAGTCAGTGATGACTTCGTTTATCTACCTTTATTTTATGCGTAGCAAACTAGGTGCTACATTGTACTAATTGAACTATGTATGGTCATTTAAGAGATTTCATCATATTATCATGATATCATCTGAAAATGTGTATAACAGAGATATTCAATTAGTTATTTTTGCTAATAACATGCATCCAATTTTTTTATGTAGATCTCATAACCATGAATTTAATAAAAGTAATTTCATATTTTTTTGGAGCAATATACAATGCATTATGTTTTTTTACAAATTTAAAAATAGACTAGTACTACATACTTGGTGTTGGTGAATGACTGAACTTGGTTACGCGCCTGCGCCTTGCGGTCAAGACGAGTGGGCCGCCTGCAGACTCCGGCTCCGGTCATGCGGGACAGAGAAATGGATTTGCGGGACGCCCGTTAGTCCTCCAAGGTGTTTGCGGGCGCTGCTAAAATCTAGCTTAAGAGCCCGATTACTTTGCGGCTTATGTGGCGCGGGCAGTCCATGATCTGACCCGCTTACATCGCTAGTTATTGTACATTGTACTGTGCTCTTCTAACCAATCCATTTCGTGCACCAAGTCATAAGCACCGATATCCAACACTTTGAATGTCTGAGGGCATGTATGCCCTTGTATATACCGGGAGAAATCTGTAACTTCAGAGCAGAATAATGACTGTCCATTAGCCACTTGAACATTCAGTGAAGAAATTGGGGATGTAATGCATTGTAACTTTTTAATCAGGGCAGAACTCAAAATGTATCAGAACTGCTTGAGTCCACAAATAGCAGTACCCCCTGGTTGCTCATAATTTATTGTAACTGAATGACTTTGCTTTGGATCGAGCCTGATAAAGCATGCAGCGACAAGTAGTAATCTTTCAGACTTGGAGTATTGAGAGACTTCCAATGTGTCCAAGATCTCATCTGAAAGATTCTCTCCTCCATCACTAGTTTCAGAGTCCAACACATTAAGACCCCCTTTGACGGAGCTTCACGGAGCTAATTTTCAGGCAAAATTAGAGAAGTTGTGTCAAATACTATTTTTAGAAGACTGATTCTTGATTGATCGTGTGAAGTGATTCTCTGAAATGAACTAAGGAACTGCGAGCTGAAAAAAATAGTTTCTCCTAATTCTGTGAAGCAATTCTCTATCCCGACTTTAAGAGTTCATTCCAGTGAAACGTAGAGAATCATTTTTAGCTACAGAACCACTTCACCAGAAAATCAAAAGTGAATTCAGAGAATCACCTTCGTGGAGGTTCCAAAGAGGGACAAAGTTTATTCCCTGACGTAGTTGAACAAGTATGAGCAGGACTACACATGTCTCTACATTTGAAGCACAGGTTATTGGCTCGACGGAATTCTTTCAGTTGTCTGGCTCTCCACAACATTTTAGTAGAAAACAATGGTTTGCTTTCTTGATTGTTCCGCGACGATAGTGTCTGAATTCACAAGTTTCCATTGTTTCACCTTCAGTTTCTCATTCAGATGCTCCTGAACAGATGCTAGTGTTAACTGGGAAACCAACAAGGTTTCACTAACTGACAAATAATACAAATGTATATGGTAGACCAACTGCTTGAATGTCCTTCGTGTTAGAGATATAATACTATATTTATATTAGATGATATATTAGTAGATTATTTGCATATTTACATTCATCATGTACTCTATGTATTGGAGCCTCCGGCCCTCTTAATAATATAAGATTATATTTATAACATTGTATACAGAGATTTAGATCTTCTATCCTGATTTTTTTCTGACGGAGCGGCTGCCTCCTATGCGGCGCCGCAGCCGACCACGGCGGCGGCGTAGTGGCAGCCGCGACGGAAGAGAAACGCACGAGTTAACGCGAGCGTAACTGCGTGCTTTCTCGCGGTTCGCCCTGAGGCCCTGCTCCGGCGCCGTACTTTGATCAACGCGTTGACCTCCTGCCCCGTCTCGCTTTTTCAACAACAACTCGTTGGCCTGCTTCTCGCGGATCTGCGGCTGTCTCCTCGATCTGGTGTCTTACCTCGACAGACGCTTGCTTCTGTTGGCCGGATCCAGCTTTGCCCGTGCAGATCTAAGTACGTGCCCACGTACTTGTTCACATGCAGATCTAAGCACTTTGGCATGCGTCCTTGTAGCCGCTCCTCTAAGTCACGGCGTGAGTGGGTCTGGGTTATAGGCCTAGCCTTTTTTTTTTGAAAAAAAAAACTTGCTGATTGCGCTATTTTTATTTGTGCTATCTCCGTCGCAAGCCACAGCTTATTTTGCGCTCTCGCCGTCATCGGTCATCTTCTTTATGATGATTTTTTTCTTCTTCGGCCGGAATTCTGGTCGTGTGGTGTCTGATGCTTTTCAATGACATCAATTACCGCGACTGAGTTCCTCGTATGCGTCTACATATGTGTGGTCTACGATTCTGGGAGTTGCTCATGAGCGATCTCTGGTTGGTACTAACCTTCGTCATCATGATTCACAGCATCTTTGAGAGCGTGACTGGCTCCATCTTCCTTCTATTGCGTGTTTAGTCAGCTCCATTTTTGCTGCTTCGTCTACTTTGACGTTTGCTCAGTGGCACCACCATTTGAGTCATCTTTGTGGCTCTCAACATAATTTTTATCTCTTCAAACTCAGTGTTCATGATGCACTTTGAATTTGAGGGGTGTTAGAGATATAATACTATGTTTATATTAGATAATATGTTAGGAGCTTATTTGCATATTTCTACTCATTATGTACTCCATATATTGGAGTCTTCCATCATCTTAATAATATAAGGTCATACACTACGATAGTCTTCTATCGAGCCTAGAAGTTTCATCATCTTCACTTGATGAATATTCACTTCAAATTCCCGTGTGACAGCTACTGCAAAACTAACCCAATCAGAAAACTGAAAAAATTGCTTGGCTGCTTGATACAATTTGCAGCTGTCAGTCAATGTGTAATGATGTAGCGGAAACTTGAAAATTGACTGGAGTTTCAAAGAAATTGGAATATGTCATACACTTATCAATCCAAATACGAGCATCATACCCATCAAAATTTGGAAAATCCATTTTGGACATCAAGTTTTTCCTAGTAATCTGAGTAGCATGTTGTACTCCATCCAACAAGGTACGATCACTTCTCTTTAAAAAAAATCCGTTCGAAAAAACAAAGTAGGATCACGATGTACATTTACAGGAGGAGTTATGTGAGGTTTCATTCTAAAAAAGAAGTTTAAGAGGGTCACAAGCGTTCTCGTAAATTTCGACCAACCTGCCGACTGATCGCTGGCATCTTCGCTGGACGTCTCCGATGAACAGTGGCAGGTAGGAAAGACAAATTTTGTTGGACTACAATTTTTGCTTGATTAATTTGTTCCGCTCCGATCATAATATATAATCGGTCTGCAGATTACATTTGGAAAACTAGAACTCAATCTCAAAGGAACAATCCGGACTCTTAACTCTAACATAGAAATTAATTTATTTATTCTTTATCTCTAACTTAATTATGAAAACTAAAAAACTCTATCTCTAGCTAATCTAATTTGCTCCGATATCCCTGGCCAGCACTGCAAGGCCCGTGACATCTCTCTCCCGTACGAAAAGCTCGTCCTCGATCTTGGATGATTTTTTAGATGATGGGTAAAGTCCCGACCTTCCCCTTCGAGAAGGTTATGGCCAATTTATTACAAGCAAGTACAAATGCAGACACTCATAACCTATTACGGCGACGATAACTGGATGACTAAGCACACGACTGTGGACCGGACTTCGTAAGCCAATATTACAGCATGTTAATCCCTTCACATTTTTCGTAAGTGCACTCTAGATCCTGCGTCCATGACTTCCTCTGTAGAGTATCTGCATTTAATACTGTGAAATTCAGTCTGAAATTCGCTCCCAACGGGAATTGAACTCAGGACCTTAGTAGTGCTACTCAGAGTACTTAGCCACTAGGCCAAGCTCCCTTTCACAAATAAGGTCGTGAGTTCGATTCTCGGTGGGAGCGAATTACAGGCTGAATTTCACAATATTAAATGCAGATACTCTATAGAGGAAGTCATGGGCGCAGGATTTGGATTGCACATACGAAAAATGTGAAGGGATGAACGTGTCGTAATATTAGCTTACAAAGTCCAGTCCACAGTCGTGTGCTTAATCATCCAGTTATCATCGCCGTAATAGGTTGTGAGTGTCTGCATTTGTACTTGCTTGTAATAAATTGGTCATAACCTCCTCAGAGGGGAAGGTCGGGACTTTACCCATCATCTAAAAAAAAGGAAAGGGGAATTGATGGGCTTGCTCTGGAGGCTGGGGTTCTGAGCAGGGTATCCTTTTGTGCGGTGCTCCCGCAGGGTATCCTTTTGTGCGGTGCTCCCCTGGTGGCATCCGATGAGATGGCCGGAGATGATGTCCACCGTGGGAAGCCATCTTGCTTGCCACCCTCGTGCCGTTTATCAGCCCCACATGCGCACAAAACGGCGGCCATCGAGGACGGCCTGGCCCACAGCGCCACATGCGAGAAGGCAGTCGCCCTCATGCCACATATGAGAACGAGCTTTTTGTAAGGGAGGAAGTGATGTCACGGGCCTTGCAGTGTTGGCCAGGGAGCAAATCAAATTAGCTAGAGATAAAGTTTATTAGTTTCTATAGGTTAAGTTAGAGATAAAGAATATATAGATTAATTTTTATGAGAGATAAGAGTCTGGATTGTTCTTTAGAGTTAGAGTCCTCATTTTTCTAATGTAATCTGCACACCCACTATATATGTTGTGGTCAGCGCGGAACAAATTAATCAAGCAAGGTCCAAAAGAACTTGTTTGTCCTACCTCTGCTCCTATTCATGGGCGACGTCCAGTGATTGGATGGCAGGTTCGAAAGCATTTACAAGATCGCTTGTGCCAGTGAGGTGGATTGTTTCCTGTGCTCGGAGATGATCCGATGATGCCAATCTCTCCTCCTAACACAGAAGCACTAGCACAGATTTGGTTAAAAACACATGCTCCCGCTGAAGAACAGACATCGACCTCAGATAAATCTACTTGAGACTGAACTTTTGCCAAATCAGACCCAACTGTTATCAGTTCCTTATCCACGGCCTTCAATGTCATGGTGAGTTTGTTCGCTGCATCCAGTAGATGCTTCTCAGATTTTGACATGTTCTCTACGAGGTAGCGTGCCTGCCCTGGATTATATTGCCTTGCCGTGCTAATGGCTCCTCCAAACTTATCTAACCTGGGTATTGGATTTATAGCAGTCACGGTAGCAACCACGGCCCTCACTGTGGGATTTTATAGATCGAACAGAAGTAATTACGAGCAAACAGCACAAGGCTGAATCACCAGCAACAACACAAAATCTGATACCAATGTAATCCATGTAGGGTAAAGAACCAGGTTCAACCGTAATAGCCCAGGAAACGCAACCGAATGACAGAGCAAAAAGCAAATGATAGCGAGATAAAATAATCACCAAATCGAAACAAAGAACTGGATAAATCTCACGATGGTTTACCAGTTCGTAGTCAACTTGAGAAGCACGAAAAGTAGGGAGAGGAAGAATAGGATAGGCGAGAACATTTTTAACTGTCAAACATTCTCAACCGTTGGATCTACTTTCTATGATTGATGCATGTTTTTATTTAACTCTTTTCACCTGATTACGTAAGTGGAGGGAGTAAACAAAATATGCATCAATCCTAGGATGCAAATCCATTGGATAAGGTTGATTGATTACACGATTGCACCAAATGACTGATTGTATTCTAGTCGTTGCCTTTTCACTAAACTATGTTATGTTCTCTCTTCCTCATAGTCACAGAGTTCTCTCTCAGTTACATGGGTCATGGATCAATACTTTCTATACGGGATTGATTTGTCTTAACGCCAGCCTAGCCGTGCCTGCATCTTCGCTTCCCGCCACACTGTTCACGCCAGCGACCTTCTCTGCCTTTTTCGCACTGTTGCTCGTCCGGCAACATTGCTGGAGCAGTGGTGACAATCTGTGCCCCATTACGTTGGTCGGTAAAGCTCGGTTAAGGCCCGGGGAGGTTGACAAAACGCTCAACAACACCGTCGTGGACTCCACAGTCGACGGGAAAGGTCAGAAGGTGGGACATGATGCAAGAGGACGACACGAGCAGGGGCCGACATAACGGGGGGGGGGGGGGGGGCAGGGGGGGGGGCAGGGGGGCTTCAGCCCCCTCTACTTCCCATGGTGTAGTGGAGCCCCTTGAGCCCCCTGACTTTATAAAAGTATGGAAGAGGATTGAGGAGGTTGGAGGTTGAAGATGACCTCTATTTTACAAGTACAGTGAGTTTAGCCCTCCTATGATTTTAGTCAGCATCCGCCACTGGGCGCGAGGGTGACCGGCCGCGACAAAACCTTTAATTCAGGTGCGCTCATCGTAGTTCCTGTAAAATTGAGTGCTCAATATAATGCATGCAGGACTTAGTAAGTCATGTATCAGAGGAATTAACAGTTTTGATCCCCATGTATGATAAATTTTGTTAGCGAGGCGATGAAGCTGTTGTGGTCGGACATGGGGAAGATGGGTCCGATGAAGCTGTTGTTTGTCCGATTCTTTGATTTTTTTTGGGCTCAATCATGGTAGGGGTGTGGCAAAGGCATGCTGGCGTCGAGCTCTAGCTCAATGGCTGCAATGGTGAGCTGCGGGTGCCGGCGCAAAGCGAAGGAGATGAGAGGGAGTCGGCAAGATCGAGAGAGAGAGAGGACGATCATGTCGAGATGAGCTTTTATTGGGGTCAGGGGAACGCTCGTGCGCACCCACGGCGCTGCCCCTATCAGGGTTCTGTACCCCAGCTACGGACAGACGTAGATCGTCGACTTTGATCCGACAAGATACGGTGCACAGCCGTATCCCCCCACCAGCTCGGGCAGCACTGGACACCCGGACCTCGACCATTGAGGTTCGCGATTGTCAAAGTGTTGCTACGATACTTCCCCCAGTACTACTAAAGTGTAGTCCGCGGAGGTTCCTATTCGGTTGGAGCGCGCGTAGGATTACGAACAAGATGGTGACATAGGGGGTTTTTACGTGGTTTGTCTGACGTAATACCCTACTCCACAGGGTGGTTGTTGATAATTTGCGTAGTATGTGTATGAGCTTGAGTTGGCCTGGTTGGAGTTGGATCGACTTGGTTTCTACCATGCGGTGCAACCCTTTTATATGTCAAGGGCCGGCCGTTACAGTGATTGCCTGGCCCGATATGTGGCCCCGACGGTATTCAATCACTTAATACACGATCTACATGTATTAAGTATGATTAATAGTATGATAACGTACCTTAATAGCGGCGTTACCGGTACTAAAGGTCCCCTGAACATGTGTTATTAATGCTAGATTAATGACACGTTAATCAGATCTTGTAACGACTATTTTAATAGCCTCTTGAATGTCTGTGCCGTTGGAGATCCTATAGTCATTGCTGGAATAGGTCTAGAGGTACAACATGTGGCAGCTCCGAAGCTTACCTCTGTGGGGAGTAGCTCCGGAGCCACTTGACACGTAGCGGCACTGGAGTTTCCCTCTACTGAGGGTTAGATCCAGAGTTGCTAGACACGTGGCAGGACCAGAGCTTCCCTTTGAAAGGAGGTAGGTCTGGTCCCGCTGGACACATGGTAGTATCAAAGCTACCTAAACGAGGGATGCAGGCCCAGTGTTGTTAGACGTTTGTTGCCTTCGGGGGTCTTCAAGTTGGATGTGGGAACTCTTTGACTTTTCTTGCGGTATCATGGGGTACCCGGTACGTAGGGTACTAACAGAGTCCTAGTATGGATTGGGTTGGCCTTAGGGCTGGATATATAAGCAAGGGAGGTCAAGGATCGTGGGTGGATGACTTTGAACTATTCCTCTTGTTTCTTTGGTGAATAAATTTCGTAGTTTAGAGGAGCTTCCGTGCCTTGTTTTTCCGACTTGTTTTCGTCAAGTCTTTCTCGTCGAGTTTATGCATTGCCCGATCTTTCTTTATTGTTTTGATCATAACTCGTGTTTTACAGATCCAATTACCGTGGTGCTTTTTGTGTTATCTTCACAAATTGATTCTATATCATATTTGAAAGTTTTGTGGTCATTGGTGTCATGTTTGGAGTTACACGAGTTTCTTTGCAGCATAGCAGATCTGATTGCTCTCTGTTAGAACAGATTGACCTTTGCTCAAGGTTTCGGTCATAACTTGAGTTTTACTCTTGTTGTGTCATCTTCGTGATTTAATTCCACTACCAGAATCGCGACAATAGACGACGACCAAATTAATAGACGACGGTGCCGTCGTCTTTTATTTAATTGATGACGGCTAAGTTTAGCCATCGTCTATTAAGACTTAATTGACAATGGTTAACCTAGTACCGTTGTCTATTGGTTAAAGACGACGGTTAACCGTCGTTAATAATCTCCATCTTCAATATGGGTCGAAATGTGGGCCCACCTGAACGTTAATTGACAACAGTTTCATATGGCTGTCGTCAATAAGGCTTTATAGACGACAGTGCAGCTATTATCATCGTCTATTAGGGAATGTTTCCCGTCCTACGCGCAGCTAACTCCTCATTTCACTCGCTCCTCCAACTTTCATCGCCGCCACCGCGCTAGGGTTGCTACCGAGTCGCGCCGTCCATGCCGCCACACCGCGCCGCCGAGGAGGAATCCACGCGGGGCCGCCGTCGCCCTGCCGCCACACCGCGCTGTCATGCCACCGAGGAGGAGGTCGCGCGAGGCTGCTATCTCACCGCCGTGAAGGAAGCCGCGCGGGGCCGCCATCTTGCCGCCGCCGCCGCTTCCCACTGCTCCCACTCGCCGACGTCGCCATGGATGTCGACCCGTCGCGCTAGGTGCGCGTGCGCTTCGTCACGAAGCCGCCGCCACCGCTTAGAGCGCCTTCAACCGCCATCGCCGTCCCCGCCGACCTCTCCCGCATGGGCCTCTCGGAGATCGTCAACACCCTGCTCGCCGCCGGTGAGCGCTATGGACGACTTGACCCCACCTCTTCCTAGTGTGGTGCATCCTGCGGAGTTCTAACCTCTGCCTTTCCGTTTCGCAGCCGAGCCGGACCACCAGTCGCAGCCGTTCGACTTCCTCGTGGACGGCGAGCTCGTGCGGATGCCGCTCCAGCAGTTCCTCAACGCCGAGGGCATATCGGCGGTACGAATTTTCATTCCAATTCACGTTTTCGCTGATGCGTCCGGATAACGGTGTGAATTATGCGAGGGTTGGGTGTGAGTGTTTTGCAGGAGAGGGTGCTTGAGCTCGAGTACGTGAAAGCAGTGGCTCCCAGGAAGCAGGAGGAGCCCTGCCCCCATGATGACTGGGTTAGCTCGGTTGACGGATCAAACCCGAGGTATGCTCTAGGTCGTGATGGTTATGTCCAAACCGGTTAATTCAGCTGTTAGTTGTATTACCTCACATTCTTTACTGGTTGAATGGCCTGGGTTTGAATTGCAGAAGCGTGTCTTATTTGGTAGAGGATTAGTTGGCATACAAGTTTGATTTTAACCAAGGTCTATGGTTGTACTTCAGCTGGTTTTGGAACAGGGATTTTTGCTGCCTGCTATCACGTGCTTGCTTCATCAGTATTGTTAGTTGTGTGTTGTGGCTCTACATTTGTGGTTCTCTCAGATGTTCCTGAGTAACTTCTGGTAGCCGAGGCGAAAGGCAAGGCAGATGTCCTGACATGGGGGCATTTATACACAGAAAATAATGGGTTAGGAGCAGAGAGGCAGAGGGGTCTGGAATTGCATGTGTAGAACATCAATGGTGCTGGGGAGTGGGCAGTGGATTCATTGTGACATGATGAAGATCATAATTTCCCTTTCGGTTTTCTAGCGTATAGTTAGTTTCAGAATCTATTTTTTTCGTGCAGTCAAATAAGATGAATATCAAAGCCCTCTCTCTCACTTGCAATCCACCACATATTAATGAGACATTTTTTTCTAAAAACACAATGATTATTTACATCACCAGAAGAACCTGGCTTGGGTTAGGGTGAAAATACAACTGTCTAGGATGTTGTCATTTGCGTACTTGCACACAAAATTACACAAGAACTTCAAGCAAGCATTATGCATAACGTTGTCATTTCTCGACTTCTCGTTTGGGTATTATCCATCCTCATTTTAATTGTGTATTTATTTTCAGTTTAGACTGTAGTTTTCTTCCACAAAATATAATTTCTTTTATTTTAAGAACTCCTTTTGCTTCTTGCATATGCTGAGATGAGTAGAGCAGCGTTGAAGGAATACAGTTTATGTCTGTTTCTCTTTTTGAAGTTCTAAAGTATTTTTCTTGACAGTGTTACCTTTGTTGATTTTTTCGTGCTGTGTTAGGTACCACTGGATCAAAAGGAAAGGAAGGCCTGCTCCTAGAGAACTTGCACTATAGTTGTTTCCAATCATGTATCATACACATAACCAATATTCTTCTTCTACGAATTGTTTCCCACTATTGTTTCATCTGACTCGCATGATGCCATACCATTTGTTGGAACAATTATTCGAGCAATGCAGGTAAATGTGTTTACATCATCTTATAAATTGCAATTTACTAGACTGTTGTAAGATTTGTACTTTTTCCAGGTTATATATGTTGATAGATTCTCACCAGCTTCACGGAAGGCTGCTGTTAATGAAATAAAGGTAAGACTTGTCCCTCTCACCCATATGGTTTGCAGATAAATTAATATCATGTTGTTAGGGACATTATGTTTTGGTCACACTAAAAGTTTTCAATTGAACCATCTGTTATTTCTATTTCCAACATTCAGTTGCATTTTTGGTAACTTGTAAGGTAGAATAACAAGAATGACATAAGTTAGCACTTGCAGTTGTCTATTTTACAGATTCTTGTAGGACCATTTCCAATGGACAACTGTCAATACAAGCCAACTCATCCTAACGTATAAATATAAATAAACGGGAGATTCCTGATTTCATTCCAGCATGGAGCATTCATACCTGGCTACCCTGTTCAACCAGTTGTTGTCCGCAGGTACACTTTGACCAATCATGGTGAGCTTTCTATATGAATGTATGCCCGTATTTTCAAAATACATTCTACTTCCTAGTCTATTTGAGACATTATAGAATGCAAGCCAATACATTCTTATATTCTTTTTGATGATCAAATTTTGTTCTTCATGTTAGACTCAAATCCTAAGATTTGTTCTTTTTTTGAAGGACAACCAGAGCTTGTATCAGCTGACAACAACAAATGGAATGCCTTGCGGAGGAAGAACTGTAGCAAAGAAGGCTGTATCGATCTAGATTGTTAGATGTTGTTGTACCGTAATAAGTTAGAACTGTAGCAGAGGTGTACTCATATAAAGTGTTGTTGTCGCTTGTTGTGATATATCTGCTGTTTGAATGCCTGTGATATATCTGCTGTTTTTTTAAAATAAAAAGCTTATAGATGACAGTTATTTAATAACCGTCGTCTATAAGCAGAAACCGCCGTCTATAAGCTATAGACGACGGTTCATACCTTATAGACGACGGTTTTTGGCCGTCGTCTATTATCGCAATTCCTGTAGTGTTCTATACAATATATACTATTTTTTTCACAGTTAAACACGTTTAGATTAGTCGCACACACTGGTATCTTCAACAGATTGATTTCTAATGAGGGATTTTTTGTTGCTTCCGCTGAAAAAGTTTTAATCTACCATTCACTCCTCTCTGGTAGCTTTTCACGTGCTCTTTGAACCTACAATTGGTATCAGAGCCACAGTGCCTTAATTTTTGTGATTTCCACGTCTTTTGACTAATAAACATGAAGAAATACTCCACAAAACCTTGTGTCTTCAATGACATTGATTTTCAGGTTTGGAAGGCTCATATAGAGGCTTACATACAGGCGCAAGGCTTCACCATATGGGAAAAGGTGTACAAGCCCTTCGTCATGCCACCAAACGATCAAGTCACGTCTGCCAACTTGAAGGACGTCGGCAACAACAACAAGGTGTCGAACTTGATCATACAAGGATTGATTCAAAGCGACTTTGATCGTGTTGCACACCTCCGATTTGCATATGACGTGTGGAAGGCATTATGCAACTACCATGAAGGCTCCAATAAGATAGAAGAGGTAAGGCAAGACATGTTCAAGAAGCAGTACATGTGATTTGAGATACAACCCGATGAGTCGATCGTCGACTTCTTTGCTGACTTTAATAGAATTCTCAACAACTTGCATAGTGTCCATGTTAATTTTCAGATGCTGAAAATTCTAGGCAATTGTTAGGTGCATTAGACATGTCAATTTGGGAGATAAAAGTTACATCTATTCGTGAATCCACTATCATGAGTACACTTACTTTAGATGTGCTATATTCGAAATTGAAAACTCATGAACTTGATATAATATCACGTAAAAATCCCAACAAGTCTTCTACATTTGTTTCACGACATGACATGCCTAGTTTTAGCCAATCTTCATCATGTGGTACACTTGCTTTGTTGTCTTCTCTAACCCTTGAATAGATTGAAGAGTTTCCGGAGGATGAGCTAGCACTTCTCTCTACTCGATTTTCAAAAGCATTGCAAAATGTGAGGATCTCGAAGAAGAGAAAGTGGTGGTTCTCAACGATGCTTCAAATGTGGTAAGACATGACATATTCATACAAATTGCCCTAATCTTTCAGGTCCTACTACCTGTGATGAAAAACAAAATAAGTTCAAGTCTCCTTCTAGCAACAACAACAAGAAAAAAAGACTTTCACAAAACGACAAGTGATGGAACACATTCTCTCCGCACTCCTAGATAACAACTCAAGTGATGTGAACTCCAGGAGTGATGAAGGTGAAGACAATTTAGCAACTATATGTTTCATGGTGGGTAACTCAAGATCAAGTATGAAGGAAGTTGAACACAACATCGACGATGAAGAGGTATATCCCACTTGCGAAGAAATATGTGATGGTATTTCTCATGCAACTGTTGTGCTTAAGACAAAAGACAAAAAACTTAGGGCCAATGTTACTAAAATTGAAACACTAGGATATGAAATTAATTGGTTAAAATCTTTGCTTCCTAGTGATGATTCTTGTTCCTTGTGTGAATTTATTTATGAACAATTGTCCTCCTTAAGAAGTGTCCACACCTCCACACTTGATAAACTTGAACTTGAAATTGAATAAGAACAGAAAGCTTGTTGCACTTAATGATAAAACTTGAAAGATGTTAGTTGTTTTACAATTGATTTGCGTTGTTCCGGCTGTAATGATCTTAACAAGAAACTACATGATGCTTGAATGAAATTTCTGTTTTGAACAATGTTTTACGTTCTCATGAAGCTAAACATTGTTCTCGTTGCAAACTAAAAGGAAAAATTTCATGTGAAAACTGTCTAGACTTATCTAAAAAACTTGATGGCATGTATAGGACACTAGAGCGGTTTTGTAGTGGGAATAAAAATCTAAACTTGCTGTTGAATTCTTCCAAGACTTTTTTTTGAAGAGGAACAACAGCAGGGAGATCCTACTGCTTGAAAATATTTATCAGCAATTAAGCATACAGAGTATTTAGATGAGAAGCATATATCACTATGTTACATCCTAGTTTAAAGAGTTTATCCATTCCAAGAATATAGTTTTAGTATTGAAATTCAGACACTCAGCTTGGATGACGCACGAACATTTTCTTCCAAAGAAACAATAGCGGAATGGTGCCTTCAAATATTTTGTTATTCCGTTGCTTCCATATTGTCCAACATGCAATTATAATGATGTCCATGAATAGCCCGTGCTGAACATTTGCCTGAGCTTGGGAGATCATATCAAAGAAGTCATCTTGCAGGTTCCAGTGAATATCCAGCCAATCCCAACATTTCTGGCTATAATCACATTTGAAAAAAAGATGAAGAGTGGTTTCCTCTCTTGGTCTAGCGCATAGCACACAACTATAATCATTATTCTGAAGCCACATATTCTTTCTTCTGAGAAGGTTCCTAGTATTTAACCTATCCATGAGTAACAGCCACATAAATACTTTGAGCCTATTATTACACTTCCCTCGACATGTGTTCTTTATTGGAGGAGGGGGCTGCAGATGTTGAAAAGATCTATTATAGTAACTCTTTGTTGAAAATTTCGTTGATCCCCAGATGTAAGTCCATTGATCACGCCCTTCCGCGGAGTAACGGATCTTCCTAATTATTTGTTCCAAGCTTTTTAATTCCTCGAAGGCTTCCATTGATAGCAGTAAATGAAACTGCTCTGCCAGAAAACCGTTATTTAGAAACTGTTCAGACGCAATATCTACCTTTTTTGCAAAGTAATGCAAATTTGGAAGTTCTCTTTTCAATTGATGACCATTCCAAAAATCCTCCCAAAATGATACTGTATTGCCTTTTGTTACTGTGCAGACTGAAATGTCTCTGAATTTAGAGCCCAGATTAATGATGTCACGCCACCAAAATGATCCGCATGAAGCTGTTACATGAGGAGGTTTTCCTTTATCATAATACAATTTCCATATAAGATTAACCCAGGGGATTTCTTTCCTGTTATAAAATTTATCCAAGTGCTTTATCAGCAAAGCTTCATTCTGAATCTGCAGATCAATGATCCCTAATCCCCCATTCTTCTTTCGACTTGAACAGTTAGTCCACGCCGCCAAAGGCCTACTTTTTTCTTCAAATCAGCACCATTCCAAAGACAATGTTTTCTGGATCTATCAATTTACTCAATAACAGATTTGGGCAATTGCAGTGTACACATAGGGTATGTTGGCATCGAAGATAGAACTGTGTTCACAATTTCTAATCGTCCTGCCATGTTAAAGAAACGTGATGTGCCAGAGAGTCTTCTATCAACTTTGTTAATCAATGATTCAAATTCACAGATTTTAGGTTTTGTTGTTCCAAGAGGAAGCCCAAGATAGGTAAATGGGAGATTCTGTATTTGACATCTGACGACCCCCGCTAGATTTTTTGTTTCTGATGTTAGGTTTCTCGGAGCTAAGCATGATTTTGTGAAATTGACCCATAGTCCTGTTGATTGTGAGAAGGATTGTAGAATACCTTTTAAAGCAAATAACTCTTTTTGTGAGGCCTTTAGAATTAATAATGTATCATCAGCATATTGGATAATCGGAAAGTCTTCACTGGAGTTGGTTTTGATTGGTGCTGAGAGTAGGTTTAAACTGGCTGCTTTGTTGATAATACATTGCAATAATTCAACTCCAAGAACAAATAATAGTGGAGATAACGAATCCTCTTGTCTCACTCCTCTTTTGCATTCAAATGGGTTACCTGGAACACCATTAAGCAATATAGAAGAGGATCCACTATTCAGCAATGCTTGTATCCATTGTATCCATTTTATTGGAAAACCAAGTTGCTTCATCATACTTAATATGGTGGAATGCTAAACGGTGTCGAAAGCTTTTGCATTGATATATGTATACAAAAGCCCAAGCAAGACAATCTTGTATAGTTCACCCTTTAATAAAACCATATTGATTTTGATGAACCATTCTAACAATGACTGCTTGCAGTCTGTGAGCCATCAGTTTGGTAATAATCTTGGTCACACTGTTAAGCAAAGAAATAGGTCGGAATTCACCCACTCTGATGGCATTAATGACTAATAGAAGGCTAGAATGATTTCTTGATTAACCGAAGGTCTGGGTACATATTTATAGATACATAGATGGACCGATACACAGGCCAGGCCCAAACACATAACTCAACACAGTCCAACACCCCCCGCAGTCCCAACATCTAGCCACAACAGATGTTGAGACTAGACCGAAACTCAGAAAATAAAGACGTCGAGAGTCCCTTCGTGAAGATGTCGGCAAACTGTGATGTCGTCGGCACATGGAGAACTCGAACCTCACTGCGTGCAACCCGCTCACGAACAAAGTGAAGATTAATCTCCACATGTTTCGTGCGGTGGTGCTGGACGGGGTTGGTGGAGAGGTAAACAGCGCTGACATTATCATAGTAGACCAACGTGCTTCGGGCGACAGGGGAGTGGAGCTCCTGAAGTAACTGCTGGAGCCAAGACGCCTCTGCTACGCCGTTAGCCACGGCGCGGTACTCCGCCTCAGCACTGGAGCGAGAAACCACGGGCTGCCGCTTCGAGGACCAGGAGACAAGATTCCCCCCCCCCCCCCCCCCCCCCAGGAAGACGGCGTAGCCAGAGGTGGAGCGACCGGTATCAGGGCACCCCGCCCACTCATCGTCGGTGTAGACCACCAGCTCAGAAGGCGAGTCACGTCGAAGTAGAAGGCCGTAGTCGAGGGAGCCGTGCAGGTACCGAAGAATCTGCTTCATCGCCGTGAGATGCGTCTCCCGCGGAGCATGAATGTGGAGACACACCTGCTGAACCGCGTAGGAGATGTCCGGCCTGGTGAAGGTAAGGTACTGCAGGGCACCTGCAAGACTCCTGTAAGAGGTGGGGTCGGCGACCGGGCCACCGTCAGCCGAAGACAGCTTCGCCTGGGTGTCCACGGGAGTGGAGCACGGCTTGCAATCAGCCATGCCCGCTCACTCGAGGATATCCAGGCAGTACTGGCGCTGGTGGAGGAACAGAGCGCTCCGGTGGTGCTTGACCGCAAAGCCCAGGAAGTGGTGGAGCTGGCCAAGATCCTTCATCGCGAACTCGCGCTGCAGGGAGGAGATCGTGCGCTGAAGAAGAGCCGGGCTAGACGCCGTGAGGACAATAACGTCCACGTACAGGAGGTAGACAGTGTCACCCTCGTGCCTGTAAACGAAGAGCGAGGTGTCCGACTTGGCCTCGACGAAGCCGAGCGAGGCTAGGAAGGAGGCGAACCGGCTGTACCAAGGCCGAGGCGCCTGCTTCAACCCGTATAGGGACTTGTTCAGCCGACACACCAAGTCTGGACAGACTGAATCAACAAATCCTGTCGGCTGACTGCAGTACACCGTCTCTGTCAGCGTCCCGTGGAGGAAGACATTCTTGACGTCCAGCTGGTGGACAGGCCAAGAATGCGAGAGAGCCAACGACAGAACAGTATTGTCACTGGCTTAACCACCGGACTGAAGGTCTCGTCATAGTCCACTCCAGGGCGCTGAGTGAAGCCCCGAAGTACCCAACGAGCCTTATATCTCTCCAGGGATCCATCCGCCTTCCTCTTATGCGTAAAAACCCACTTGCCTGTGACAATGTTGCCACGAGGAGGACGGGGAACAAGGTCCCATGTCCGGTTGGCAAGTAGGGCCGCATACTCCTCCTCCATAGCGCGGCGCCAGTGAGGGTCAGTGAGGGCACTACGGACGGAGGTCGGTATAGGTGATACCGAAGAGGAAGTGGATGGTGTCGGTGTCGTCGAAGAGAGTACCACTTCGGAGAACCTCTCAAGAGGCCGGAGAACCCCAAC
This sequence comes from Tuctoria greenei, assembly GCA_036927565.1. Lineage (NCBI taxonomy): Eukaryota > Viridiplantae > Streptophyta > Magnoliopsida > Poales > Poaceae > Tuctoria > Tuctoria greenei. The sequence goes on along the minus strand of JAYESD010000001.1, from coordinate 135,455,186 downwards.
GACACGTCTAGTCACCATCGGGTGAACGTGTCCTGGGTCCCGGTGGAGCAACGGTAGGTGGTACACCGAGGGCTCGGGACGAGCAGGCGCAGAGTCACCAACCCGCTCTCGTTGCTGGTAGACAAGAGCAGGGCGAACCGTGGAACAGGGGCCGCGCGTGGCGCAGCGCGTGACGAGGCCGGAGACGCTGGAGCTGCGCGTGACGCGGGAGCCGAAGTAGATGTCGGGTCCCCGCACAGCGCGGGAGTCGAGGCCGGAGACGTCGGGGCCGCGCGTGGCGCAGCTGTAGGGGACGTCGGGGCCTCGTGTGGCGCAAAAGTCGAGGCTGGAGATGCTGGGGCCGCGCGTGGCGCAGCTGTAGGAGACGTCGAGACCTCGTGTGGCGCAGGAGTCGAGGTCGGAGACGCCGGGGCCGTGCGTGGCGCAGCCGTAGGAGGTGCCGGGACCTCGCGTGGTGCAGCCGTAGGAGACACCGGGGCTGCACGTGGCGCAGCAGGAGACGTCGGTGCCACGCGTGGTGCAGCACTCGTCCCTAGGGTTGACGGAGCCTGGGCACCAACCCGCACTCGTCGCTGGTAGACGAGAGCAGGGTCAGTGAACCGCCGTGTCGTGGCTGTAGTAGGCACAGCCGGAGTCGCCACAGGTGTCGGTGCTACGTAAGGTGCAGCAGTCGACGTCGTGGGAGCCACCTGTGAGCCGGTGGGTGATGTACCTGCAAAAAAAGGCCAAGGCAGCTGTGGTGGAGCAGCCTCAGTGTTAGTAGAAAAAAGGGAGTCCAACTCTACAGCTGAACCAGAGGTGGAGAAAGAAAAGGGGAAGGAGGACTCATCGAAGACGACGTGCCGAGAGATCAAAATGTGGTGGGTAGAGAGGTCGAGGCACCAGTACCCCTTATGCTCAAGGGAGTACCCAAGAAAGACACACCTAGTAGAGCGGGGCGCAAGCTTATGTGGAGCTGTGGCGGAAAGATTAGGGTAGCAGGCGCACCCGAAGACACGAAGGTGGTCGTAGAGAGGGATAGTGCCATACAGGGCAAAGAAAGGAGTCGGTGCTCGAATTGCCTTAGTGGGAAGGCGATTAAGGAGGAAGGTGGAAGTGTGGAGTGCATCTACCCAGTATCGAGTGAGGATAGATGCCTGAAACATCAAGGAACGCATGACATCATTAGTGTTGCGAAGCATGCGCTCAGCCTTGCCATTCTGGGGGGATGTGTATGGACAAGACATGCGTAGCTGTGTGCCATGTGTAAGAAGAAAGTCACGGAGTCGCGAGTTGTCAAACTCGCGTCCATTGTCACACTGGAGAGCACGAACAGTACGCCCAAACTGTGTGGAAACCCAAGTAAATAAGTGAGAGAGAGTATCAAATGTCTCAGATTTCAAACGTAAAGGAAAAGTCCAAGAGAAATGTGAGAAATCATCAAGTACCACCAAATAATATTTAAAACCCGAGACACTGATAACAGGAGATGTCCACAAATCGCAGCAAATAAGATCAAAAATGTGTTGCACATGAGACACAAAATTGGGAAAGGGAAGCCAAACATGGCGACCAAGCTGACAAGCGTGACATAATGACTCATGTGTGCCCCTAGTACACGATATAACTGAACTACTAGACAACTTCAACATAGCATCAGCGCCAGGGTGACCAAGCTGGCGGTGCCAAGTAGCGGACGAAGCTGTCGTAGCCAGAGCAAATGACGGAGATGCAGCGGAAGTAGGAAGTCGAAGAGTGTACAGGGGCCCGGACTATCACATCGAAGAAGAAGATGCCGGGTGGAAAGATCCTTCACAGACAAACCAAAAGGATCAAACTCAACACAAATATTGTTATCAGTGGTGAAACGACGAATGGAAAGCAAATTTTGAATAATGTCTGGAGCAACTAGAACATTGTTAAGATGGAATGAACCCGGAGAAACTGAGTCACCTACTGAGGTGACTGGAAGAACAGATCCATTGCCAACAATGATCGATGAAGGAAACGAGGGATGAGGTGGGTGGGTAGAAGAGAGAATAACAGCATCTGGGGTGGTGTGGTAGGAGGCGCCAGAATCAGTCACCCAATCAGTAGTCGGCGGTGTGAGGTGCATGGTGCTGAAAGAAGATACCAAGTCCTGATGGTCCCACCCTAGAGGCAGCTCCTGGAGGGGTGCTGGCGGCTCCGAGTACCCAGCGGGGTAGGTAGCACCGCCGTAGGCTGGAGTTGGCGATCCAGCCGCAGGGCGACCAAGTCCGCCATAGCCCGGGTGGGCTACGTACGCCGCCTGAGGACCTGGCTGGCGCGGAGTAGACGAATTCGGTGGCGCCCCAAGAATACCCTGGGACGGTCCAGGCCACATAGAGATCTGGCCAGTCCACGGGTTGTACGGTGTGGGCCAGGGCGCACCTCCCTGGCCAGGGCCACCAGTACCACTACCAGTAAGAGCAATGGACATAGAAGTGCCACCAGCACCTCGTCCTGTGCGCCTTCCGTCGCGACGTCGACGAGTACCACTCCCAGAGCCAGCAGAGGCACCCGGGGCAGTAGGCGGAGTAGGTGGTCGCGGTAGTGGTCCACCAGAAAACGGTGGGCGTGAGGGCTGCCTAGAGCCATAGAAGGCCGTGGCAGGCCCAGAGGTAGCAGATCCACCAGTCGTGATCTCCTCAAGCTCGAGATCGGACCAGACCTTCTCGAAGGTCGATGGCGGCTCTATACGAATAAGCCAGAAGCAAAGATGGCTGGAGCGCTCGTTCTGGCCGTGAAGGACCCGAAGTACTAGTGTGCTGTCGGCAATCGGCTCGCCAAGGTCGCGCAAGGAGTCAGCCATGCCCTTCATCTCTCTACAGTAGGCAGCGATGGAGCGGTCACCCTGCACTATAGTCTGGAACCGTGCGTTAATGTGAAGAGCCCGAGTCGCACGGTTCCCCAAGAAGTGGTACTCCAGTATCTGCCAAGCCCGACACGCGGTCCCCCCACTGCGCTGTCCGACAAGCTTGTGCAGATCGTCGGCGAGAGTGCCAAGGATCCAGGCAAGGACCAGACTGTCCATGCAGATCCAAGAGTCATCCCACGAGGCGTCATCCTGCTGGACGTGGTCCGCAAGCTGGTACCGCTGCAACGTGAGGAGGAACTCGTTACGCCAGCGGGCGTAGGTGGTGGAGTTACAGCTCAGGACAGTCGGCACTAGTGTCCGAATGTTCTGAACTCCAGCCGCCTGGGCGTGTAGAGCGGCGGCGAGAGACGCCGAGTATGCGGAGTGCACACTGGTGTCCGAGGTGGGCTCGTACGTCGCGCTCAGCGGTTGGTGAGCGCTCTCCTGGATCTGGTGCGAGAGAGCAGCCGCTGAAGCGCGCTCCTGCTCTAAGGCAAGAGCGAGTGCCCGCTCGCGCTCGCGAGAGGCAGCCAGAGCCGCGAAGACACCGAAGGTGTCCGCGACCGTTGTGGTGGTGCTGGCGACGCCGTAGAGAGGATCAGTGGCCGCACGAGGAGCGGTAGCAGTGAAAACAGCAGATCCGGAGCCCGTCATGAAGGCGACGGCAATAAGGCCGCCAAGTGATCCGCCAACTGTCGGATTAGTCGATGCGGCGGGCGCGTGCCGAGCCATAGAGACGAGTGGTGCGCCGGATGCCAGACCAGTAGCAGGTACACCGGCGGGATGGGGCGCACCGGCCAGGGGGGCGCTGGCCGGGGGGGCGCCGGCCAGGGGGGCGGCGGCCAGGGGGGCGCCGTCCAGATGGCCGCCGACCATGGGGGCGCCGGGCAGGGGGAGGGCGGCGGCGGCGGGCAGGGGGAGGGCGGCGGCAGCGGACAGAGGGGGGGGGGGGGGTGGCGACGGCGGCCAGAGGGGGCGCCGGCGGCGGCCAGGGAGGGGGCGCCGGCGGCGGCCAGAGGGGGGCACCGGTGGCGGCCGGGAGGGGGGCGCCGGCGGCGGCCAGGGGGGAACGCCGGCGGCGGCCAGGTGGGGGGCGCCGTCCATAGGGGGGGCGGCTAGGGTTAGGGTGGTGGGGATTAGAGTTAGTGTTTGGCTAATGATATCATAATAGAAGGCTAGAATGATTGCTTGATTAACCGAAGGTCTGGGTACATATTTATAGATACATAGATGGGCCGGTACACAGGCCAGGCCCAAACACATAACACAGTCCAACAATGACCTTTGGTATGAGGGTGATATATGAACTGTTTATTGGCTTGATGTCTGTTTGATTGTCAAAGAATTGTTGACATAACTCATAAATGTCTCCTTTAATAATGCTCCAACATTTTTTATAAAAGAATCCATTGAAGCCATCAGGCCCTGGAGCTTTTTCTGATTTCATATTCTTGACCACTTTATCAATATCTTGTCTGGTGAATGCTTCTGCTAACCAATTTAAATTATCTCGACTAAATCACTGAGATTGAACAGCATATTTGGATCATATGAGTGTCCCATACTATTTTTGAAGTCTGACTAGAGAAGTTCTGCTTTCTGATGATGTTCTGAGAAAGCTTGGCCATTGTCTGATTCCAAAGTGGATATGGTGTTCCATCTGGATCTTTCACTAGCCGCAGCATGAAAGAATTTGGTACATTGATTGCCCAGTCGAGTCCACCTTATTGTGTATCTTTGCTTCCAATATATATTTTTGTATTCCAGCAGCTGTAATATATGTCTTCTTAAGATGATTCTGAAGTTTGCTTCTTGCAAATATAATGGCCTGTTTTCTTCAAGTTTGTCAAGTATTAGCAGAACCAATTCACATTCTTGAAGCAATTTTGGGAGATTAGCATGTTGCCGACTCCATTTTTTCAAGTCTCTTCTCAACCATCTCATTTTGTTGGAGATTTTAACAGCTACACTGTCTGTTTTAATTCTTCTGGCCCAAGCTCTCTCTACTACTTCATAAAATCCTGGGATGTTTATCCAAAAATTCTCGAATCTAAAGACTTCAGCTTTAGGAATGGATGTTTTAATTTGAATCAGACATGGTATGTCATCCGATATACATTTGGCCATGGGAAGCATTAGAGAATTAGGATAATCAATAGACCAATTTGGAGAAGTCAGACACCAGTCAAGCTGCTGTAAAGAAGGCCGAGCATGCATGTTATTCCAGGTATATTTTCTGCACTTGAGTGGGATCTCAATTAGAACAAGATGACTAATAATCCCATTAAATGTACTCATATCAGCAAAATTGGCACCTGGCCTGTTTCTATTTTCTGCAGATCTATAGAGATTAAAATCTCCTAGAAACATCCAATTCTCATTCTCTCCAATGTCCAGGGAGAGCATCCACGTGACGAAGTCCTCTCTCTCAGCCAGGGTCCATATCTTGTTGATAGTGTCCAAGAATCGTTATTGATCCTAGAAGTGAACCTGATCGTGATAGAAAATTTAAGAACTTGAAGAACTTCTCCATGAAGGTTAGCCTCATTCCAACCTACCAATATGCCTCCTGAATTTCCTTTCGACAGGGAATAGGTAAAAAAAATATCATGATGGTGCTAGCTTTGATATGAAGCTGGAATCAATGTGTTCCATTTTGGTTTCTTGTATACAGAAGACATCACAATTTAATGTTTCAATTTTGCTTCTCACTGCCAAGCGTTTCTCCTTTGAGTTTAATACCCTAACATTCCACTTCAACAGGTTCCAGTTCTTATGTTTTGGATCCATTGTAGCACATATAAAGAAAGAAGCAGAATTTACCCTTCAAGCCAAAGGGCAGGGCTATGGAACTCTTATTTAAAGTCAAGCAACATGCCACTGGAGATAAATTTCCATGAATGTGCCGAAGCACACAAAGCAGATAGTTGTCCATATTCAAAAGAGGAAGCCACCCCATGATAGTACTAATACACATAAGATAGCAAGATACCAGACACATCAAAACAAAATAGGGCACTTCCAGAAGGTCCCAAAACTCCTCTCCAGCTGGAGTTCTTCTTTGCCACTCCTCATCATTCTTCTTCCTTGCTGGAAGCCTGCGACATCCTTGTCTTCCATCCATTTTCAGCTTGAACAGAGGCCATGAGCATTTCAGCGGTTACCTATGAAGGAGCAACCTTGCATCTCTCAATAGCTACTGATTGAATGAGCACAATAGGAATTTCAGGAAAAATATCATCAGAGTTTTCAATGTCTTTAAGCACAGGAAATTCAGTTAAATTATTAATTTGCTTAGTTCTAGAGGAAGAAGTGGTACCCTCAGTAGTCTTTCTCTTTCTTTTGTTCTTCTCCGGAAGTGGTGATTAGTCTTTCTCTTTCTTTTGTTCTTCTCCGGAAGTGGTGATTCAGATACTGCATCACAACTGTGAGGACCGGGGTCCGCCATTCTAAGAATTGCATTGGGTAGTATCGTGCGATGCGACACCCAACATCACACATGAAAAGAATACGTAAAACATACAAATTTTTTATTTTATAAGATATTCAAATTTACAAAATAATGTACATAAGGAGTACATAAGGAGAGGAAATAATATACTCAAAACTCTCAACCCAGCACAAGAGAAGACGTCCATGCCCGCGAGCGCTTCTCACTAGCAACACAAAGAAAATAAAGCAACGACGAAGTTTCTCGTAAGCCATACACCTCGGAAAGTCTGAGGTCTCACAAGCAACCACAATAGCAACATCTAAATTATTACCTGCAAAACCACATATATAGCAACTATGAGCACGAAAGTTCCGCAAGACTTAACCGTCTCACCTAAACATGAAACTTTACATGCAGAAACTCTAAACATAGAAAAGTTGAATTGCATAAAAGACTCGTCTAATAGTAAATCCTAATTTTCAGATGTTAGGTATCAAATGACATTCCATGAGATGGCACATTATGAACTCCACAATCAAACAAGAAACACTTCGTTTATAATGTTACATGCCCAAAGTTGCATGTGCTGCATACAAGTTAAGTTTTTGAAAATAGTAAATTTAATTATGCTACTACTAAGCCATACAAGTTGCAATACAATATTATAATCATGGAAGCAAATTCATAATATTCCAACTACTCTTTATAACTACATCACAACACAGTGAACAAGTATGCTTAGTCCATAACTGCGAGCGACGGTGATTCAAATCAATAACACCCGAAATATATGACACGTGCGCCCACAAGGAAGCCACGTCGGAACGCTTCTCTCTACATCGCACGCAGCCACTTTCACAGGAAGCCCTAATATGGAATCAACTCTTCACCCCGAGCAAAAGGTCCTCTACATGGACACGTCGAAGTTGCCCGCTAGAAGATTTACACATTTATGCCTTCTCAACTCCATTCGCAGTGTTAACTTTATAATGGATGGACAAATATATCCTTTGTGATTTACCATTATTTTCATATCACTATTGTGTTTCTACCATAATTTTGACTTAAAATAAAAAAAATCAGCAAGAACATAATACAAACGAATTTAATTATTTTTTTGCCAAATTTGAAATTTTAGACATGATTTAAAAATAAAAAATGAACATAGTTTTGACAACAATTCGACAATATTTCCCATATATCTCTCACATAATATGTCACTTAGCAATGCATAATATAATTTCACATAATATCTCTCCATTATCAAAGATGCTCATCCTTGATCTGCATTCAAGGTTTTTTGATTAGAAATTTGAACGAGTTCACTTATCAGTCTACCTAGATAGCTTGCAGATCATAGACCCACCAGCCCTAGAGATGGCAACGGGTCGGGTTCGGGTCGGGTAAAGCAAAACCCGACCCGGATTGAAACAGTGCATGGGTAAAATTTTATATCCGAACCCATACATGCGGATAAATTTTCGTACCCGAACCCGTACCCGACGGGTTTCGGGCGGGTTTCGTGTACCCGTCGGGTATAACAAAATGTAACAGATATTCAACAGATTTCAATACAGCATACATTTTAGCACAGCAATGAACCAATTACATCACTCAGTCTGCAAATTTTAATACATAGTAATATTGCAGATTTCAAAAATACAGTTTGCAGATTCAAATACAGATTTAAATATAGGTTCATCACAGCAGTACCAACAGTACATCACACATTAGACCTTCGGTACACTAGAAACCATACTTGATCCTCCGTATATGACCGGTGCAACAATACATGCAATTCAGACCAACTCAGCACAAAATCACCAATTACGTGTTAAGAAAATAATACATACTAGAATATGTACTCATACAACAAACAAAACAGAGAAGGCGGCGGACCGGCAGCTAGGCTAACAGAGAAGGCGGAAACGGAGGTGGTGACGGACGCTCGAAATCGCCGGATGAAGGTTGTGCCATGGCGGTGGGTGGGGGAGTTGGATGGGAGAGGGGACACAGCCGGGCGCGGCGCTCCGGCGGCACGGCGAGAGGAAGGCACAGTGGCCACTGGATCAAGCTCCGGCCTCCGTGCATCAGGGTCTCGGTGCCCGGAGTCGGGGCGACGGGTTCTCGGCTGAGGGCGGACAACGGAGGGAGTCGGGGCTCGATACGGCTTGCGGCTGCAGGGAGAGGGGTGGGGTGTCTCGGACTCTCGGTGCCCGGGTGTGTATCGCCGGATTAGGGTTGCCCGGTTGGGCTGGCTATTGAGCTAAACTGCTATTTACTGGACCATGAGCCAAATTGCAGATTTCGGGTAATCCGACGGGTACCCGCGGGTAAGAAATAAAATCCGTACCCGTACCTGCAATAAATCGGGTCGGGTACGGGTCATACCCGCGGGTAAAGTTTTCTATCCGTACCCGTCTGGTGCAATACCTGACGGGTACCCAAACCCGCGGGTACAATTGACACCCCTAACTGGCCCTTGACACCGACATGCACACCCCGTTGATAAATAGTAGGCGCCTCCTGATCCAATCTCTTAATCGGTATGACCAGAGGAAGGTTGTCATGAATCCTGCAAGCCACAAGATCAAGGATCATTTCTCACATCACAATCAGCTGAAAAACATCAGGGTCTCGGTCATCAACGGTGTCTCACATGTTTATGTGGTACACATCGTCAATTTTTTCCTTCAAACCCTTTGCATCGTGCTGGCTCAGAACAACCTTGCACACGATTTGGCACAGCCTAGCCTCCATCAACTCGAACTGCATTGCAATCGGCAGTTCTCGAGTGAGGGGAGCAGCGGAACAATAATATGGTTAACAAACGGCTCTTACCACGTATAGCGAGTTCTCGATGCGGTCACCGCGGAGGACCTCACCGAGGTTCTCGGTGCTGTCGACGATGGTCTCCGGCCTGCAGAAGGGGAGGGAGAAGTAGGAGTAGGGCAGCTGGGTTTTGATGGAGCTCAACTGGTTCACCTTCACAGAGAGCAAGTCCTTCTGCAATCAAGCCACGGCAAAGCTGGGCGTGAGGACTCGTCGACCGAACCCGACCCGACCTGACCCGACCGAGTATGAAATGGTGACCACCGGGTCGCTGGAGCCAGGTCCAGGACGTGAGTCACCACGACGGCCGTCAGCGAGCAAGTATGACGTACGTTGGCGTGTGGAGGAAGTTGGTGGGGGAGAATTGGATCTGTTGTATTCAGAATTCAGTTGGTTCATTACAGGAGATGGTGTAACCCTATATAGTGTCCAGGTTACCCATAGGGCCCACCTGTCATAGTGTTGATGTACTTAAGTCTTAATCACTATTACAATGCTGAAATGATAACACTCAATGCCTAAGTACTGGAGGCCGTGACATGTCCCCCGCCGCCATTTGCTGCTTGACCCCAAGCAGCGATCTCAGGAAACTTCTTGAACAGTACATATGTCATGTGGGGGCGCTCGTACAGGCGCCGCTGTGACGAGCGCCACACCACAGAACGTGCCGCATGCGCATAGGAGGAGGACAACACAAGTGGCTAAGATTGGAAAGAGAGATTAGTTTCTATTTTTTATCCCTTATGTTTAGGAAAGGTTGGTTAAGGCATTAGGCTATATATTCTGTAACCGCACATTGAGAAGATAAGCAATATATTCTTATTCTTGATTCCCCGCTACTTTCTCAACCAAGCCGACTTTCTCAACCAAGCCGACGGCAGAGGGGTAAAACCTCGCCGGCGACGATGGACCGCGGCTACGAGCTCCGTAGCCAAAGGCCAGCTACCCTAGGTCTCGACGCCCTTGACAACCTGGTATCAGCTACCAGGCGTCCCTCACCCCCATTTGCTCTGCTGCCGCAACAGCCTCCCGCTGCGACGCCACCTCTAGCCGCCGCGTCGCACCCGTCAGCCATATCTGAACCGTCCACCGCCAACCTGGCAAAGATGATCGAGACCCTGACCGCGACGGTGGTGTCCCTGCAAATGTCCATGGCCGCACTCCAGCAGGAGCGGCCCGCCGCCTCATCGACCAGTCCTGGAGGCAACGATGGGCAGCAGAACCACGATCGACCACCAAGGTTCCAAAAGATGGACTTTCCCCGCTATGACGGGAAAACTGATCCGCTGATCTTCACCAATCGCTGTGAATCGTATTTTCATCAGCAGCGAATCATGGAGGAGGAGAAGGTCTGGATGGCCTCCTACAATTTGGAGGAGGGCGCACAGATGTGGTACATCCAAGTCCAGACGGACGAGGGCACCCCGTCCTGGTGTCGCTTCAAGGAGTTGTTGCATCTGCGTTATGGACCGCCTTTGCGCTCTGCCCCATTGGCCAAATTGGCCGAATGCCGGCGCACGGGTACGGTCGCCGAGTATCAAGATCGGTTCCAGGCGCTCCTCCCTCGTGTTGGTCCGCTTACTGAGGTTGTAAGTGCATCTAGGATATCCCTTGTGGGTTTTGGCTAATTGATGACAAACATATGAGATCCTAATGAAACTAATGAGATGATTGCAGGACAAACAAGTGAAACAGCTCGGTGCACACAAAAAGGTGAAAAATGAAGTGGTGTCCAAAGAGGGATACCTTGATGCAGCTTGGAAGACCAAATTAGATTTTAAATGTATAGGTAGTGTATGAAAGACACACTCCAAGAGCTCACAACTTTGTGCTAGGGTAAGGGATTAAAATTAACCTAACTTTCACAATGCACCGGACTAGTCCGATCATGGACCGGACTAGTCCGTTTAACTTTCTGGAATCTCTCTTATTGGGAGACCGGACTAGTCCGTGTGTCCACCGGACTAGTCCGTTGAACTTTCTGGAGTCTCTCATATTGAGGGACTGGACTAGTGCGTGTGTCCACCGGACTAGTCCGTTGACCTTTTTGGAGTCTCCCACATGTGGAGATCGGACTAGTCCGCAGACTAGTCTGTTGAACTTTCTGGAGTTCACCTTCACACAGAATCAGACTAGTCCGAGCTTGGACCGAACTAGTCCGGCAGACTTTCTGGACTTCAAAATACACAGTGACCGGACAAGTCCAGACTTGCACCGGACTAGTCCAGTATTAGGGTTTTTCAACGATTACTTTTTGGAAACCCTATAAATAGAGAATCCACGGCCTTCCAAAGAAAACACACATCGAATATTGCTGAAAACACAAACTCTAGTGCCGCCACTTCGTCCCAAGAGCCCAAAACACATCTCCCCACACATCTAAAGTGCAAAAAGAGTGAAATCAATTGAACACTTGGATTCGGGATTGGGAGATCGTTGTTCTTTCATTGCGAGCTCTTGGGGTTTGATCTTTCTACACTCATACTCTTCATTGTAATACTTTTGAGTGTATTTGATCACTTCTTTCGTTGTAGTTTTCATGGTAGCCCTAAACGTGTGAGGTTGCCCCACAAACTTGGTGATTACCCGTGATAGTGGAATCAAGTCGGCCTTCGTGGTGACTTGAAGAGGGAAAGGGTTAGAGACCCGGCTCTGTGTGAGCTTCCTCAACGAGGACGTAGATCTCGTGGTGAGATCGAACCTCAGGAAAAATTCATGTGTTTTGTGCCTTATTTCCTTTACATTTTGTTCATTAGATTACTTGATTGCTAAAACATCAATCTAAGGCACTTATAGGTTTTTACTTGCATTCTTACATTAATCTCAAATAAAAATATCAGTTGTTCTCATTTCCGTTGCTAAAAGAATTTGGTTTCCCAAATAACGCTTAATCAACACACATATTTCTAGCACACCAGACTAGTCCGCCCACGCAACCAGACTAGTTCGGTCAACCAAGTTTTAACAATTCTATTAAGTGTGCAGGAAACTTTAAAGGCCTATTCACCCCCCTCTAGGCCACATTCAATTGGTATCAGAGCGAGGTTCTCCGCCAATGAGACTCACATCTCGGAGAGATCAATGGCCTCTGAGAAGAACAACGATATCTCGAAGATGAACATCAGTGAGGAGGAACAAGAAGCTAAAGCCTTCGATGTGCTGAAAGAAAGTCCACATGATGATGAAGAAGTGCGACAACTAAAGTCACTCCTGAGGAAGAAACTGCTAGGACAAAAAGGAAAAGAAGATGAGAAGACGACGGGGAGTGGTCATCATGACTACTCCCGACATCCTTACAACTACAACCGTCTCAATTCAAACAATCACTATCTCTCCATTCCTATGGGAAAACCTCCACAGTTTGACGGAAGCGACTATACCATGTGGAAGTACAACATGAAGATGCATCTAATATCCCTAAATCCTAGTCTGTGGCACATTGTTTGCACTGGCATAGATATCCCGGACACAGATGAGGAACTCACCCCAGAACAAGAACAAGATATTCACAGAAATGCACAAGCCGTCGCCGTGATCACGTCATCACTAAGCAGAGAGGAATTCACCAAGATCGATGGCTTAGAAAGTGCAAAAGAAATCTGGGATACACTCAAGACAGCTTACGAAGGAAATAGGTCGATTCGTGAAGCTAAAATCGAAATGCTTGAAGGAGAGTTGGGGAGATTTGCTATTGAAGAAGGCGAATCACCTCAAGACATGTACAACCGGATGAAGGCACTCATCAACAAAATTTGTGCCTGTGGAAGTAAGAAATGGACGGATCACGAGGTGGTCAAGAGAATGATTAGAGCCTTCATGCCAAGAAATGTCACACTTTGCTCAATGATTAGAGAAAGCCCCGAGTTTCACAAAATGACTCCCAATGAAGCATTGGGGAAGATCATAAATCATGAAATGATGGAGAAAGAGGCACAATACGTCAAAGACTTGGCCGAACTCACTTCTTCCAAAAAGAAAGAGGTTGCTCTCAAAGCAACATGCCGACCCAAACTCTAAGAAACTCGTGAAGATAAAGACGAGTGACATACAAGCGACAAGAGCACCAATCTTGATGATGAAGAAATGGTACTCTTTATCAAGAAGTTCAAGCGAATGATGAAAAGAAGACACGACAACAACTCAAATGAAGGCAAAAGCAAGGATAAAGGAAAATCCCAGGCTCGACGCACTTGCTACAACTGCGGAGAGTATGCTCACTTCATGGTGGACTGCCCTTATGAAGAAAACAAAAAGAAGAAGGAAACAAGACCTCAAGAAAAGAAAATTTTCAAAAAAAAAAGAAGACAAGCCCATCAAGCTCACATTGGCAAGGAGTGGGACTCAAACGACGAGTCCTCCTCCGATGAAGAAGAAGAGATGGCCACTATCGCAATCAAGAAACCTACTATGAAGGCCACACTCTTCCCAAACATGGGAGGATGGGATATGAACAACCACACTTGCCTTATGGCTAAGGAAGGCAAGAAAAAGGTACGACTCACCCCTCCTACGCTAAATTCCTCCATTGATGACTTTGATCGCTCTAGTGATAATGAAGAAATGTTTAGAGGACTAAGTAAAATTGCTCTAAAGAAAATGGAAATGTTGTCGAACGAAATTTTTGAAAAGGAGGAACTTCTTAACCGACAAGAAGATATGCTCATCCGTGAAAGGAAGAGATATCAAGAAGTTAAAAAGCTTCTCGAGCTTGAAAGAGAGAAGAATGAGTCGCTTAAGGTTGAGCTAGCCTTGAGTAAGGAAACTTACTCAAAGCTAGAAGACTCGCATATTGCAATCAAGGAAGAACTTGCTAACTTGTCAAAAGTTAACAAGATCCTTGAGGTGCAAGTTGAGTCGCTCAAGCAAAGTGACTCCTCTTCCTCCAAGAGCTCTTCCTCCAAAGATATGAGTTCAACAACAATCGGAACTTGCACTTGCTATAGTAAGAAGAATGTTATTTCTAATAAATCAACTTCTAATCATGCCTCGCCAAGTGACATCTTTGATAAGGAAAAGATCAAATATACATGCAGTGCATATATGGTCACTAGACCTCCTACTGTCAAAGATGGCCTTGGTTTTGATAGGAACAAACACATATCTACTCCCAATCATGCTAAGAATAGAATTGTCTTTGTTATGGAAAAATCCCATGAATCTGATTTACAAATATTGTTTCGTACATTTAATGCTTCCTATGTTCTTATGAAAGCCAAACATGGAAAAGTCATTGCTAAATATACAGGGCCACGCCACAAGAACTTAAAAACTTGTGTGTGGGTGCCCAAGACTCTTGTGACTAACCTGAGAGGACCCAAGCAAGCTTGGGTACCTAAAACCAAAGAATAATTCTTTTTTTGCAGGTTTACTCCTCCGATGGATCTAAATGGGTGCTTGATAGTGGATGCACAAATCACATGACTGGAGAGAGAGGTATGTTTGTGGAGTACGAGTACAACAAGGATCCAGGTGAAGGCATATACTTCGGAGACAACAACCAAGGAAAGGTCCTTGGTAGCGGTAACATTGAAATATCCTCTCAACATACCTTATCCAATGTTTTACATGTAGAATCTCTAGATTATAACCTTTTGTCAATATCTCAGCTATGCGACAAAGGATACAACTGTTTGTTCACTAATGATGGTGTGACCGTTTTTAGAAGAAGCAATGGTTCGATTGCATTCAAGGGAATGTTGAAGGGCAAGCTTTATCTTGTTGACTTCAACAAAGATAAATCCGAACTCAACACTTGCTTGGTTGCTAAGACCAACATGGGATGGCTGTGGCATAGACGGCTAGTCCATGTTGGGATGAGAAATCTGCATAAGCTTCTAAAAGGTGGTCACATCTGTGGTCTTAATGATGTGGTGTTTGAAAAAGACAGGCCTTGTAGCGCTTGTCAAGCGGGAAAACAAGTCGGAGCACCACACCCCGCCAAGAATGTGATGACTAGCACAAGACCGCTGGAACTCCTCCACATGGATCTCTTTGGTCCAATTTTGTACATCAGCATCAGCGGTAACAAATACAGTTTAGTAATTGTTGATGATTTTTCAAGATTTACCTGGGTATTTTTCTTGTATGATAAATCAGAAACTTAGGGAATCCTCAAGAAGTTCTTGAAAAGAGTTCAGAACGAATTCTCATCAACTATAAAGAACATCAGAAGTGACAACGGGGCAGAATTTAAGAACCTCCAAGTTGAAGAGTATCTTGATGAAGAAGGGGTAAAACATGAGTTCTCGGCACCCTACTCCCCTCAACAAAACGGGGTGGCTGAAAGGAAGAACATAACATTGATCGAAATGGCAAGAACTATGTTGGATGAATACAAGACATCAGATCGATTTTGGGCAGAAGCGGTGAACATCGCTTGCCATGCCACAAATCGCTTGTACCTCCATCGACTACTGAAGAAAACTTCATATGAGCTCCTTACCGGTAAAAAGCCTAATGTTTCTTATTTCAAAGTATTTGGTTGTAAATGTTTTATTCTGAACAAGAGACTGAGGACCTCGAAGTTCGCTTCAAAGTCTGATGAAGGGTTCTTGCTCGGTTATGAATCGAATGCTTACGCCTATCGTGTCTTCAACAAGGTGTCCGACCTTGTTGAAGTAGCACGTGACGTAGTGTTCGATGAATCTAACAGCTCACAAGTGGAGCAAGTTGATAAGTGTGTGCTAGATAAAGATGAAGCTCCATATGAAGCACTGAAGAAAATGGGACTTTGTGATATCTTGCCACAAGAGCAAACATTCGACTCAAATGCACAAGATGAACCTCAACATAGAGGCAATAATCAAGGGGGAGCTCTTGCACAAGATCAAGAGGAGGAATATCAAGAAAATCAGGACATTCATGGAAGCAATGATCTAGGGGGAGACAATGCACATGAAGATAATGAAGAACAAACAACTACACAAGTTCCACACCCAAGAGTACACCAGAGCGTGCAAAGAGACCACCCTGTCAACAATATCATTGGAGATATTGCTAAGAGAGTAACTACTAGATCTCGAATTGCAAATTTCTGTAAATACTATTCTTTTGTGTCTTTTCTAGAACCATACAGGGTAGAAGAAGCCTTAAGGGATCCAGACTGGGCGATTGCAATGCAAGAAGAGTTGAACAACTTCAAGAGAAATGAAGTGTGGGAGCTGGTGGAGAGACCAAAGACGAACATAGTTGGAACCAAATGGGTCTTTCGGAACAAGCAAGATGAACATGGAGTAGTAACAAGAAATAAAGCAAGATTGGTGGCCAAAGGTTATTCTCAGGTCGAAGGTTTGGACTTCGATGGAACTTTCGCTCCTGTAGCTAGACTTGAGTCCATTCGTATTTTATTGGCATATGCTACTCACCATAATTTTAAGCTGTATCAAATGGACGTCAAAAGCGCTTTCTTAAATGGTCCAATCAAGGAGGAAGTTTATGTGGAGCATCCACCAGGATTCGAAGACCAAAAGTATCCCAACCATGTCTACAAACTGCGTAAGGCTCTCTATGGCCCCAAACAAGCTCCTCGAGCTTGGTATGAGTGTCTTAGAGATTTTCTGACTCAAAATGGATTCAAGATTGGTAAAGCTGACTATACACTCTTCACTAAACATTGTGATGATCATCTATTCGTATGTCAAATTTATGTTGACGACATTATCTTTGGATCCACTAACAAGTCTTTCTGTGAAGAATTTATTAAAATTATGACAGATAGGTTCGAGATGTCAATGATGGACGAATTGAAGTTCTTCTTGGGATTCCAAGTGAAGCAATTAAGAGAAGGTACATTTATAAGCCAAACCAAATATACACAAGACATTCTCAAGAAATTCAACATGGACAAAGCCAAGCCCATCAAGACACCCATGGCCGCTAACGGACATCTCGACCTCAATGAAGACGGTCCCAATGTGGACCAAAAGGTATATCGGTCCATGATCGGCTCCTTACTTTATTTATGTGCATCTAGGCCAGATATTATGCTTAGTGTTTGCTTGTATGCAAGGTTTCAAGCCGCACCCAAAGAGTGTCACTTAATTGCTGTAAAAAGAATCCTAAGGTACCTTGTGCACACACCCAACTTGGGCCTTTGGTATCCCAAAGGATCCAAATTTAAATTGATAGGGTATTCTGATGCCGACTATGAAGGATGCAAAGTCGATAGAAAGAGCACGTCAGGGACTTGTCAGTTTCTTGGTAGGTCCCTAGTTTCTTGGTCATCTAAAAAGCAAAACTCCATTGCTCTTTCTACAGTGGAAGCAGAGTATGTTGCAGTCGGTAGTTGTTGCGCACAACTACTTTGGATGCGACAGACTCTTAGGGACTATGGATACAATCTAAGCCATATCCCGCTTCTATGTGATAATGAAAGTGCTATAAAAATTGCACACAACCCCGTAGAGCACTCAAGAACTAAGCACATAGATATCCGTCATCATTTTGTTAGAGATCATTCATTAAAAGGTGACATTGCTATTTCACATGTTAGAACTGAAAAACAACTTGCAGATATTTTTACCAAACCATTGGATGAGAAAAGGTTTTGCGAGCTTATGAATGAACTTAATATTCTTGACTCTAGAAATGTGGCTTGAAACGTTGCACACCTGGTTGAAACTTCAAATGTTACATTTTATTGCTAAAACTGCCCCTCACCTCTTTTTCTTCTAAGAAAACTAATTTTAATGAAAAAATCTTGGAGTTTATGACCATTTTTCATTGTTGATTGCCTTCTGGTCATAAGTACCAAGATTATTTGCAAAACTTGTCCTTGGACCACTATTAGTTATCTCTAAATACTTAGTTTTTCCAGGGACACCGGACTAGTCAGGTTTGCCACCGGACTAGTCCGGACAGTCCCTCTTTCCTAGGTTTTCCAGGGGCATCAGACTAGTCCGGTCGGCCGCGTATATAAGCAGCTGTCCGGCCCAAAATCAAAATTTCAAACCTCCCTCCACTTTGAGTTGAGCCCTCACCTCTCAAACCCTAGCCCCCAAAAGTGATTTTCGAGTTGAGCCCTCAAAATCCAAGTTTTCTCTGTGGGAAATCCTCCCCTCGATGAGTTGATACTCCACTCCGAACTCATCCGGATAGATTCGTGCTCCTTCAACGCGAATCTTCAAATCTTGGTAAATTTCTTCCTAAAATCAAACTCTCAACTCTTCTAGTTCTAGCTTGTTTCCCTTGATTCTAAGGCAGTACATTAGCTTTAGAGATGTATTCCTTTCACTTTCATGCCCCCTTGCATCCTTAGATAGAAGTTGTGATTCATAGGTTTTGTTAGGGTTCTTATGCCAGGCCGGACTAGTCCGGATCCTAGATACGGACTAGTCCGGTACACCGGACAAGTTCGCACTCTGAAACCGGACAAGTCCGGTATCTGACATTTGAATCCTCACACCTACTTCAATTCCTGGTTCTTTTTTGTCTAATCCATGAACTCCTTATTAGGCATGATGTCTTCAAGCTCAGATGACAGCTCTTTCCACGTTGATGAAGAAGTTGAACGTGAAAAAGTGAAGAGAGCCAAGGAGAGGTACATGAAGAAAAGACATTGTAAGTGCATCTAGGTCCCTTATGGGTTTTGGTGGATTGATGATGAACCATTAAAGTGCTAATGAACTTGGTTGAGCATGAGCGCAGATCCGGAGTACGGAATGGAGCTTTGAAGAAAGACGACAAAAGGAGAAAAGTTGTGGCGAAGAAGAATAGAAATAGGATTTTCTATTTTCTCCTTGAGTCGTAGGAAAAACTGTACTATTAAGAGGGACATGACGCGTAGACACTTAGTGAGTCATTCGGGTGCTCAACCCCTTAGTAGAAGATTTTAGTAGGGCCTTTGTGGCTTGGGCGGACTTGTCTGACTTGTGATGTCAGAAAGTCCGAATTCCCTCTGTTGGAATTCGGACATGTCCAAATCTGTAAGTCAGACATGTCCGAATTGGCACTGGAAGGGTTCCAGTGAAAGTTCCAGTGAAGTTTCAGACTTGTCCGAACCTGGGGGTCAGACATGTCCGAGATGGATCTGTTCCCAGGGACTAAGGAAAATTTTCTAAGTCCCAGAGAGTCAGACTTGTCCGAGTTCTATCTGCAGAATTTCAGACATGTCCGAGATTGTATGCCAGACATGTCTGAAGTGGTTTTGGTCAGACAAGTCTGAAGTGAAAGGCCTGACCTTTGAGGTCAGACATGTCCGACATTGTGTCAGACATGTACGACGTGGGCTGTGTCAAACGGCTCTAATGACTTTTTGGTGTATAAATAGGTGGTGGTTTCGACCCACCAACCATGCCTAACACCCCTAAACAGTTCTGAATGCCCATTTGAACTCAAGAACCATCTCTCCACTTGTTCTTCACCTCTACAGCCCAAATTCGAATTTTGGGGAGAGTGAAGAGTGCTTTGTGAGGATTGGGAGAAACGGTTTGTTGAGGGGTTGAGCAACGTGTGATGCGCTAAGTTTCTTCGTGATTGCGTGTTTGTTGCTCTTGGGGTTCTCTCCTAGACGGTTAGGCGTCGCCCCGCGATTTCTTTGTGATCTCTTGTAATTGGGGAGTTTGTAACAATCTTTGTGATAGTGGAAGATCGGGAGTTGGCCCTTGTGGCAACTCGTGAGGGGAAGGCTAGAGAAGGCCTGGTCTCTTGTGGACTCCTCAACGGGGACGTAGGATCCTTTGTGGTTCCGAACCTCGGGATAAAATCGGTTGTCTCTTGTTGTTCTTCCATTCTCTCAAGTTTTGATTCTAGTGTTTTTCCGCGTGCTATCTCTCCCTCAGCTTTCTTTCTACTCCATACTTCGTGTAGAACTGCTAGGGGTCGATATCTCTCACTAGATCGCTTAAAAATTGGATTTTTGGTCTGATCGCGCAGGTAATCTCGAACTTATCCGACCCAGGTCAGACTTATCCGACTTAGGTAAGACAAGTCCGACTAGAAGTCAGACAAGTCCGACCTCTCTGTTTTCATAACTCTGAATTAAGTTTAAATTTTCGATTATCGCCTATTCACCCCCCTCTAGGCCGCCTTTCGATTGGTATCAGAGCGGGTTTCTCCGGAAGAGACTAACATCTCGGAGAATCGATGGCGGAAGAAAGGAACAAGGATGATACCTCATATGTCGAGGGTGAAGGCTCAATTGACAAGAACTACGACGTTCTTCTTGATGATCCGGAGGACGACGAAGAAACTTGCCAACTCAAGGCGAAGCTTCGGGAGAAGCTAGGGAAACAACCCAAGATCAACCAAGAGAAGGAGAAGAGTAACGATGACTATACTCAAACTCACTTTGATTATGATCGTCTTCATGCTAACAATCACTATTTGTCTATTCCACTTGGCAAACCTCCTCAATTCGATGGAAATGAATATTCAATGTGGAAACACAATATGAAGATGCATTTAATCTCTTTGAATCCTAGTTTGTGGCAGATTGTGCAAACCGGAGTTCATATGCCAAGGAATGAGGAAGACGTCACTCCACAACAAGCTGTCCTACTTCATCGCAATGCTCAAGCCGTGGGAGTCATAACCTCATCTTTGACTCGGGATGAATTCAACCGAGTCGAAGGTTTGTAAGTGGCCAAATACATTTGGGATACACTCAAGACGGCGCACGAGGGAAACCGAGTCATCCGGGAGGCAAAGATTGAGATGATCGAAGGAGAGCTTGGGAGATTTACCATCATGGATTGTGAGTCGCCCCAAGACATGTACAACCGCCTCAAGGTGCTCGTGAACAAGATTCGTGCCTATGGAAGCACTCGATGGACGAACCATGAAGTGGTGAAGAGGATGCTTCGGGCATTCATGCCTCGAAACATCACTCTTTGCTCCTTGATCCGTGAAAGCCCCGACTACACCAAGATGACTCCGGAAGAAGTGCTTGGGAGGATAATCAACAATGAGATGATGGAGAAGGAAGCTATGTTCTACAATGATCTCCAAAAGCTTGCCTCATCAAAGAAGAAAGACATAGCTCTCAAAGCAACTTTCACATCCTACAATGAAGATGCAAGTGATGATGAGAGCATGGATTCCGATGAAGAAGAAGATTTCTTCATCAACAAGTTTAGAAGGATGATGAGAAGGAAGAAGAGAGGCTATCACCAAGAAGGCAAGAGCAAGGGGAAGCTAAAGAAAAAGACTTGCTACAAGTGTGGTGAACATGGGCACCTCATTGCGGATTGCCCATACAATGAAAGCAAGAAGAAGGAGGGCAAGACCCAAGATAAGAAGCTCTTCAAGAAGAAGAAGCCATCGGGACATGCCCACCTTGGAAGAGAATAGGACTCAAATGAAGACTCATCTTCCGACGATGAAGAGAAGGTGGCAACCATTGCCATCGGAAAGAGCTCAAGTGCAAGCAAGCTCTTCCCCAACATTGATGATTTCAAGTCCACATGTTTCATGGCAAAGGAGGGAAGGAAAAATGTCAAATCTAAACCCGCTCCCTCTATAACTTCTTGTGATGAACTTGATAGTGATAGTGAACTTGAATCCATGCTTAAAGGCTTAAGTAAGAGTGCCATGAGAAAGATGAACTTTTTTATGGATGAAATCTCCGAGAAGGAGGATCTCCTTGAGCGTCAAGAGGGCATGCTCATCCAAAAATTAGAGATATGTAAAGATCTTGAGGAGCTCCTCGAGCGCGAGAGAGAAAGAAGTAATGCATTGGAGCATGACCTTGCCATGAGCAAGGAAGCATGCTCAAATCTTAAGGATAAGACCGTTGAGCTCAAGGATGAACTTGTTAACTTGACAAAGGTTAACAAGATTCTAGAGACAAAGGTTGAGTCACTTAAGATCAATGCACCTTCTTCCTCAAAGAGCTCATCTTCTCAAAAGATTTCATCCGAGGAAGTTCATACTTGCACATGCTCAAGCTTGATCCTAAAACTTAAGGATGAACTTAACTTGGCACAAAACAAACAAGCACCAAAAGGTGACATCTTTGACAAGGAGAAGGTGGCCTATGCACGTAGTGCATACACCAATGTGAGACCTCCCCATGTCAAGGATGGTCTTGGTTATTCTCGGGAGCGGAGGCAAAATGCCAAAGCCCCCAAGAATAACAAAGACTTGATTGTTTTTGTCAAGGAAGGTTCATCCACCCAAGATAAAGGAAAAAACATTGTCTCAACATCTTATATGCCTAAAAATGAACCTCATCCTTTGTTCCATGACTTTGATGCTTCTTATGTTTTATTGAGGAACAAATTTGGCAAGACTTATGCTAGATATGTTGGGCCACTCCGCAAGAGCACAAAGCCTTGCGCGTGGGTGCCCAAATGCCTTGTGACTAACATCAAAGGACTCAACTCCGTTTGGGTACCTAAAGGAAAGGCATAACTCTTTTTGTAGGCATACTCCTCCGGTGGATCAAATTGGGTGCTTGATAGTGGATGCACTAACCATATGACCGGAGAGAGGAAGATGTTTGTAGAGTACAAGGAAAATGAAGATCCTAGTGAAGGAATCTTCTTTGGCGATAATAGCCAAGGGAAAATCCTTGGCACCGGTAAAATTGCTATCTCCTCAAAACACACTCTTTCCAATGTGCTTCATGTTGATTCACTTGATTACAACCTCTTGTCTATTTCTCAATTATGTGATAATGGTTATGATTGTCTTTTCACTAACAACGGTGTGACCGTCTTAAGAAGATGCAACAACTCAATCGCCTTTAAGGGCGTACTCAAGGGAAAGCTTTACCTTGTGGATTTCTCCACGGATAAAGCCCAACTTGATACGTGCTTAATGGCGAAAACTAACATGGGATGGCTATGGCACCGAAGGCTAGCCCATGTTGGGATGAGAAACTTGCAAAAACTTCTTAAGGGGGATCATATCCGTGGACTAAAAGATGTTGTCTTTGAGAAAGATAGACCATGTAACGCATGTCAAGCCGGAAAGCAAGTAGGAGCTCAACATCCATCCAAGAACATCATGAAAACCTCAAGACCCTTGGAGCTACTACACATGGACCTATTCGGACCGTCGCCTACATTAGCATTGGCGGTAACAAGTATGGTCTAGTTATCGTTGATGATTTTTCTCTCTTCACGTGGGTATTTTTCTTGCATGACAAAGGTGAAACCCAAGGAGTTCTCAAGAAGTTCTTGAGGAGAGCTCAAAACGAGTTCTCCTTAAGAATCAAGAAGATTAGGAGCGACAACGGGACGGAGTTCAAGAACACTCAAGTTGAAGACTTCTTGGACGAAGAAGGAATCAAGCATGAGTTCTCCGCTCCCTACTCGCCTCAACAAAATGGAGTAGCGGAGAGGAAGAATAGGACTCTAATTGAGATGTTAAGGACGATGCTTGATGTGTACAAGACGTCCGACCGGTTTTGGGCGGAAGCGGTTAACACCGCTTGCCATGCCATAAACCGGTTGTATCTTCATCGACTCTTGAAGAAGACCTCATACGAACTCCTAACCGGTAACAAACCCAACATCTCATACTTTCGTGTTTTTGGGAGCAAGTGCTATATTCTCAACAAGAAGCCTAGGAATTCGAAGTTCGCTTCGAAATCCGATGAAAGTTTCTTGCTTGGCTATGACTCAAACACCTACGCCTATCGTGTCTTTAACAAGTCCTCCGGGATTGTTGAAGTAGCACATGATGTAGTGTTTGATGAGACTAATGGCTCTCAAGTGGAGCAAGTTGATAAGTGTGTGCTAGATCAAGAGGAGACTCCACAAGAAGCACTTAGGAGAATGGCACTTGGAGATGTGCGACCACATGATCCAAATGATCTACAAGCAAGCGAAGAAGATGCAAATCCCCCACATGAACAAGATCAAGATCCTCAAGATGAATCTCAACAAGATAAAGATCAAGGAGGAGGCTTGGATCAAGGGGGAGATCAAGAAAATGATCAAGATGAAGACAATGATCGAGAAGCTCAACCACCACACCCAAGAGTTCATCAAAGCGTTCAACGGGACCATCCCTTTGACAACATACTTGGAGACATCTCCAAAGGGAGCCACGGAAAGCAGAAGAAGCTCTACAAGACCCAGATTGGGTAATGGTGATGCAAGAAGAGCTCAACAACTTCAAGAGGAACAAGGTGTGGGAACTCGTGAGGAGACAAAATGCAAACGTTGTTCGAACCAAGTGGGTGTTCCGCAACAAACAAGATGAACACGGGGTGGTAACAAGAAACAAGGCAAGACTTGTAGCAAAAGGATACGCTCAAGTCGAAGGTTTGGATTTCGATGAAACCTTTGCTCCCGTAGCTAGGCTTGAATCTATTCGCATATTATTGGCTTTTGCTACTCACCATGATTTCAAGTTATATCAAATGGATGTGAAAAGTTCATTCCTCAACGGTCCAATCAAGGAGGAAGTGTATGTGGAGCAACCGCCCGAATTTGAAGATGAAGAGCATCCCGATCACGTCTACAAGTTGTGTAAGGCTCTCTATGGCTTCAAACAAGCACCTAGAGCTTGGTATGAGTGCCTTAGGGATTTTCTCACTCAAAATGGTTTTAAGATTGGGAAAGCCGATTACACTCTCTTCACTAAGCATTTTGATAATGACTTGTTCATATGCCAAATTTATGTTGATGATATCATATTTGGTTCTACTAACAAGACTTTTTGTGATGAGTTTTCCAAATTCATGATGGAGAGATTTGAGATGTCTATGATGGGGGAGTTGAAGTTTTTCCTAGGTTTCCAAGTAAAGCAACTCAAGGAAGGGACCTTCATATGCCAAACCAAGTACACTCATGACATTCTCAAGAAATTTGGCATGGAGAAGGCAAAGCCCATCAAGACACCTATGGGAACAAACGGGCATCTAGGACTAAATGAAGAAGGAGCGAGCGTGGACCAAAAGGTATACCGTTCTATGATTGGCTCTTTGCTTTATCTTTGTGCTTCTAGACCCGTCATTATGCTTAGTGTGTGCATGTGTGCTCGATTCCAAGCCACTCCAAAAGAGTGTCACTTGACAGCGGTTAAGAGAATCCTTAGGTATTTAGTTCACACTCCTAATCTAGGTCTTTGGTACCCTAAAGGATCCAAATTTGATCTCGTCGGTTATTCCGATGCGGATTATGCGGGCTGTAGGGTAGATAGGAAGAGCACATCCGGGACATGCCAATTCCTTGGCAGGTCCTTGGTTGCGTGGTCTTCCAAGACACAAAACTCCATTGCCCTTTCCACAGCCGAAGCGGAGTACGTTGCAGCCGGAAGTTGCTGTGCGCAGCTTCTTTGGATGCGACAAACTCTTAGGGATTATGGTTACAATCTGAGCCATATTCCTCTCCTATGTGACAATGAGAGTGCCATCAAGATTGCTCACAACCCCATCGAGCATTCTAGAACCAAACACATAGACATCCGTCACCATTTCTTGCGAGACCACTCTATCAAGGGATATATCGTTATCTCTCATGTTAGAAGTGAGAAGCAATTGGCGGATATCTTCACCAAACCCCTTGATGAGAGACGCTTTTGTGACCTAAGGAGTGAGCTAAATATCTTGGATTCTCGAAACATTGCTTGAGCCGTGCACATCTGATTGCTACTAGTTTTCAACTTCAAAATGTTGTGTGTTTTTCGAAAATCTTATCTATTTTTCCTGAAAACTATGTTCTAAACTTCTCTTTGGTGAAAATGATCATAGTTTGAGTGTTGGTTGCTTACTGATCATTTTTGTCAAAGATATTTGCAAAAACTTGTCCAAAATGTCCATATATTCCCATCTTTTGATCCCCAAGTGTTTGCACATTGCATACACTCAGGGGGAGTCGGACAAGTCTGACAAAAGTCAGACATGCCCAAAGTGGGTTTTAAGTCTGCAGAGAGAACTCGGGCTTGTCCGAAGTCAAATTCGGACATGTCCGACGTGGGAAGTCTGAACCCCTTCAAAGAGGCTGACGGTTTCCTTTCCTTCTCTCTCCTCACTTCAAACCCTAATCTCCATCTCTCTCAAACCTCCCAAGGCAATCCACATTGCTTTTGAGGCGCTTGTGAGGAGTTCTTGAGGGAAAATCTCACTCGAAGTTGGAGGATTCACATCCCCTTCGGAATTCTTCAATCTTTTCTCCATCCGAAGGTATTTTACGCATCTTTCCTCTCAATTCTAAATCTTGCGGCAAGTTTGCAAATTTATGCCCTTGAAATTGTTCCTAGGCATGTTTACAACTTTGGTGCAAAATTTGGTTGGTAGAAAAGTTGATTTGCTTAGTTTCCTTAGCAATTAGGGTCAATTCTGTACAGGTCAGACAAGTCTGACCCTGAAATTCGGACATGTCCGAATTTCCTGAGTCAGACAAGTCTGACTTTCCAGTCAGACATGTCCGATCTTGTATAACTCTGAAACCTAATTTCTATTGAAACTATCAAGTTAATTGCTCTATCTCTCTTGCCTTGACTCTTACCTATCCTTGTATCTCTTCTTAAGCTATGGGTCATGACAAAAGAGGCAAGGAGCCCGCGGGTCCCGATTCTTCGGCTCAACCATCAAAGCGACCAAAGAAGGTGGTTGCCAAGCGACCCGCAAGCGGTCAAATCACCATTCACAGTG
Organism: Tuctoria greenei; assembly: GCA_036927565.1. NCBI lineage: Eukaryota > Viridiplantae > Streptophyta > Magnoliopsida > Poales > Poaceae > Tuctoria > Tuctoria greenei. Next base: position 135,428,519 of record JAYESD010000001.1, on the reverse strand, counting down.
GTCAGGGGGGCAGCTCGAGCTCCCAAGGGCAACAAGAGATCAGACCGTTGGTCGTGCACTCTCCAGTGGGTGACACTCGACGCACGGCCGACAGGGTGAATTACCGGAGGAACATTTCCGACACCATGCACATGAGAGATGTGCGGTGCTATGACCAGCCAAGGGAAGCAGGGATCCCCGTTTCTGGTGCTTCTTCCACATGGATTACTACCGGTCAGTCCTCACGACCAAGAAGAACCCAGTCACGGAGATGCAGTGGGTGGATTGGAAGGCTGCATTGAAGAAGAAGGACTGCTACCTTCTCTTCAAGGGGGTGCTCGACGCTTGCGAGCACCACGGAGTCAGCGAGATCATGGGCCTCCAATACCCATGGAACAAGGAAGTCATCCTCCAATTCTATGCCACAGTTTTCTATTGGGTCGACAAGCTCGACTTCACCTGGATGACCAATGGGGTGAAGTACGAAGTCAGCTATGAGGAGTTTGCCCGCATTCTCGGGATGGAGGACAGTCTGCAGCACTCACTGAAGATCCATGAGATGGATATAGTGAACCTCCTGGAGATGGAGAGTTTCTATGAGGATGGGTATCCAGCCGACCCTCCTCATATCCACGGCCTCAAGCCATTCCATGCTGTGGTGAACCGTCTAATCAGAAAGACTCTCTCACCCAAGGATGGGGATGCCAACAGGATCAACCACAACAGCAGAAATTTGATCCAGCTTTTGGCAGGGCAGCAGCAGTTCAATGCCTTCAACTATATCTACGAGGATATTTACCTCGCCTCGGAGACACCGGCTAGGTCCTGCTGCTATGCCCCGTACCTGATGAAGCTCATTGAGACGGTGTCCGGGAAGAAGTTTGTGAAGGATGTGCCTCATAGGCGCCTTGTGCCTCAGAAGCCCTCCAAGCTTCACCGCCCGTTTCACGCGGCTGCACCGGCACCAGCAGAGGGAGGAACCAGCTTCTCGAGGAGGAAGTCTGCTCAGCCTCCCAGCTCATCCTCCATGCCCCAGTAGCAGCCGTCTTGCTCCTCAGGTCTGCTCAAGATCCTGAAGTCGATCTTCACCGTCTGCCGGTCGACTCACCGCTTGGCAAAGAGAAACCAGAGGGACCTCGCGGCCATCAGGAAGCACCTCCAGCTTCCTCCAGTCGACGACGCCAGCTCAGACGAGGAGCCACCGGAGTTTCCAGAGCTCACCGAGGCGGAGATGGCGTTCATCACCGGCACCGGCGCCTCTTCCTCAGCACCTCCTGCAGCTCTCGGCGACTCCGGCGAGGAGAGCGACGACGACGATGACGGCAACGACGACGAGGAAGACACTGAGTAGACTAGGTCTTAGTGTCCACTTTTCTCCTTTTTGGTGCCTTGATGCCAAAGGGGGAGAAGTATTAGTCTCTTGTGCTTTTTCTTGGACATGGACATGTATCTAGTCATATTTATTTTCTATCGTGGTGTGTCTTGTACTTATTTGATTACTCGTTTATGGCTGTTAATGCTTAATGATGTTTATTGATGCCTTATGATAATCATTATGATGCTTCATTGATCTCGTGTGCATTTCTTCATTTGTATCACGTTATTGCACACACACGAGCATATAGGCAATTGAGTGTATATGAGTTGTTTTTATTGTTATTCCAAAAGCTCATATACACTTGAGACTCAAAACTTCTATCAGATCTTATTTTTGTCGAAGACTTTAGTTGGTTGTCATCAATCACCAAAAAGGGGGAGATTGTAAGTGCATCTAGGTCCCTTGTGGGTTTTGGTGGATTGATGATGAACCATTAAAGTGCTAATGAACTTGGTTGAGCATGAGCACAGATCCGAAGTACGGAATGGAGCTTTGAAGAAAGACGGCAAAAGGAGAAAAGTTGTGGCGAAGAAGAATAGAAATAGGATTTTCTATTTTCTCCTTGAGTCATAGGAAAAACCGTACTATTAAGAGGGACACGACGCGTAGACACTTAGTGAGTCATTCGGGTGCTCAACCCCTTAGTAGAAGATTTTAGTAGGGCCTTTGTGGCTTGGGCGGACTTGTCTGACTTGTGATGTCAGACATGTCCGAATTCCCTCTGTTGGAATTCGGACATGTCCAAATCTGTAAGTCAGACATGTCCGAATTGGCACTGGAAGGGTTCCAATGAAAGTTCCAGTGAAGTTTTGGACTTGTCCGAACCTGGGGGTTAGACATGTCCGAGATGGATCTGTTCCCAGGGACTAAGGAAAATTTTCTAAGTCCCAGAGAATCAGACTTGTCCGAGTTCTATCTGCAGAATTTCAGACATGCCCGAGATTGTATGTCAGACATGTCTGAAGTGGTTTTGGTCAGACAAGTCTGAAGTGAAAGGCCTGACCTTTGAGGTCAGACATGTCCGACGTGGGCTGTGTCAAACGACTCTAATGACTTTTTGGTGTATAAATACGTGGTGGTTTCGACTCACCAACCATGCCTAACACCCCTAAACAGTTCTGAACGCTAATTTGAACTCAAGAACCATCTCTCCACTTGTTCTTCACCTCTAGAGCCCAAATTCGAATTTTTGGGAGAGTGAAGACTGCTTTGTGAGGATTGGGAGAAACAGTTTGTTGAGGGGTTGAGCAACGTGTGATGCGCTAAGTTTCTTCGTGATTGCGTGTTTGTTGCTCTTGGGTTCTCCCCTAGACGGTTAGGCGTTGCCCCGCGATTTCTTTGTGATCGCTTGTAATCGGGGAGTTTGTAACAATCTTTGTGATAGTGGAAGATAGGGAGTTGGCCCTTGTGGCAACTCGTGAGGGGAAGGCTAGAGAAGGCCTGGTCCCTTGTGGACTCCTCAACGGGGACGTAGGATCCTTTGTGGTTCCGAACCTCGGGATAAAATCGGTTGTCTCTTGTTGTTCTTCCATTCTCTCAAGTTTTGATTCTTGTGTTTTTCCGCGTGCTATCTCTCCCTCAGCTTTCTTTATACTCCATACTTCGTGTAGAACTGCTAGGGATCGATATCTCTCACTAGATCGCTTAAAAATTGGATTTTTGGTCTGATCGCGCAGGTAATCTCGGACTTATCCGACCCAGGTCAGACTTGTCCGACTTAGGTCAGACAAGTTCGACTAGAAGTCAGACAAGTCCGACCTCTCTGTTTTCATAACTCTGAATTAAGTTTAAATTTTCGATTATCGCCTATTCACCCCCCCTCTAGGCCGCCTTTCAGACATGATGTCAATGTGCACTCTCCACCCTCCAACGACAATTTGCCCAAGAAAAGGAAGGTGGTTGTTAAGAAGGCCCAAGGAAAAGCTGGCGAGAGCTCCTCAGGGCCAAAGAGGACTCTAAACAAAGGAAAGGGGCTTGCTAGTGGTCCCATTGGGCCCCTGAAGATGAAGAACCCAAGTCACTGCAACAGGCAACGCTCGAGTAAGGATTTCACCAGAAAAAGGGGGTGAGCTTGCCGATAGCTTCAGGCAGGTTAATGTGTATGATCAACCTCGACAATGCTCAGACCCAAGATTTTGGAGCAACTTTCATGCCAACTACTACGAGCATGTGTACATGAAGATGAAAAATCCCGTAGTAGAGAGTCAATGGGTGAATGTTGGATACTTACAGTCGAAGAGATATCCTGCCTTTCATGAGGTGGTTGAGGCCCTGGAGAGGCACAACTTGAAGGATCTGCTTGCCTTTGAGTATGACTGGAACAATGAGGTCATCACCCAATTTTACTCTACCCTCTACTTTGCTCGTGGTGATGGAGACTGTCTTACTCGGATGACTCATGGTTCCAAGTACAATGTCACTTATGATGAATTTGCAAGGATCCTCCACCTTGAGCACACTTTGGATCATGATCTTGTCATCCACAATCTGCAACCCTTGGAGAAGGATGAGCTCAAATTTCTCTATGACACAAGGATGCCTTATGTCCCTCCCACTATCAAATATTTAAAGCCCTTCTATGTGGTCCTCAACAGAACTTTGAGGAAGACAATAGCCCCGAAAGATGGAGATGCAGGGACTATTCAAGGAACTTTGAGGACCCTTATGAAGGTCATTGGTGGGAGGAGACCGTTCAATGTCTTTGAATACATCTACAATGACATTGTGAACATCTCAATCACTCCAAACAGATCTTGCAGGTATGCCCCACATGATTGAGAAAGTGACAGGACTTGAGTTTGTCAAGGATGTTCACCATACGGGGTTGAAGCTGCAAAAGCCCACCGAGTACACTCTACCCTCAGCTCCTGGTGCACCTCCCTCCCCTGAAGCTGAGAGGAGGTCAAAACAAGCTCGGGGTGTGAATGCCACAAGATTTGCAGCTGCTCCTCCTAGCTCTATACCTGCTCATGAACCCTCCGGTGGTGTGCTCAAAATGCTCACCTCTATCTTTGCCTGCTGCCGCAAGATTGAAGTCAGGCAGAAAAAGCATCAACAATATGTGAATGTCAACATCAAAGTTATTTGTGACAAGCTTGAGATTGAGCCGGTTGGATCCCCGCCCGCCTTCAAGGACTCCGAGGAAGAGCCTGCTCCAGTGAATGATGATGGTGGTGAAGATGAAGACCGGACCGAAACTGAAGAAGAGAGCGGCGATGAGTGATTCCCCTCAATTTTTCTCTTTTTGGTGCCTTGGTGCCAAAGGGGAAGAGATTGAGACTAGTAGTTTCTCTAGTTGGTGTCTTTTTGTTTTTGTGATCAAGGACATGTACTTATTTTTAAAACCTTGTAATGCACTATTTTTTCTCTTATTTGTGATGCTTATTGTTACTTGAAGGATTATCTCTATGCTAATTATTGATTACCTTTATTTCATCACACCTTGTTGATCACACAACTGTTAGGCACCCCACCATAAGGTGTGTGCATATGTGAGAAGCTTTTTGTGGATTTATCGTTATTCTCATATGTGCACACCTTATGAAAATCAAGATTTTATTCTCAATTGTGATATCTCAAATGGTTGTCATCAATCACCAAAAAGTGGGAGATTGTAAGTGCATCTAGGATATCCCTTGTGGGTTTTGGCTAATTGATGACAAACATATAAGATCCTAATGAAACTATTGAGATGATTGCAGGACAAACAAGTGAAACAGCTCGGGGCACACAAAAAGGTGAAAAATGAAGTGGTGTCCAAAGAGGGATACCTTGATGGAGCTTGGAAGACCAAATTAGATTTTGAATGTATAGGGAGTGTATGAAAGACACACTCCAAGAGCTCACAACTTTGCACTAGGGTAAGGGATTAAAATTAACCTAACTTTCACAATGCACCGGACTAGTCCAATCATGGACCGGACTAGTCCATTTAACTTTCTGGAATCTCTCTTATTGGGAGACCGGAGTAGTCCGTGTATCCACCGGACTAGTCCGTTGAACTTTCTGGAGTCTCTCATATTGAGGGACCGGACTAGTCCGTGTGTCCACCGGACTAGTCAGTTGACCTTTCTGGAGTCTCCCATATGTGGAGATCAGACTAGTTCAGTCCGTTGAACTTTCTGGATTTCACGTTCACACAGAACCGGACTAGTCCGAGCTTGGACCGGACTAGTCCGGCAGACTTTCTGGACTTCAAAATACACAGTGACCGGACAAGTCCGGACTTGCACCGGACTAGTCCAGTATTAGGGTTTTTCAACGGTTACTTTTTGGAAACCCTATAAATAGAGAATCCACGGCCTTCCAAAAACACACGTCGAATATTGCTGAAAACACAAACCCTAGTGCTGCCACTTCGTCCCAAGATCCCAAAACACATCTCCCCACACATCTAAAGTGCAAAAAGAGTGAAATCAATTGAACACTTGGATTCGGGATTGGGAGATCATCGTTCTTTCATTGCGAGCTCTTGGGGTTTGATCTTTCTACACGCATACTCTGCATTGTAATACTTTCGAGTGTATTTGATCACTACTTTCGTTGTAGTTTTCGTGGGAGCCCTCAACGTGTGAGGTTGCCCTACAAACTTGGTGATTACCCGTGATAGTGGAATCAAGTCGACCTTCGTGGTGACTTGAAGAGGGAAAGGGTTGGATACCCGACTCTGTGTGAGCTTCCTCAACGAGGACGTAGATCTCATGGTGAGATCGAACCTCGGGAAAAATTCGTGTGTCTTGTGCCTTATTTCCTTTACATTTTGTTCATTAGATTACTTGATTGCTAAAACATCAATCTAAGGCACTTATAGGTTTTTACTTGCATTCTTACATTAATCTCAAATAAAAATATCAGTTGTTCTCATTTCCGCTGCTAAAAGAATTTGGTTTTCCAAATAACGCTTAATCAAGACACATATTTCTAGCACACCGGACTAGTTCGCCCATGCAACCGGACTAGTCCGGTCAACCAAGTTTTAACAATTCTATTAAGTGTGCAGGAAACTTTAAAGGCCTATTCACCCCCCCTCTAGGCCACATTCAGAGGCGCGGCGGGTTCAGCTGTTCACCGGAGGTCTTCAACCGCCGCTCAGCATCGACGTTCGGATCCAGAACCCCGAGTCCCTGGCCGCCGCCATGAGTTTGGCTAGCCTGTTTGAACTGAGGGAGCAGTACACCGCCCCGGCTTCCAGGTGCTGCCTGCCCTTTGTTGCCGACTCCGGCCGCCCGCGCTGCAGGGTGCCAAAGCAGCCACCCCCGCGACAATCACCGTCGAGGGCCGCCCCATCAAACGCCTCACCCAGGCAGAACAAGAAGATCGTCGCCGTCTTGGACTTTGTTACAATTGCGACGACAAATTCACCAGGGGCCACAACCGTGTGTGCAAACGGTTGTTCCTCCTCGAAAGTATTGAGAAGGATGACGACGGGCTGGCCACGGAGGCTGCCGAGGACGTGGGGACTGGTGAAGCGCCCGTGTTCTCCCTCCAGGCCCTAGCCGGGGACGCCTTCACTGACATGATGCAACCGGAGGTCGGGCTGGGATCCGCATCCCTCGTCGCCCTGCTCGACTCGGGCAGCACCCACAACTTCATCTCGGAGGTCGTTGCCCTTCGAACTGGCCTGCCTCTCCAGCACCGACCTCGCCTCACGGCCCTAGTCACCAACGGCGAACGCGTCACGATGATCCTCCCATCGATCTCTACGTCATGCCCTTGGCGGGGTACGATGTTGTCCTCGGCACCCGGTGGCTCGCCGTGCTTGGCCCGATCGTGTGGGATTTCTGCAACTGCGAGGTCTCGTTCACATACCAGGACTGTGCTTTCTGCTGGCTGAGGCTGGCGGGTCCTCGCGTGCCGGCCGTGAGCACGACCACGGCTAGCGGCTCGCTCCTCGACGAGCTCTTGGCAGATTTCGACGACATTTTTGGCGAGCCACACGGCCTGCCCCCATCGCGCAGCCGTTACCACAACATTAACTTGGTACCGAGGGTACCGCCAGTGGTCGTTCGACCGTACCGCTACCCTGCTTTGCACAAGGACGAACTGGAGCGTCAATGTGCGTCCATGCTGGACCAGGGGATCATTCGGCGCAGCAGCTTGGCGTTCTCGTCACCGGTCCTTCTCGTCAAGAAGGCGGACGACTCATGGCGGTTCTCCGTCGACTACCGCGTGTTGAACGCCATCACCATCAAGGACGCCTTCCCCATTCCGGTCGTCGACGAGCTTCGGGATGAACTCCATGGCGCCCGATTCTTCACCAAGCTCGACCTCTGATTTGGCTACCATCAGGTCCTTATGAAGCCGAAGGACATCGACAAGACAGCATTTCGGACGCATGACGCCTTCTATGAGTTCTTGGTCATGCCGTTCGGGCTATGCAACGCCCCTGCCATGTTCCAGTCACTCATGAACGACGTGTTGCGCACCTACCTCTGCCGGTTTGTGCTTGTCTTCTTTGACGATATTTTGACATACAACGCTTCCTGGGCGGATCATCTGCGTCACCTCCGCGTCGTTCTCACGGTGCTCCGTCAACATCATCTTTTTGTCAAGCGCTCCAAGTGCTCCTTCGGCGTGGACGTTGTCTCCTATCTCAGGCACACCATATCTGCAGCAGGTGTGGCCATGGATCCGACCAAGGTCCAGGCCATCCACGATTGGCCTCATCCACGCTCGACGCGGGCGGTGCACGGCTTCCTCGGCTTGGCAGGGTACTACAGGAAGTTCGTCCACAACTACGGCACCATCACTGCTCCTCTCACATCCCTTCTGAAGGAGGGGTTCACCTGGAACGACAACGCAACAGCGGCCTTCAGTGCCTTCAAAGGGGCAGTGACGTCGGCACCAGTACTGGCACTACCGGACTTCGCCATGCCATTCGTTGTCAAGTGCGACGCCTCGACCTATGGCATCGGGGCGGTGCTGGTCCAGGACGGCCATCCCGTCATGTTCTTCAGCAGGTCGGTGGCGCCACGCCATCGCTCGCTCGCCGCGTATGAGCGAGAACTCATCGGTCTGGTCCAGGCCGTACGGCATTGGCGGCCGTACTTGTGGGGACGATGCTTCATCGTCAAGACAAACCACTACAGTCTCAAGTACCTGCTCGACCAACGCCTTGCCATGATTCCGCAACACCATTGGGTCGGCAAGCTGTTGGATTTCGACTTCGCCGTTGAATACAAGTCCGGCTCTGCGAACGTCGTGGCTGACGCCCTCTCCCGCCGTGACACTGAGGAGGGCACCTTAGTGGCTATTTCGGTGCCTCGTTTTGACTTCATCAGCCGTCTTCGTCACGCACAGGTCACGGATCCGGCACTGGTGGCCATCCACGAGGAGGTTCGCGCGGGTACACGCGCCGCGCCATGGGAAGTGGTCGATGACATGGTCACCTACGGAGGGCGCCTCTACATCCCATCCACCTCCCCGCTGCTGCAGGAGATCGTGGAGGCCGTCCATGAGGATGGGCACGAGGGCATCCATCGCACGCTCCACCGCCTCCACTGCGACTTTCATTTTCCTAACATGCGTCGTGTGGTGCAGGACTTCGTGCGGTCGTGCCCTACTTGTCAGCGGTACAAGTCAGAGCACCTACACCCAGCAGGGCTGCTTATGCCGCTTCCTGTGCCAACGGCGGTCTGGTCCGACATCGGTATCGACTTCGTGGAACCGTTACCAAGGGTGAATGGGAAGACAGTCATTCTCTCCGTAGTCGACCGGTTCAGCAAGTACTACCACTTTACCCCCCTCGCCCACCCATACACAGCGGAATCTGTGGCACAGGCTTTCTTCGCTGACATTGTTTGCCTCCATGGCGTCCCACAGTCCATCGTCTCCGACTGCGACCCGGTGTTCACTTCGTCGTTCTGGCGCGAGCTCATGCGGCTTATGGGCACCAAGTTGCACATGATGTCAGCTTTCCATCCACAGTCGAACAGTGAGACGGAGGCTGCCAACCGCGTCATCGTGATGTATCTGCGTTGTTTCACCGGAGATCGTCCCCGCTAGTGGCTGCGCTGGTTGCTGTGGGCCGAATACAGCTACAACACCGCATACCAGACCTCTCTCCGGGACACGCCGTTCCGCGTGGTATATGGTCGTGACCCTCCGTCCATCCGCTCTTATGAGCCAGGGGAGAAGAGGGTGGATGCTGTCGCCCAGGACATGGAGGCTCGGGAGGCCTTCCTGGCTGATGTTCGTTACCGCCTGGAGCAGGCACAGGCGCCCCAGAAGCTCCACTACGATCGGCAGCATCAGCAGGTCTCTTATTAGGTCGGCGATTGGGCACTACTTCGACTTCGGCAGCGTGCCGCAGCCTCCCTACCCAGGACGTCCACGGGTAAGCTGAAGCCCCGATTTGTGGGACCCTACCGCATCACCGAGATCATCAACGATGTCGCGGTCTGCCTGGAACTGCCCCTAGGTGCCCGACTTCATGATGTGTTCCATGTTGGCGTACTCAAGAAGTTCGTCGGCGCACCTCCGGCCTCGCCCCCGACCCTGTCGTCCATCCACAACGGCACGGTGATTCCAAAGCCGCTGCGTGTCGTGAAAGCTCGCTTGGTGCGTGGGGTTCGTCAGGTCCTTGTCCACTGGCGTGGCGAGCTAGCAGAGTCTGCTTCGTGCGAGGACCTCGACGAGTTCTACATCAAGTACCCAGACTTTCAGCTCGAGGACGAGCTGGACCTCAAGGGAGGAGAGATGTCATGTGGGGGCGCTCGTACAGGTGTCGCCGTGATGAGCGCCGCGCCACAGAACGCGCTGCATGCGCACATGAGGAGGACAACACGAGTGGCTAAGATTGGAAAGAGAGATTAGTTTCTATTTTTTATCCCTTAAGTTTAGGAAAGGTTGGTTAAGGCCTTAGGCTATATATTCTGTAACCGCACATTGAGAATATAAGCAATAGATTATTATTCCTGATTCCCCGCCTCTTTCTCAACCAAGCAGACGGCAGACGAGTAAAACCTCGCCGGCGACGACGGACCGCGGCTACGAGCTTCGTAGCCAAGGGCCAGCTACCCTAAGTCTCGACGCCCTTGACAACATAATAGTCCTCCCAAGTGGAATCATCAGGCCCTAGGTGCGACCACTGAACGCAAACTTGTGGAACAGCATGGCTGCCCTTCTTCACGAGGCGGCGCTCCACAATCCTGGATGGGCGGAGGTCCTCCTGCTCCAAATCAAGAACCCTGGGCAGCTCTACATAAACTGAGAAAAGTTGGGTGTAAAGGGTTTCAACTGCAACACATGAAAGACATTGTGAATTTGAGAACCAGGCGGAAGGTCAAGCTTGTACGCCACTGGGCCAATGCACTGCAACACCTTGAACGGGCCATAGAATTTGAACACCAGCTTTGGACAGGGGCGGTTGGCCACAGAAGACTGAGAATACGACTGCAACTTCAAAAGGACCAGCTCACCAACAGTGAATTCCCTAGCAGTGCACGTGCGGTCAGCCACTTGCTTCATACGATTCTGAGCAGCTGCAAGATGGCGCTTCAAAAGTTCAGAGTGACTCCGTCGCTCCACCAATAGCTCCTGAACCGACTTGTCAGTATCATCACGAAATACCAGAGCAGCCAGCATGTTGGGTTCATACCCATAAAAGGCCATGAAAGGAGAACAACCGAGCGCAGAATGCACCGCAGTGTTGTACCAAAACTCGGCAAGAGGCAGCCACCTTTTCCACCTGTGAGGAGCAGCATGGACAGAGCATTGAAGATACATTTCCACACATTGATTAACACGTTCACTTTGCCCGTCGGTTTGAGGATGGTATGCTGTGGACAGAAGCAGTTTAGTATTCAACAGAGAAAATAGTTGCTTCCATACCTGGCTTGTAAAAATGTGGTCACGATCAGATAGCATTGTCCTGGGCAATCCGTGAAGCTTCACCACATTGTCTAGAAGCACCTGGGCAACTTGCAGAGCTAAGAACGGATGCTTAAGTGGAAAGAAATGAGCGTACTTAGTAAAACGATCCACAACCACTAAAATTGAGTTATAGCCATCCGAAGGAGAGAGACCCTCTATGAAATCCATGGTGATCTCTTGCCAAGCCCCTTTGGGAATAGGAAGAGGTTGCAGAAGACCCGGAGGATGTATTGCTTCCCCTTTTGCTTGTTGACAGGTGAGGCACTGTTTGATGAAATCAGCAACATCCCCCTTCATGCCCTTCCAGTAGAAGTGCTTTTTGACCCACATATAAGTCACATGGATGCCAGAATGTCCACCCAGGGCACTATCATGCAAAGAAGCAATAATTTTGGTTTGAAGAGCAGAATTGGAGGCAATCCAAATGCGAGAACCCTTCCAGATAAGTCCTTTATGCAAGGATAAGTCTTGATCGGGGTCAGCACAAATAGCCAGCTTAGTGAGCAGTTGTTGAGCCTCAATATCAGTCTGATAAGAATTAAGAACTTTCTGCACCCATTGAGGTCTGATCTCAGTATGTTTTTGTAGAGCCATCATATGTCCTGACCTGGAGAGTGCATCAGCCACCACATTTTCTTTGCCACTCTTGTACAGGATCCGAAAATTAAAACCCATGAGCTTGCTCATAGCTTTCTTTTGCAAATCTGACTGAAGTTGTTGATTCTCCAAATAAGAAAGGCTTTTGTGATCTGTTTTCACTTTTCACAGTAAACTCTCTTCTTTGAAGGTAAGGGCGCCATCTGTCAACAGCAAGTATAAGAGCTAGAAATTCTTTTTCATAAATGTTGAGATGCTTATGCTTTTCAGTGAGAGCTTTGCTTAAATATGCTATGGGTCTCCCTTGTTGCATCAACACAGCACCAAAACCCTGATCACTAGCATCAGTTTCAATGAGAAAAGGTTCAAAAAAGTTTGGCAATGCTAATACTGGTGTACAGACCATAGCAGTCTTGAGAGCATCAAAAGTTGTTTGAGCAGAGGGGTTCCAGAGAAACTGCTTTTTCTTGAGGAGAGTAGTCAAAGGTTTTGCCATAATTTCATAGCCCTTGACAAACTTGCGATAATACTCTGTAAGCCCTAAAAAGGACCTCAGTTCAATCATAGAAGAGGGAACTGGCCACTTGTGCATAGCCTATGTCTTGTTTGGATCAGTAGCAACTCCGCTGAGATGATATGTCCCTAATAAGAGAGCTCAGTTTTAGCAAATGCACACTTAGATCTCTTGAGATAGAAGTTATGTTCCCTCAACTTGGTCAATACCAGGGCAATATGATCCAGATGCAAAGACATGGTTGGACTGTATATTAAGATGTCATCCAGAAAAACCAACACAAACTTCCTCAAAAAGGGTTCCAAAATGGAGTTCATAGCACATTGGAATGTGGTCGGGGCATTGGTGGGGCCAAAGGGCATGACTTTGAACTGATAATGACCACAATGTGTCTTAAAAGTTGTTTTATATTCTTCACCACTCTTCATCCTTATCTGGTGGTACCCTGATTTCATATCAAGACTAGTGAACAACTGAGAACCTGAGAGCTCATCCAATATCTCATCCACAAGGGGCATGAGAAATCTATTCTTAATTGTCAGCTCATTCAATTTTCTGTAATCAATGCAAAATCTCCATGTACCATCCTTTTTTTGAACCAAGAGAACTGGTGAAGCATATGGGTGACACTATTTTCAATGAGGCCTAAATGCAGCAACTCCCTAACTTGTTTCTCAATTTCATCTTTGCGGTGGGGAGGATATCTATATGGCTTTGCATTCACAGGTGTAGCCCCAGGGATAAGTGAAATCACATGACCAAAATCCCTAACTGGAGGTAAACACTTGGGATCTTCAAATCTGTTAGCAAAGGCAAAGAGAACAGACTGCAATGCTGATGGAACAGAAGAGTTGGACTGAGAACTATCAGCCGACATGAGGAGTTGGACAAAAGCCAGAGACCATACTTCATTGCTGAGAATCCATTTACCAAGTTGTGTGGTTGAGAGCTCAGGTAAGAAAGCTTGATGTTGGTTGGACACCCCTATTAAATGAACAAGTTTATCCCCATGTTGGAACTGTAATGACTTGTTGTTCCAATCACAGACCATAGGACTGTTGGCCTGTAACCAATCCATCCCCAAAATTGCATCATAACCTCCAAGTGGTAGCACTCTCATATCAGTCACAAATGTATTGCCGGCACAACACCAATGGACCCCTGGTATCCATGTATCACTGATGATCTGGTCACCATTGGCAACCTGAACTGTCACTGGTTTACATTTTTGGACAGTTAACCCAGCTTGCATCACAAAAGCAGCATTAATAAAAGTAGAGGAGCTGCCGGAATCCACCAGTAAGAGAAAAACCTTGTTTTGCATAATTGCTCTCAGACACAGACAATTGAATCCCTCTGTACCTGATATGGCATGAATGGACAAGGCCCCCATATCGTCAGCCAAATGATCCTCCTCATCTAATTGTTCCAGGACCTGATCTGGTAAAGCCATTCCCAAGTCATCCACTGAAAGAGTGTGCAATTGCAATTGTGTTCTCTTCTAACAGAGCGCTGCATGCTCTGGTTCATATTTTTCACCACAATTACAACAGAGGCCATGCATTCTTCTATAGTCACGCATCTGTCTTTCTTTGGACAAGTCAGTTGGAGACCCAGCTTGTTTCCGGTCATTCTTCAGAGCTGCCATTGATCGTCCCAAGACTTGGTTTCTGGATGGTCGGATTTTAATCTTCTCTTGAATGTCTTGCTGAACTCGGGCTAGCAAAGTGGCCCTAGTAACAGAAGTTGGTACTTGACCCATAACCGAACCTTGTAATTCCAGCTTCAAACCTTTAACAAACTGAGTGACAAAGAAGGTTTCATCGAGATCTGGATTGTGCATTGCAGTGGCATAACGAGCTTCCTCAAAGGCAGACACATAATCCTCCAAACTGCCGATCTGACGGAAATGCAACAAATCATACATAAACCCAGTATACTCATAAGTACCAAACTTCAGTTTAATTGCATCCACGAATTTGGGCCAGGAAACACCACCCTCAGTCAACTTAAACACCTGACACCACCGAGCAACATCCCCTTCCATGTGAATACTAGCAACTCAGACCCAGATGGACTCATGCACATTGTAGATGGAGAAATAATGAAGACATTTATCAATCCAGATAGAAGGGTTCTCACCAGAGAATTTGGGAAACGACAACTTGATCAGAGTTTTGTCAGTAGATCCTAGATCCCTTCGTGGTCGAAATCCATCCAGATCTCCTCCGTGCCCCCCACGAGTCCGGCTCGTTTCTGGCAGATCGCCTGCGTAACCGCCCCGATGATGCTCCCACTCCTAGTAAGCCGGTGGTGGATAACGAGCACGGTGATCAAAGTCTCTATAGAAGTGATGACGCATCGGTAGGAACTCCCTGGCGTGCCACTCGGGCCCTGCATCTCGATGCCGCCCCACATCCCCGCCGCCAAGGTGCCGATCTCCCCCATCATCAACTGAGTGCCGATCTTCGGAATATCTCTCCATATCCTCAGCCATCCGTTCCAGAGTCAGATCCGCCACTCTTTTCCCCGTCTCCGCAATCTGCTTGAACAGGATCTCTCGCTCACGCCCCGCTTGCTCCGCCACCTTTGCTGCGTTACGTTGCTGCTCCAGCACCTGACGTTGCACCTCCTCGATCTCTTCAAGGCGAGTGAACATCTTCTACCTACGATCGGCGTCGGATTTCTCCGTCCGTTCCATCGCGTCGAGTATGAATCGCAATTGAACCGAAGGCTTCGCCGGTGCCGTGGTGACCAACTACGACTCAAGCCAACCGAGGAAGCACTCTTCTGCAAGGATCGCAATCGAGCGCACCGCCGATCTCCTTCCTCGGGATTTTACGGCTCAAAATCGTAGCACCACCGAATGTGCGCCGTCGTCGCCAAAAAAAATCTCCGCCGAAGGACCGAGCTCTGATTACCAACCGTGGTGACCATCGGGTCGCTGGCGCCAAGTCCAGGACGTGAGTCACCACGATGGCCGTCGGCGAGCGAGTACGACCTTGGCGTGTGGAGGAAGTTGGTGGGGAGGAATTGGATCTGTTGTATTCAGAATTCAGTTGGTTCATTACAGGAGATGGTGTAACCCTAGTGTCCAGGTTACCCATAGGGCCAACCTGTCATAGTGTCGATGTACTTAAGTCTTAATCACAATTACAATGCTGAAATGATAACACTCAACGCCTAAGTACTGGAGGCCGTGACAGAAATGCAAAAGGACAGGCGGGGGACCTTGCGGAAGTCAGCAGGGGCGACACCGGGGAGGTAGAACCCGCGCGCGGCGCTGGCGCCGGCGCCATCGAGGAGGACGACGGCGAAGAGGAGGCGCAGCAGCGCTGGGTTGTCGGTGGCCGTCATGGGTGGCGGAGGATTGGAGCGCTCGGTTAGGGAGGACTGAGGAGACGCCGGAGGGGAGGGGAGGAGGAGCTCGTCGCTCGCCGGCCGAAGTGGCCTTAGCAGCTTTGCTTGGTTTTGACGGGTGTCCTCACCTCAGGTCCTCGACAAGGCTCGGTCCGCTCTGCTGCCGCCTCGGTCCCTCTCCAGTCGCGCTCGCCTGCCCGCCTCACTCGCCTGGCCGCGTCGGATGGGAAGAAAGGGGGCTGGAGGGAGTACCGCCGTCCTGCACCCAACTCTATGCTGGATCGGCGGCTAGGGTTGCCGCCCGGGGTTGCCGCCTGTGGTGGTGGAATAGGGGCATTGGGGAGAAAATACAGAGGGGTATTTTGGTCACCTTTTGTTTTTTCGTTATTTTTTTTCTTTCTTTTTCTTCTGTTAAGTTGACAGCCTTTAACGGAGTTACAATTTCGTGGTTAACAGTTACTTGGGACTGGAAAACTTATGGTTGAATTACAAAATCTGAAAAACGGGTTCTGAATCACAATTAGACTTAGAATTTGTGGCTGAGACATAATTGTTCCCAATTTTTACTGGATCTCAAAAGATTTAAAAGGAAGGGCCTAGTCAAATTTGGGATTTTTCCAATAAATGGGTCATCAGGAATTAAATTCAAAGTCTTTTAGCTTAATAGAATTGTTCAGGAAACATTATATACTTTCATATCAATTGAATTGTACTACTCGAAAGTGTAGGTCACAAGGATTCTAATAGCATTTATTTGAGAATTTTTGGCCAACTATATTGGGATATATTATTTTTAGAAGTTTAAAACAAATCTGGAATTATTCTTCAATAGAAAATTGTTTAAACCGCAGCTGACAGTGGGGTCCACCCAACAGATTTGTCTTCTACCTCCCGACAGGTCGAAACTGGAGGCTTGCAAGCAGCGTTCCATCGCCAGGGCGACAATAGGTGGGGATTCTTGTGAGGAAATTATCTCAGGACCTTGGAACACATATTGGGCAACGTCGTGACGCTGGGTGGCGACCAGAACGGCACCGACGACGGCGGTGACGAAGGTGGGTTCGCCCGCAAGGTTGATCTCCCATGAAACGGTAGTAAAACTCAAATGGTTTGATCCTATATAAACTTTGCACGATGGGAAATCCGAATATGAAATCCAATCGCCCGGAAAACGACTGCAAGATAGACTTCAACGATGACCTAGGCAATTTCCATGGCCATGAGGAAAACTGATGTTTCTATGGGCTATAGCCAGGGTTCTCTAATCTTATTGATCCGGGAGACGCACAGGAGAGTCCAAAAGGTACTACTTAAACGGAGTGGAGCATGGTTTAACCTGGAATGCTAATTTCGACAACGAGCAAGAACTGGGCTATGCGGCTTGCCGGAGCCAAACGAAGAAATTCGGCGAAGATAAGTAGGGACAAGCCAAACAGGTTTGCAGACACACTCAGCAGAATAGGGTGCACCTTCGTGACAATGTGGTGGCACACGATATGGTCAGAGTCGTCGGGAACACAGGCGCCACACGCAGAGCAGAACGGTCATCGCCATGGCGGTCATGAGAACACCGAGAATGGCGCTGATAAGGCTTGGTCTGCCCAAAAATTAGACTAAGGAGCTGCGCAACAAACTTGTGAGACTAAAACACAAAGAAAAGGGATTGAAATTCTTTGTTTGGCGCTAAATCATTTGGTGCGTGAAGAAATAGCAGTCCTAGTCAGAGAGGACGATGAAGCTTTCTGCAAGGAGACGGCGCGGGGTGGCATCGCTTGCTTGCGTCGAGAAGGTGAAGAAGGATATTGCGCAACAGTCGACAGTTTTGGTGGAGCAGGGAACCCACGGACAGTGCCGGCGAGGATGCACAGAGGCGAGGTATGGATGTGTCGACCAGTGTTGCGTGCTTGTGCGGGAGCTCTAGCTGAACCAGAGAAGGAGCAAAGCTGAGCATGTTGTGAGATGATAAGAAGGAGAAAGCCCTGCTATTTTCAGCTCTGGATAAAAGCAAGAGGTGGCGGCAGGCAGAAAACGTCGTGGCACCCTGTGAAGCAAGAGCAGAGGCGGTTGAAGCTTTGAGCAGCTGACAAGGTGGCCCCACAACACCCTCCTCCCTTACCCTCTCTGGTAATTTGAATTCCTATTTGAACATGCTATAAAAATTGGCAGCTAGGGTAAATCCAAAATGTAAAATTCAAATATGAAACTTGATTCGGCAATTAACAAAGTTAAGGATGAAATTTGAATTTGAATTAAAAAATTAGATGCTCATCATTGTTTTGATTCAATTACATGGTAAATGTGGTTCAAAATTTTCAAACTTGGCAAGAAGGTTATTTGACTCATTGGAACTATGTTAGTGAATTTACATTTGAAGTTTGGCAGATTTGAATTGTGACATATCAAATTGATTTCGAAACTCCCTTTTTGAGTTTAATTAAAAAACCGAGTTTAGCACAAGGTTTTAATTACCCATTTTTTCTCCATTTGATTCTTGAGCTGAAATTTTCATTAGGGTTTCTAGGGCTTTTATTTGTGCTCTTTATTGATTTTGAAACTTGTATTTATATCACACTTTGTATTTTGAATATCATTTGGCATTTCCCCCCTTTTCCTAATTATTTGCTAAGTGTAAACATACCCTCAAAATCTTCCCTTTAAATCTAAAGTTTTTATAAGTTCCATTTTAACTTCATTTATTAATTAACATAGCTCATGTATGTTTGAATTCCTTTTAAAACTTAAAAAAAATAAGTTCACATTTTTGTTTCCCATGTTATTCAATTGTGGGCTTTTACAATCCATCCCCCCTTAAAGGAATCTCGTCCCGAGATTCAAGAAAGGAAGAAGAAATGGAATAGGTAACGATTGCTAAGTAGGCATGCTAACAACTTTGAGTAACAGGATTGAAATTATCTTCTTGTCCCCATGTAGTGTCTTCGAGGATGCCATTACTTTAGTATGACGCGGTGCTTGAAATTTCTGTTTGATTTCTATGTATTCGAGTCTCCATCTTAATAAACTTGACAGATGCTCGAGCTGCCATTAGCGTCTTGCAATGCTTTCTGTACATTCGAATGAGGTACTTTCTTGTTCTAATCTTGACTTGAAGAACTTAACATTTACTCTTTGCTTCTTTTGATCATCTTGATATCCTTGAACTAACCATCCAACTGTTCTTGTTGCTTGCTTTGGTTCGCACAAGTCCTTACAACCTTAACATAGTATTTTTCCGACATGAATCAAGGTGTTTCCCGATAATAGCTATGAGTCACTAAACTTATAAGGAGTCAGTATTTCAACAAGTGGAAAAAGAATCGATCTCTTTGCAGCGTCATAAGAGAATTTAAACTTTAGTTCTACTTATGTTTTCAAAGTGCAAAGACACCCAACATACGGTCACTACAAGGGTTTTGACGTGTCAAAGTCACCATATATCAAATCAAGAATTTACGTCACGCTCAAGGAGATTCGCGAGATTAACAATCCAATGGAATCCTTGCAAATAAGAAAAATCAAGGTTTTCACAAGATCGATCAGTTAGTAATGATCAAATGGTGATAGACAGTATAGTTTTAGCAATCAAGGTACTTGAACCTAAACAAGTCAAGGATGAAAAGGTTCAAGCTTTTGCTTATTTACAAAGGACATTGAGTAATCGGTTTCCCTGGTATTACTCAATGAAAAGATTGAAGCATAAGATGATGACATACAAGGGTTGTGAGGAGATCAAGGTCATTAGACACCACTTAATAGTTTGAATAAGGTACACAATCTTGCTCATATTTTTAGTATTAATCATGCATCACATTTCTCTTATTTCATTAGTAATGATATTTCATGATGCATCACATGTAGTATTGCGCAATGCACATGCATATGGTGTCATGCAAATGGTGCAGTATGGTGCAATGCACATGAATACAAGGTTTTGCACTTGATCGGTGGTGCACCTTCCAATGATCCGCAATATGTATAGTGCATCATCTTTTACGTGCTGAG
Source organism: Tuctoria greenei (assembly GCA_036927565.1). Classification (NCBI taxonomy): domain Eukaryota; kingdom Viridiplantae; phylum Streptophyta; class Magnoliopsida; order Poales; family Poaceae; genus Tuctoria; species Tuctoria greenei. The sequence goes on along the minus strand of JAYESD010000001.1, from coordinate 135,408,819 downwards.
CAAGAATGAGTATGACCATTCAACACGATCAAGGAATAGCTCAAACTTCGCAAGGTACAGATAAATGGGTCATGAAGAGGTGCTAACAAGGACTGTCACCTTAAAGACTTGACCAAGTTCATGAACCAATGAGAAGAGTGTTGGCAAGAAGAATCGGAAAAACACTACGAAATCTTAATCTTCGTAAACCTCAAAATCACTCTAATTGACTTATCTATTTCTTCGTTGCACTTCTTTCAAAGCTCTTCTCAGGTTGTAGTAGTGGAGCTAAAGCTCTTCACTTGGAATAAATGAGCTTGTCGTTGAGGTTGATAGAATACATCTGTTCAACTTGGGTGCATGCCTTTCCCCTTAAGTTTCGAGCTAGGAGGTCAACAAACTTACTCCAAACAATCATCGTGGAGATGTGTTATGCACTCAAGGAGGTAAAAACCAAAGTTAAATGAATTGGAAATTTCAAAACTGATACCGCTGACTACATCCCTGTCCAGACTGACCAGTTTGCACTAACCCGAGCTTTTGAGCTAGCTAACATTAGAATAAGATCTGTAGCTGAACAACAAAGTTGTAGTTAACTTCAAGAAATTTCCAGAAAGTATAGAGTTGTCATCAGATCAGTTGTAATTGAGGATATATGGCTTTGCAAAGTTGACATACTTTCTGGAGACTTTCAGCAGCATCCATGGGTAGGTACCCACTGTGATCCACTTGTTTCATACACTTATGCTCCAAATTCAACCAAGCTCAAATCTACAAAGTTGTATCTTGTCTCGTAAGCTCTCTAAAAAAGTTTCATAAGCCTCTTAGTGATTTGTAGTTTGGAAGTTATGAGCAAATTATTGAAATGTACAGAAATATGTCCAGAATTGGAGTTTCTGGATAGATTCTAATTTTCTGTACTTTTAACCAATTTAGGGTGGGATTCTGGTTTTGCAGAGAATATAAGGATGGTACAGGACTTCCTAAGATTTCTAAGTTGTATTTATTTGTCTCCAAATAATTTCTGGTTTAAGAGATATAGATTTTTAAAGTTGAACAAAGTTCCCACATTTTTGGATAAATTTTGACAGCACCTCCTTTGTATATTGTTGATTTGAGCATAGTTTTACATATAGATATATTCAAAATTTGACAAAAAATTACATAACAACATTGCTAAATATCTCGTAAGGTTTCCAAGAATGTATCATGAACCCATTTAAATTTTCTACATAGATTTATGGTCAAATTAGTGAAGAGTCCAAAAACTGTATTCCAGTTTCTCTCTAGATTGACAATGTTTGGAAATTGGAAAGTTTTAATATGTTCTAAGGAGATTATACTCTGGGAATGAATAGATGATTTTTAGAGGACTCGGATCTTTATATTCATATATGGTACATCTTCATTGGATTTTTTTCTCGTGGGAGTTACGGCTTTTTAAAGTTAGGTCAAATGCTGGCAGAAAAACAGGGCACTCTAGTTTTGGAAACATATGAGTTCAAACCTACTTCAATTTTGAAACTTAGTTCAAAATCGGAGATCGATAGCTAACACTTGGATTATTACAACATATTTGGTCCCTTTAACAAAAATCTTCATTTATGCATCGACACAATACATGGCGGTACTACGTGCCTCACAAAAAAAATCCTAAACCGGTATTCTGGCATATGTCTTAACGGTGGCACTAAGAACGGTCACTCACAAACATTTTCTAAGTACAATACGATGAATGCGGTTAGTGTACCTGCATAAGACACTTAATTTACAGAACACTCATTATGGTGTCGTACGGCACAGTCTGCAAGGACGATCATTTTAGGCAATCACAATAATATATATGAAAGTAAGTCATCCGTCCCGTATCATTCCATACGGACCACCCCGAGTTGAGCCACGTCTCGAGGTATATGACCGGATTTTCTACTACCTAATGGGGGTCTCACGTCTTTGCCTAATGTTGCACCAGTAAGAGGCGCTTTCGCTGTTTTACTGAAAACACAATACGTGCTTTCAACCGCACGATAGGTGGCCACATAATTTATCTCTTACGCTAGAGATCAGCGCTGCTTATAGCCCTTTGAACATGGAATGTTCAAGAGTTGCATACTTCGTGTTTTTTACCACATGATGGGGTATCCACGCTTTTGCCTGAAGCACGCTGGAGAGCAGTGTTTCATATGTTCCTAGAACAATGAAGAGAACAATGAAGAGGTTCAGAGACTCATATTAACTCTCGTGCCAAGCCACGGGGACAAACACATGCTACCTCTCGTATGGTGAGCTTACCGCAATTGATCTGCTTGCAGTAGCGTACCTTATCTCTTGCCTGACGTTGGAGCGTCGTTACAAAATATAATAACAAGCATGTTAGCTTTGCCACCTTAACGACTATGCTATTATAATGCTTATGTGGGCGTATAGACTAATTCTTACTCGACTACTTAGAAGTTTTCAAAAGTAGGCTCTTTTGGAGCGTGCTATTGCCATTGCAGCTCTAATACCAGACTGTGAGGATCGGGGTCTTGCCATTCCAGTAATCGTATTGGGTAGTGTCGTGCGATGCAACACCCAACAACACACACGAAAAGAATACGTGAAACATACAAAATCTTTATTTTATAAGATATTCGAGTTTACAAAATAATGTATAAAATGAGTACATAAGCAGCGAAAGAATATACTCAAAACTCGCAACCTATCTAAGCACAAGAGAAGACGTCCATGCCAGCGACGAAGAAGACAAAGCAGCGGCGAAGTCTCTCATGAGCCATACACCCCGAAAAATCCGAGGTCTCACGAGCAACCACAATAGCATTTGTTAAACTATTACCAGTAAAACCACATATATAGCAACCGTAAGTACAAAGGCTCAGCAAGATTTAACCGTCTCACCTAAACATAAAACTCTACATGCAGAAACTGTAATCATAGGAAAGCTGAATTGCATGAAAGACTCGCCTAATAGTAAATCCTTATTTTCAAATGTTAAGTAGCAAATGACATTCCATGGGCATAGCACATTATGAAATCTACAATCAAACAAGAAACGCTCTGTCTATGATGTTACATGCCCAAAGTTGCATATGCTGCATACAAGTTAAGTCTTTGGAAATAGTAAATTTAATTATGCTACTGCTAAGCCATACAAGTTGCAATACAATATTATAATCATGGAAGCAAATTCATAATATTCCAACTACTCTTTATTACTACGTCACGATACAGTGAACAAGTATGCTTAGTCCATTACCGCGAGAGACGGTGATTCGAATCAATAACACCCGGAATGCACGACACGTACGCCCGCAAGGAAGCCACATCTATGCGCTTCTCTCTACGTCGCATGCAACCACTTTTCACAGGAGACCCTAATATGGAATCAACTCTCCATCCCGAGCAAATTTTCCTCTACACGGACACGTCGAAGTTGCATGCTAGAAGATTTACACCTTTATACCTTCTGAACTCCATTCACAGATGGATGGGAAGTTTTCACACCAAGATCTACGAGTTACATCAGTTTCCTGGGTCCCATATACTAGTATGCATCCGTTGCATCTCAAACTTGCCTATCGAGGCCGCACACGGATCGGTCCTTAACCGACACATACGCAGCTACAACCCAACCTCCACATCTACCTTGCCATTACCGACCCAGGCACAATGTGGTCACAAGCGTTGTCCCACCCTTCAGGTCGAGATCAACCTTGTGCGTCCCATCCTACAAAAATCCCCGTCCACATCTCATGTTTAAGAGTGATGATTGTGGTGACATCTCGTGAGTAGGTTTCCCTCACTCGACTTCTCTCGCAGGTAGAATTCAACTACTTGACTTGGGGTCGATAAAATGTGACCTTTCTCGCAAGTAGATTCTAACTACTCGACTTTTACCGACCTGTCAACTAAACAATTAAGCATCGCAATACAATACGATGGAGTAATGTCCTACCTAGCCACTCCAGTAATTATTTGGTCATGCATATGGGATATAATTAAAACCTGACCTAATGCACAATACATACCTCATACATATAGTGTATACAAAAGAAAACTTTATAAAGGCACTTAAATGCAAACTGGGACTTTCCTTGGGTTGTGCTAAGTAAATGTCAATATATTCAGTGCTTGAGCTTCAAAATAAAGCTTTTCGTCCAGTTCTCCCTTTTCTTGCTGCTGCTCCATGATAAACTAGTCACAGCAAGACCACCATGGTTCCCTCCTCCTCCATAGGTGCTCCTTGTCGATCTCCTCCGTCGTGATCACTATTCGATATAAATATGCAGATTAGTAATTGTACTTTAGTTAAATGAGCAGTAAAGAAGTCTATAACTAAAGAGGAGGTAAACCTAGCTGGTACTGAAAACTTGACCTTTGTTGTGCAAAGGAACAGAGAAGAAGCAAGTGAGGTAATGTGAGATTATGGAATCGAATCCAGTATGCATCATAAAAGAGCATAGAAATTACCAGGGATGAAAGCTTTATGGATGATAAGATGGAGGCATTATGCTGTACCAGGACTAAAGTAAAGTCTTAGCAGAAGTGTACAGGAGCAGAGAAGAACATAAATTGGAGTTATAGTTGAATTTGTGAATGAAGTGACATAGGCAATGTTATGGACTTGTGAACCATAATCCAATTCTATGGGTTGAACAGATCCAAAAAATGCTGTATAATTTACAATGGGTTCATGTGGCTATGAAGGTCCAATCAGGAAAGTTTCAGCTACATCAATAGTGGATGTGGTCTACAAAATTCCACAAAGCTTGAGGCTTCCCTGAATTTTCATGATTAAACTGGAGCTTTTGACATAAGAAGAAGTGGATGATCTAGTTAGGAGAGGTCAAGGGGAGCCTAAAAAAGTTGGTTTCATAATTTTCTAAGCATTATACTGGGAGATATTGATTTTTGAAGTTTGGACAGTTTTCTGAAGAAGTTTCTGGATGTTTTCCAATTTCTCATATTCATACAGCTTTGGAACTAAACTTAACCATGCTAATAAACACAGAAGGATCTGAAATTTTTACTGGATCTCAAAGGATTTAAAAGGAAGGACCTGGTCAAATTTGGGATTTTTCCAATAAATGGGTCATCAGGAATTAAATTCAAAGTCTTTTAGCTTAATAGAATTATTCAGGAAACATTATGTACTTTCATATCAATTGAATTGTACGACTGGAAAGTGTAGGTCACAAGGATTCTAATAGCATTTATTTGAAAAATTTTGGCCAATTATACTGGGATATATTAGTTTTAGAAGTTTAAAACAAATCTGGAATTATTCTTCAATAGGAAATTGTTTAAACCACAGCTGACAGTGGGGTCCACCCAACAGATTCGTGTTCTACCTCTGGACAAGTCGAAACTGGAGGCTTGCAAGCAGCGTTTCATCACCCCAGAGCGACAATAGGTGGGGATTCTTGTGGAGAAATTATCTCAGGACCTTGGAACACACATTGAGCAACGTCGTGACGCTGGGTGGCGACCTGAACGGCACCGGCGACGCAGGAGGGTTCGTATCTCTCAGAAAACAACAGTAAAACTCAAATAGTTTGATCCTATAGAAACTTTGCACGATGGGAAATCCTAATATGAAATCCAATCGCCCGGAAAACGTCTGCAAGATAGACTTCAACGATGACCTAGGCAATTTCCATGGCGATGGGGAAAACTGATGTTTCTATGGGCTATAGCCAGGGTTCTCTAATATTATTGATCCGGCAGACGCAAAGGTGAGCCCAGAAGCTACTACTTAAACGGAGTGGAGCATGGTGCAACCCAGAATGCTAATTTTGACGGCGAGCAAGAACTGGGCTATGCGGCTTGCCGGAGCCAAACGAAGAAATTCGACGAAGATAAGCAGCGACAAGCCAAACGGGTTTGCAAACACACTCAGCAAAATAGGGCACACCTTCGTGACAATTTGGTGGCACGCGATATGGTCAGAGTCGTCGGGAACACGGGCGCGACGCGCGGAGCAGAACGGCCGTCGACATGGCGATCATGAGAACACCGAGAATGGCGCCGCTAAGGCTTGGTCTGGCCAAAAATAAGATTAAGGAGCTGCACAACAAACATGTGAAGACTAAAACACAAAGAAAAGGGATTGAAATCCTTTGTTTGGCGCCGAATCGTCCGGTGCGTGAAGAAACAGCAGTCCTGGTCAGAGAGGACGATGAAGCTTTCTGCAAGGAGATGGCGCGGAGTGGCATCGCTTGCTTGCGTCGAGAAGGTGAAGAAGGATCTTGCGCAGCAGTCGACAGTTTTGGTGGAGCAGGGAACCCACGGACAGTGCCAGCGAGGATGCACAGAGGCAAGGTATGGATGTGTCGACCAGTGCTGCGTGCTTGTGCAGGCGCTCTAGCTGATCCAGAGAAGCAAAGCTGAGCACGTTGTGAGATGATAAGAAGGAGAAAGCCCTGCTGTTTTCAGCTCTGGAAAAAAGCAAGGGGTGGCGGCATGCAGAAAACGCCGTGTCACCCTGTGAAGCAAGAGCAGAGGCGGTTGAAGCTTTGAGCAGCTGACAGGGTGGCCCCACAGCACCCTTGTAACACCCATAATTTTTGAACAAAAGTGCTCAAAACCCTTGATCATGAGTGTATGCATTTTTGGGTGAATTTTAGCAATTCAAACGTGTAGCAAACGTTCAAAATTTAATTTGAATTCAAATCAAAAGAAAAGAATTGAAAAAGAAAAAGAAAAAGAGAAATAAAAGAAAAAAAAAACCCCTCTTGGGCCGAATTCAGGCCGCAGCCCAACCCCTCCCCGCCGGCCCAGTCGCGCCCTCACTTCCCCCTCCTCTCTCTGGACGCCCGGGCCCCCTTGTCAGCGTGTTTCCCCCCTCTCTCCCTTCTTCCTCGCAGCGCCAGCAACCGACGCGCGCGCCCACGTCCGAGCACCGCGCCACGATCTCCCCCCTCCCTCGGAACTGCTCCCCCCTTTCAAAATTCGGCCGAGGGCTGCAACCGCCATCACCCCCGCCCCATAAATCCCTCGGCGCCCCCACATTTCCCCCTTTCCCCCGAGCTCACCGCAACCCTAGCGCCTCCTTCGTCGGTAAGCCGCTGTCCTCGCGTTCCCGTCGGTGTAAACTCTTTCCCTCTCTTCCTTTCGGCCTAACACCTTTGCCACACCGCCAGGAAGCTGCTGGACGTGTTTGATCGGGTGAACAGCCTCTGCGCCACCGTTTCCGCCGCTCACCGTCGAGCTCCGCCGCCTCTCTTCGTCGCCGGCGTCATCCCCTCTTCCCCGAGCCGATCGACCCCCCCTGGTGAGATCACCATGTCCCCCTCTTCGTTTTCCCATGCATAGATCTAAGAACTAGGGAAGAATTCACTTGTTTGCACTTAGTCCGGCGAGCCCGCCGCCGTGCGCCGCCGTGCGCCGCCGCGCAGAGCGCTGGCGCCGGCCAAGTGCCGACGTGGCTCAATCGTGGCCCTCGGCTGGCGCCAACGGCCACGATTAGAAGGGTCCATACCCCTTCGTTTCATTAAATCTGGGCCACCCGATCTGAATCCAACGGCCCAGGTTCAAACAGCCCCTTCCCGCCTTCGGTTTACATCCAAACCCCTGGAAATTAGCCAGCTACCCCCGGAGCTTAAGCGTATTGCAAATCTAGCCCCTGGACTTTACAGTCTAGCCCCTGGAACCCTAAAAATTGGTTTTAAACATTTATTTAAGCATTCTAACCCCTGTAATTTTGTAGATTCATGTAAATGGTCCCTGTACAGTCTAGTAAATTATTTATATAGCCCCTGGACTTTTATTTAATTGCTGAATAGAGTTTTTAATTGTATTTAAGGTATAGAAATTAGATAAAAATGATGAATAAGTGTAGGAATGCTATGAAAAATGTTTATAAATTATTTTATACTGTGAATTAATTGTAGAGTTCAGATAAAGTATATTTGGTCCCTGGATTAATTATTATAAAGGTTTTAAAATACATTTTTGCTATAGAAAATTCAATAAAATTGGTTTTAGGCTATAATAAAATCCCAAAATTCTAGGAAAAATATAAAATGCATATTTTGACCATGTTAAGTGATAAATACCTCGTAGGGACGCATTAGTGTAGGATTTTGTGCCTATGTGTATGTGTGATGCATTGTTTTGCGTGCCTTTACTTATTTAGTTTTATTGTATTCTTGCCATTGCTTGGGCATATACCTAGAGTCGTTCTACGACCCTAACCTCAACTTCCAAGACCAAGACTTCGTCAATTCTCAAGTCTCCAACGAAGGCAAGTGCCCTTGACCATCTTGTGCCTATTTTAGGAATTTAGCTAGTTGCATGCTAATTAATTTGATGTCCTACTTCATGTTTACATGCCCTGTTCCTTACCATTCCTTGATACCTGAAATGGGTTGGGAAGTAGATAGGCTTTATTTATGCTTAGCCATGCTTAGATGTTGGGATTGGGAATTCATACAAATGTTCTATGCTTAACTTTATGGTTACCCTAATTTGATGGTGAATATACATAATGATAGTGGATAGGAATCTGGTGGTTGGTTAGCTTTGGTATGGTGCAATTTTGCACGAGACCCGGGATTGGGGTTTGTCACCACTGGATTCTAAGGACCGGTTTATGGAGGAAGCCACTAAGCTTTATAGTACCACCACGAGACTGAGATGGGGCAGCTTGGTCAATTAATTAGGTTTCTCCCGATGAACTGCTAGTGGTTGGATGGTGCGGGGAATGATGCGGGTGATCTGCTCTGGGATCCGCAAGGCTCAAGAGGGGGCTCTGGGGCGGAGGGTTACTCCGAGAATCCCCAGTGGTGGAAACCTTAGAGGGCTAGCACTAGTCGGGAGTACCTTTGTAAAGACCATGTTGTGATCTCCTGGCCTCACACCAAAGGAAGTGTGTAATGTGGTTAGCTACCACGGGCAATCAGGGAGGTTCACTTAGTCCACCTGGCAACAGGGGATGAAATCACTGCTTGTGGGGAAAGGGTACACTCTCTGCAGAGATTTGGTAAAACTGTCATGACAGCCGTGCTCACGGACAAGAGCGGCTTGGGGCCAGTTCATAATTAGACTATGGTTGGGAAATGATGGTTCATTATGGTACAAGTACTTTTATTATCATTAATCATGTGTTGATTATTTATTGAATTATAATATTGATAATTGAAAGCTAAGGATAGGTTCTAAGCATAGTGCTAAGCCATATTTGGCCTTTCCTTGCCCTAGCCAATCATGTCATTCTCTTCCCGCACTTGCTGAGTACTCTATGTACTCAAGCGTTTAATTCTCCTTTAGAGTATGAAGAAGAAGAAGCTGCACCGGAGGACTTCTACGTCAACCCGGAGGACTTGGTCTAGGCTGGCGACCTCACGCGCAACGGCTGCCTGTGGAGACGAAGCCCGCTTATCTATCTTGCTTTCATTAGTGTTGAACTGTTTAGCGTTGTGAATATTTGTGGTGTGTATTTGTAGACCTTCGGGTCGTTATGTAAGACTATTTATGTATCTCGAACATGGCAATGTAATGGTATTTCACTTTCGTCAACGCATGTACGATTCAACTGATCCTGGCGTACATGTGGTTAGCGTCTGTTCATCTTTACGATGACCGGGCGTGACAAAGTGGTATCAGAGCCGTGTTGCCCGTAGGACGCAAGCCTAGTTAGAAATGGCCGAAAATTAAGGACTATACTATTTTCATATGAAATAGTATTTCCAAAACTTTGTGCTCTCCATCTCAACCCTTGTGCTTCTTACCTTGCTTTGCTTATTGTTTTTATTCTAACTTGATTTATTAATTATTAATCTCACTCTCTTCTTTTCAAATGTTTGTAGATGGCGCGGACCAAGCAGACGGCCCGTAAGTCGACTGGAGGTCGTGTCCCTCAGCACGCCCTAGCCAGTCGCTCCGCACCTTACACACCCCGGAGGGAGACGACTCTGCTCTCCAACGGGAGTGCTGCTTCGAGGATGCGCGTCCGTCTTCGTTCTCTTCTTCGAGCTGCGGGGTACCGTGAGTACCGTGTCCGCTTAGTCTACCACACCACTAGGGTCTTTGCACCCTATACTGGTGAGCTGGAGTGGACTTCTCAGCTGGCCGTCTACTACGACTCGGAGTTGCTGCACTCGCACTTCTCTTCGGCCTGGAGGAGCTCCCAGCGTGCAGCTGAGGAGGACGCCACGTGGGAGGCGACCACCTACTGGAGCCACGCCCACAGGTTCCTTCTTGGGTGCACGGAGCACGCGTACACCCCTCAGCGCCCTAGTGGCACAGCCGCCTTCACTGGACGTGACGTCGAGGGACGCTTGACTCACCCCCAGTGCGAGAGGCTGGTGGACGACGTTGTGGAGTTGTCTTCACGACTCCAGCGTTGTCAGCAGGAGCTGCAGGACAGCAGGGACTTGGTCGACCGCTACGAGCGACTTCGACGACGCTACACGAGGATCACTGGAGTTGATCCTAACTCTCCGCAGTACGCTTCGGACGTGGAGCCCTGGGACCCGAACTCTCCGGATCGCCGCATGAACTCCCCCGAGAACTCAAGAGAAGACTCAGAAGAAGAAGACCCGGAGATGGAGGTTGAGGAGGACTCCGACGAGTAGGAGTGGACTCGTTTCCCCGCTGGACGACTCAGGACAGTTATCCTTAGTTTGTAGGAGCGTGTAGCTACGCCCTCCCTAGTCTTGAGTTGTACCTTTTATGTTGTCATGCTAGTAGTTTGCTTTATGTTGTGTGTGTTGGTTGCGACATGAGTTGTGGAATGCTTCGGCATCCTGTCCACATCCATGTCTTTAGTCTTGTTTATGTGTCGTGTGAGTGGTGGAATGCTTAGGCATCTTGTCCACCTCCACACTAGTTGGTTAATGAGCTTGCTTTATGTCTATTACCCTTGATGCATATAGTTGGGACCGTGTTACCCTAGCATATCCTTTCTCATCTCATCTATTATTCTAAAACCTCAATAAACTTCTCTATCACAGATGGCTGGACGAGGTAGAGGTAGAGGCCGTGGTCGTGGTAACCCACCTCTGGATGAAGGACTTGGAGGTGTCCCTGGATGGAATGCAAGGGGTGCTCGAGGAGCCCCAGCCTCTCAACAGATGCAACAGATGATGGCTCTTCAGACTCAACTACTCAACAACCTCACCCAGATTGTCACCAACCTGCAACAAGCCCCACCCCCACCACCACCAAACTACAACCTTCCGCCACCACCACCTTTTCCGCCGAGGTCCTTCCTTAGGGACTTCCTGAACACCCATCCACCCACTTTTGCCACCGTTACCGAACCCATGGACGCCGATGATTGGCTCCGTACCATTGATAGCAAGCTGAGGCTCATCCACTGTGAAGGAAGGGAGAAAGTGCTACTAGCCTCCCATCAACTTCAAGGACCAGCAGCTGACTGGTGGACCGCCTTCACCGAAGCCCACCGGGACCCGGAAAATATCACGTGGGAAGAATTCCGTATCAACTTCCGCAATCACTTCGTACCTGAAGGAGAGATACAAGCCAGGCGTGAAGAATTTCTGACGCTAAAGCAAGGCCGCATGACTGTGAGGGCCTACCTGAATGCCTTCACCCAACTATCCCGCTATGCCCCAACAGATGTGGATACCGACGCCAAGAAGCAATTCCGCTTCAAGAACGGGCTGGACAAAGAGTTAAAGTTTGCTATGTCCTCCAGCGACTACGGCGACTTCCAGAAGTTAGTGGACAAAGCTTTTGAAGTGGAAAGGACTAAGAAGGAACTGGAAGATGACGAAAGAAAGAGGAAGTTGACCTTAGCAGCACATGCCTCCAGCAGCAATGTACGCCCCCGTCTCAACCCTCCACCTACAACTCACATGACTCGTCCCATGAACTACTCGGGACAGAGGTTTCCCAACTCCAACTACAGGCCCCCCACTCCCTACAACCAGCCAATGCGCCAGCAGCAGCAGCAGCCATCACGCCAGCCAATGCAACCCCCACGCCAGCAGATGCAGCCATCCCGCCCTTCAGCCCCAGCTAACCGTCCAAGTGGCCAACCCCCAAGAAACCAGTCAGGAGGCAACAAGGGCCCAAATAATGCTGCGGGAGTACAATGCTACAAGTGCGGAGAATGGGGACACTATGCCAGCAGTTGTCCAAAGAAGCAGCAGAACCCAACTGGCCGTGTCAACCATGTGACTCTGGAGCAAGCACAGGAAGCACCTGATGTGGTGATCGGTACGTTCTCTGTCAACTCCCACCCCGCCACCATATTGTTTGATTCGGGTGCTACACATTCATTCATATCCAAGGATTTCATAAAGAAGCATGACATGGTAGTTACATTCTTGAATGGGCCATTATTGATAAACTCTCCTGGAGGAGAGATGGTGGCAAGGCATCTATGCCGAAAAGTGAGTATAAACATAAGGGGGGTAGTCTTTTGGGCCAACCTAATAGTGTTGGACTCACAAGGATTAGATATCATTCTGGGAATGGACTGGTTGACAAAGAATCAAGGAGTAATTCATTGTGCAACTAGAACAGTCTGCTTAACACACCCGGATGGCACCACAGTGGAATTCAAGCCAGATCAAACACAAGAAGCAATAGTACAACTCAATCACCTTGAGAGTACCAAAGACATCAGGGTTGTGAAAGAATTTTCGGATGTATTCCCAGATGACTTGCCAGGTATGCCCCCTGATCGAGAGATTGAATTTATCATTGAATTAGTGCCTGGAACGGCCCCAATATATAAGAGGCCATATAGAATGGATGCTAAACAACTAGCTGAACTAAAGGACCATATTGAGGAATTATTGGCAAAAGGATATATTCGTCCTAGCTCATCGCCTTGGGGAGCACCAGTCATATTTGTACCTAAGAAGGATGGAACCCAAAGGTTGTGTGTGGATTATCGTGCTTTAAATGAGGTAACCATCAAGAATAAATATCCACTACCAAGGATTGAAGATTTATTTGATCAGTTAAGAGGAGCATGTGTGTTTTCCAAGATTGATCTCCGTTCGGGCTATCATCAACTGAAGATTAGACCGTCGGATATTCCCAAGACGGCATTTGTCTCTCGATATGGATTATATGAGTATACAGTTATGTCATTTGGATTGACCAATGCTCCGGCATATTTTATGTATCTTATGAACAAGGTTTTCATGGAGTACTTGGACAAGTTCGTAGTGGTATTCATCGATGACATACTTATCTACTCCAAGACGGAAGAAGAGCATGAGGAGCACCTCAGGATGGCCCTACAGAAGCTTCGCCAACATCAACTGTATGCCAAACTTAGCAAGTGTGAGTTTTGGCTAAAGGAGGTATCATTTTTGGGACATGTCATATCTGAAGGAGGTATAGCAGTGGATCCAGGCAAAGTGGCCGATGTCCTTAAGTGGGAAACACCTGAGAGTGTGCATGATATAAGAAGATTTTTAGGTATGGCTGGTTATTACCGTAGATTCATCGAGGGATTTTCAAAGATCTCTCGACCACTAACCAAGTTGCTGGAGAAAGGAGTTGCTTTCAAGTGGACCCCCGAATGTGAGGTAAGCTTCGCCGAATTGAAGAAGAGGTTAACCAGTGCACCGGTATTGGTGATGCCCGATATGCAAAAGGAGTTTGTGGTCTATTGTGATGCATCTGGTCATGGTTTAGGATGTGTCTTAATGCAAGGAGGACATGTTGTGGCCTATGCTTCAAGACAGCTTCGGAAGCATGAGAGGAACTATCCAACACATGACTTAGAATTGGCAGCTGTTGTTCATGCTTTGAAGATATGGAGACATTACTTAATGGGAAAAAGGACTGAGATATATACAGATCACAAGAGCTTGAAGTACATATTTACACAGCCGGATCTTAACCTCAGGCAACGTCGCTGGTTGGAGTTAATCAATGATTTTGATGTGGGAATCAACTACCATCCAGGCAAGGCAAATGTGGTCGCTGATGCTCTAAGCAGGAAGGGACAAAGCAATAACTTGTCAGTACAAGCTCTTCAACCCCAGCTATGTGAAGAGTTTGCAAGGTTAAATCTATGTCTAGTGTCTAGCGCTGAAGCAGTTGCTATGGAAGTGGACTCAACCCTCGAGCGTGATATACGAGAAGGGCAGAAGAATGATGAGAAGGTCAAGGAGATCAAACAGTTGATGAAGAAAGGGAAAGCTCCGAACTTTAGAGAGGATGAACAAGGAACCTTATGGCTTGGAAAGAGGATTTGTGTCCCAGATATCAAGGAGATTAAAGAGTTGATATTAAGAGAAGCTCATGACTCATCATACTCCATTCATCCCGGAAGCACAAAGATGTATCAAGACCTTAAAGATCGATATTGGTGGCATGGAATGAAACGGGATGTAGCCGAATATGTGGCCATATGTGATACATGTCAATTGATTAAGGCGGAACATCAAAGACCAGCAGGGTTATTGCAACCAATCAAAGTGCCAGAATGGAAATGGGAAGAAATTAGTATGGACTTCATTGTGGGACTACCAAGAACACAGTCTGGATATGATTCTATATGGGTTATTGTGGACCGTCTAACTAAAGTGGCTCACTTTATTCCTGTGAAAGAGACCTACAACGGCCCCAAGTTGGCGGAACTGTACATCTCCAGGATTGTGTGCTTACATGGAGTTCCTAAGAAGATCATTTCAGACAGAGGCACCCAATTCACCTCAAGATTCTGGCAGAAGTTACATGAATCAATGGATACCCGTCTAAATTTCAGTTCGGCGTATCATCCTCAAACTGATGGTCAGACAGAACGCACCAACCAGATATTAGAAGACATGTTGAGAGCGTGTGCTTTAAAGAATAGCAAGAGTTGGGACAAGAATCTGCCATATGCCGAATTTTCTTACAATAACAGTTATCAAGCCAGTTTGAAGATGTCTCCTTTTGAAGCATTGTATGGGCGAAAATGTAGGACACCGTTGTTTTGGAATCAAACTGGGGAAAGTCAAGTCTTTGGGCCTGACGTATTACAAGAGGCTGAAAGACAAGTACAAGAAATTCGGAAGAATCTTAAGGCGGCTCAAACGAGACAGAAGAGTTATACGGATACTCGAAGACGCGATCTCACATTTGAAGTTGGTGACTATGTATACTTGAAGGTGTCACCTATGAGAGGATTGCGAAGATTCAAAGTAAGAGGCAAGCTGTCACCCCGATACATTGGTCCGTTCAAGATACTCGAAAGACGAGGTGAAGTGGCATATCAGCTTGAGCTTCCGCCACACTTGTCAGATGTGCATAATGTGTTTCATGTATCGCAGCTTAAGAAGTGCTTAAGAGTGCCTGAAGAGCAATTGCCCATGGAAGCCGTGGATGTACAGGAAGACTTGTCTTATGTAGAGCAGCCTGTCAAAATACTTGAGACACTAGAAAAAGTCACGAGGAACAAAGTCATTCGCATGTGTAAAGTACAATGGAAGCATCACTCTGAGGCAGAAGCAACATGGGAAAGAGAAGAAGCTCTCAAGGCGGACTTCCCTCATCTATTCTCTTAGAGCGTCCGAATCTCGAGGGCGAGATTCCTTTTAAGGGGGGTAGAGTTGTAACACCCATAATTTTTGAACAAAAGTGCTCAAAACCCTTGATCATGAGTGTATGCATTTTTGGGTGAATTTTAGCAATTCAAACGTGTAGCAAACGTTCAAAATTTAATTTGAATTCAAATCAAAAGAAAAGAATTGAAAAAGAAAAAGAAAAAGAGAAATAAAAGAAAAAAAAAACCCCTCTTGGGCCGAATTCAGGCCGCAGCCCAACCCCTCCCCGCCGGCCCAGTCGCGCCCTCACTTCCCCCTCCTCTCTCTGGACGCCCGGGCCCCCTTGTCAGCGTGTTTCCCCCCTCTCTCCCTTCTTCCTCGCAGCGCCAGCAACCGACGCGCGCGCCCACGTCCGAGCACCGCGCCACGATCTCCCCCCTCCCTCGGAACTGCTCCCCCCTTTCAAAATTCGGCCGAGGGCTGCAACCGCCATCACCCCCGCCCCATAAATCCCTCGGCGCCCCCACATTTCCCCCTTTCCCCCGAGCTCACCGCAACCCTAGCGCCTCCTTCGTCGGTAAGCCGCTGTCCTCGCGTTCCCGTCGGTGTAAACTCTTTCCCTCTCTTCCTTTCGGCCTAACACCTTTGCCACACCGCCAGGAAGCTGCTGGACGTGTTTGATCGGGTGAACAGCCTCTGCGCCACCGTTTCCGCCGCTCACCGTCGAGCTCCGCCACCTCTCTTCGTCGCCGGCGTCATCCCCTCTTCCCCGAGCCGATCGACCCCCCCTGGTGAGATCACCATGTCCCCCTCTTCGTTTTCCCATGCATAGATCTAAGAACTAGGGAAGAATTCACTTGTTTGCACTTAGTCCGGCGAGCCCGCCGCCGTGCGCCGCCGTGCGCCGCCGCGCAGAGCGCTGGCGCCGGCCAAGTGCCGACGTGGCTCAATCGTGGCCCTCGGCTGGCGCCAACGGCCACGATTAGAAGGGTCCATACCCCTTCGTTTCATTAAATCTGGGCCACCCGATCTGAATCCAACGGCCCAGGTTCAAACAGCCCCTTCCCGCCTTCGGTTTACATCCAAACCCCTGGAAATTAGCCAGCTACCCCCGGAGCTTAAGCGTATTGCAAATCTAGCCCCTGGACTTTACAGTCTAGCCCCTGGAACCCTAAAAATTGGTTTTAAACATTTATTTAAGCATTCTAACCCCTGTAATTTTGTAGATTCATGTAAATGGTCCCTGTACAGTCTAGTAAATTATTTATATAGCCCCTGGACTTTTATTTAATTGCTGAATAGAGTTTTTAATTGTATTTAAGGTATAGAAATTAGATAAAAATGATGAATAAGTGTAGGAATGCTATGAAAAATGTTTATAAATTATTTTATACTGTGAATTAATTGTAGAGTTCAGATAAAGTATATTTGGTCCCTGGATTAATTATTATAAAGGTTTTAAAATACATTTTTGCTATAGAAAATTCAATAAAATTGGTTTTAGGCTATAATAAAATCCCAAAATTCTAGGAAAAATATAAAATGCATATTTTGACCATGTTAAGTGATAAATACCTCGTAGGGACGCATTAGTGTAGGATTTTGTGCCTATGTGTATGTGTGATGCATTGTTTTGCGTGCCTTTACTTATTTAGTTTTATTGTATTCTTGCCATTGCTTGGGCATATACCTAGAGTCGTTCTACGACCCTAACCTCAACTTCCAAGACCAAGACTTCGTCAATTCTCAAGTCTCCAACGAAGGCAAGTGACCTTGACCATCTTGTGCCTATTTTAGGAATTTAGCTAGTTGCATGCTAATTAATTTGATGTCCTACTTCATGTTTACATGCCCTGTTCCTTACCATTCCTTGATACCTGAAATGGGTTGGGAAGTAGATAGGCTTTATTTATGCTTAGCCATGCTTAGATGTTGGGATTGGGAATTCATACAAATGTTCTATGCTTAACTTTATGGTTACCCTAATTTGATGGTGAATATACATAATGATAGTGGATAGGAATCTGGTGGTTGGTTAGCTTTGGTATGGTGCAATTTTGCACGAGACCCGGGATTGGGGTTTGTCACCACTGGATTCTAAGGACCGGTTTATGGAGGAAGCCACTAAGCTTTATAGTACCACCACGAGACTGAGATGGGGCAGCTTGGTCAATTAATTAGGTTTCTCCCGATGAACTGCTAGTGGTTGGATGGTGCGGGGAATGATGCGGGTGATCTGCTCTGGGATCCGCAAGGCTCAAGAGGGGGCTCTGGGGCGGAGGGTTACTCCGAGAATCCCCAGTGGTGGAAACCTTAGAGGGCTAGCACTAGTCGGGAGTACCTTTGTAAAGACCATGTTGTGATCTCCTGGCCTCACACCAAAGGAAGTGTGTAATGTGGTTAGCTACCACGGGCAATCAGGGAGGTTCACTTAGTCCACCTGGCAACAGGGGATGAAATCACTGCTTGTGGGGAAAGGGTACACTCTCTGCAGAGATTTGGTAAAACTGTCATGACAGCCGTGCTCACGGACAAGAGCGGCTTGGGGCCAGTTCATAATTAGACTATGGTTGGGAAATGATGGTTCATTATGGTACAAGTACTTTTATTATCATTAATCATGTGTTGATTATTTATTGAATTATAATATTGATAATTGAAAGCTAAGGATAGGTTCTAAGCATAGTGCTAAGCCATATTTGGCCTTTCCTTGCCCTAGCCAATCATGTCATTCTCTTCCCGCACTTGCTGAGTACTCTATGTACTCAAGCGTTTAATTCTCCTTTAGAGTATGAAGAAGAAGAAGCTGCACCGGAGGACTTCTACGTCAACCCGGAGGACTTGGTCTAGGCTGGCGACCTCACGCGCAACGGCTGCCTGTGGAGACGAAGCCCGCTTATCTATCTTGCTTTCATTAGTGTTGAACTGTTTAGCGTTGTGAATATTTGTGGTGTGTATTTGTAGACCTTCGGGTCGTTATGTAAGACTATTTATGTATCTCGAACATGGCAATGTAATGGTATTTCACTTTCGTCAACGCATGTACGATTCAACTGATCCTGGCGTACATGTGGTTAGCGTCTGTTCATCTTTACGATGACCGGGCGTGACAACCCTCCTCCCTTACCCTCTCTGGTAATTTGAATTCCTATTTGAACATGCTATGAAAATTCTAAAAATTGACAGCTAGGGTAAATCCAAAATGTAAAATTCAAATATGAAACTTGATTTGGCAATTAACAAAGTTAAGGATGAAATTTTAATTTGAATTCAAAAATTATATGCTCACCTTTGTTTTGATTCAATTACATGGTAAATGTGGTTCAAAATTTTCAAACTTGGCCAGAAGGTTAATTGACTCATTGGAATGATGTTAGTGAATTTACATTCGAAGTTCGGCAGATTTGAATTGTGACATATCAAATTGATTTCGAAACTCCCTTTTTGAGTTTAATTAAAACCCGAGTTGAGCACAAGGTTTTTATTACCATATTTTTCTCCATTTGATTCTTGAGCTGAAATTTTCATTAGGGTTTGTAGGGCCTTTATCTGTGCGCTTTATTGAATTTGAAACTTGTATTTATACCGCATTTTGTCTTCTGAATAGCATTTATAATTTCCCCCCTTTTCCTAATATTTGCTAAGTGTAAACATACCATCAAAATCTCTCCTTTATATTTAGAGTTTTTATAAGTTCCATTTTTAACTTCATTTATTAATTAACATAGCTCATGTATGTTTGAATTCCTTTTTAAACTTAAAATTTTTAACTTCACATTTTTGCTTCCTGTGTTATTCAATTGTGGGCTTTTACAACAACAAATCTTCTTACCTTTGGCTTTATTTTTTTAACCTTGAGCTTCTTCGCAGATCAATTTCAAGCACCACACCTCCTGTGTCCTGAGTACTTAGAGCTTTCTTGATCATTTCATGTGCTGGGACTATCTGAGTACCACTTATAGTTCATGATGATTCTCCATTACAGTGTTATGAGGTGCTTCATTCTGATCTAGCTCTGTGAATCTTTCCTCCCCCGGCCCCTCCTCCTGAACCTCATTCACACGCTTACTTTGGCTAGAATTGCCCCTGCATATATCTTCAGTGATAGGCTTTATCCGAACACTGTTAATCTGCCTATCTGGTCCATCAAAATGCACAGAGATAGGGGGGCAGTGTGATAGTGCGGGCCATATTACCCATTGAAGAGAATCTAGTTCTCCAATCCAATCTTTAAACTTGTTATTTAGCAAGAGAAGTAGAGGGTCCATAACCTGACTCATGCCTGACACAGCAGTGACTTGGTTATTGAGATGTACTTGTGTCTCCACATTGTTGCGTGCTTCAGTCTGTTCCTGCTGATTCATGTGTACTGAGTGACCAAAGTTGATCGTAGCCTCCTGTGCTTCACCTTGTGCCGGAACAAAAAGGTTCTCCTCCATACCAGGTACACTGGACCCTCTTCTGTGACCGCCAATGCCATGTCCCTGGCATTGATGGAGATATCTCTTTTCGGGGATTGAAAGATCCTATTCATTGTTATTAGCGATTGCTGTTGACCCTGGCTATTTTGAATGTGTAGAGTTTGACTTACTCTGCTTTTTTACTGCAGTACCCCAAAATGATAACTTTTCTGAAGAGAAATTATTATTTTTTGCAATATCCAGAGGCACCATGAATTGCCCAATCTTTATTTCCTGCGGAGAGTGAATTTCTGGTGGCCTAAACTTGATCGTTGGAGAATCCTGAATGATTTGCTCGGCAAAGGAAACTCTTTTGGAATGATTTGTTCTTCTATTCCTCAGGTGAACAGTAGTCCAGCTTGATTCTTCTTCCTCCTCCCATTTCTTCTTTTCTAGTTGCCACTTAGGACCACCATTTCTCCATATATAAAAGTAAATATCAAAATTGTCCGTGATGATGCGCTTGATGTTATAGATCGTAAAACCACATATTTGGAGGAGACAACAAACTTATAATGCCTATCAGGGCCGAGACGGCAAAATCCGGAGCCTGTACGAATATTAGATTGTTCATAGCTATATAGAAAAAATAGTATCATAAATTTAAATATAATAATAGGTTATATCAAGAAAAACATCTATTTGAAGTATAATATTTATACTTCCTAGAACACATTGTCACTGTATAATAACAAAATCACTTTATTTGTAGTTCATAAAAAATGAGGAATACAAGCGTAATAAATAATAACTAAATCTGCTACCAGAGAGAAGATAGAAAAAAATTACCGGCTCCGGAAGATGGATTGACTGATCGATCAAGCAACCCGCGGTGATCCCATAGGCAACTTGACGTACAGTGCTTTCTCGGTTTCTCCGTTAGGCAAAAGGCGACGGCGGCGCAAAGATGGGGCAAGGCGTCGAGGCCATCACGAGTTCAATCGGACAGAGGATCCTGCACGGGCCACACGCCCTCCAGCTCGGGCCTGATGCCTATCTTGTTGAAATTGAACATGAAAACCAGCTGGTGTCCCTCCCAGACAAGAATGCAACACCATGCTCACTGTGGACTCTGTTAAACAAAATGTGAAACGTTGGAAAACCACCAAGAGTGCAAAGGAGGCCACTGTGTTCGATTACGGGTGATGAACAGAGGATCCAAGTTTCGAAAAACCTCATTCTAGAATGGACGACCTCTAGAGAAATCCCTAGTAGAGACTAAACTTCGAAGGTTTGGGTCTTCCTCTTGTTCAAGCAACTTGCCTGGCCCCTTGAATCCTTCTTGCATGTCAGGCAGATAGTGTCAATGAAAAAATGAAAATGGAGCTTAGGCTATGAATAAAAATGACGTAGCAGCAAAGATTCCGCACAAGAAGACTCCAGTGTAGAGGCAAGCTTGTTTCTCTTGCGTATGAAGAATACTCCAGTGTAGAGAAGCAAAAGTAGATTGAACGTATGGTAGTGGAGAAGCCACCAAATGCTTCCCACACTCCCTAGAGATAACTTGACAACAAAGTGACTGCTGACTAGAATTCCCCAAGTGGGTTCCGTTGCCGGAGTGGCTGCCGGAAATGCTCTCGGGGGTGGAGACCGCCGGCGGTTTCGAGGTGCTCTCGGGCATTTGGGCTCTTTCAAGACTTGCAATGATAAAATTGATTTAAGTTTTAATTCTCATGTTCATGCTAAAGCACATCCATCTAAAGTTGTAAAGTCATTAGAAAGTGGTTCCATTAAAATGTTTTATATAAAAAGAGGTAGTTTTTAAGTATGTAGAAATGTTGTCTCAATCGGTTACTAACAAACATATTGCTTGCTCATCTAGACAGCACATAAAGTTAAATTTAATTGTACTTACTGTGATAAAGATGGTCATGTCATAGATTTTTATTATAGACTAGCTAAACAACACAAAAGAAAAGAATGCAATCTAGATCTAATACTATCCTGCAAAATTTGCTACACATGCTGAACCGAATGTTCATAACTTGCAACATGCTGTGATGAGTCAAAAACATGCAAAGTTTGCTCCCAAACCTAATGTTTTTTATGCTACACATGTAACATCTCATAGGTCAGTAGTTGGGTAAAAAAATCTTCAAATTTTGGCTCATAAACTTGCTGTTTTATCTCAACTTTCGCGTGTCGTTCCTGCTGGACGTCGTATGACTCAGTACTTGTCGAAGTGTGCGATCGACACATCCCCCGGTACTACTTAGATCGTAAACCGCGGAGGTTCTTGATTGGTTGGGGCGCGTGAGATTTGGACAAGACAGTGACACAAGGGATTTACGTGGTTCGGGTCGCCTTAGCGTAACACCCCACTCCACAGGTTGTGTGTTGTATGTATGAAAATATGTCTGTGGCATTGTGTGCATATCAGCTTGCCCTCTGTATCGTGCGGTGCAACCCTTTTATAGTCTAAGGACTGACCGTTACAACACTTGTCTGACCCGACATGTGGCCCTGGCGTGATTAACAGCCTAATACACGATCTACAGGTATTAAGCATAATTAAAATTGATAACGCACCTTAATGACAGTGTTACCCTATTAATAATCCAATGATCGTGTGTCATTAATATAGCATTAATGACACGTAATCAGGTCTTGTAACTATCACTTTAAATATCCCTTGAAGGTCCGAGCCATTAGAAATCTCTCTGTCTTCTGTTGAAGTCCTAACTCCGGAGGTTCGTCACGTGGCGGCTCCGGAGCTTCCCGTCGTGGGGAGGCAGGTCCGGAGCCACTATACACGTGGTAGCACCGGAGTTTCTCTCTTCTGGGGTTAGGTCCGGGGTTACTGGACACGTGACAAGACTGGAGCTTCCCTATGACAGGTGTTAGGTCTGGCCTTGTGATACACGTATCAGTGTCGGAGCTACCCAAACGAGGGAGGCAAGTCTAGTATTGTGCAACACTTGTGGCCTTCAGAGGTCTTCAACTTGAATGGGGGGAACTCCTTAGCTTTTTTTGCGGTATCATGGGGTACCCGGTACGTAGAGTACCGATAGTGGCTCTCGAGCCCACCTCCGGGACAAACCCTTTAGGTTGAGTTATTCTACCTGAGGTGGGGACATCTTCGATTCCCGCACTACAGGTTCAAAGGTTTTCTGATGTGTGAGATCTATGTGTGCCGAATACATTGGCTATGACGATAAAAGTTTTGAATACTACCAAAACACCTTTATCATCAAGGTCCGATGATAGGTCCGACTTGTTTTGGGTAGCTACGGCAAGGTCCGACGTAAGGTCCGACTTGCTTTGGCTAGGTCCGACTTCTTTGTCTAGGTCCGACTAGTTTTGTTAGCTCCAGCTCTAGGTCCGACTAGCTTTGGTAAGCTCCGGCGCTAGGTCCGACTAGCTTTGGTTAGCTCTAGTTCAAGGTCCGGTTAGCTTTGGAAAGATTCGGAGCTTGATCGCAGTGTTTCTGCTTTTAACTTGCAATGATTCTGTCGGTACTCTGCGTACCAGGTACCCCATGATACCGCAAGAAGTGCAAGAGAGTTCCACCTATCAGAGTTGAAGGCTTCCTCAGGCCCCACATGTCAAACGGCACTGGACCCGCCTCCCTCATATGGGTAGCTCCAGGAGCGCCACGTGTAATATAAGACCGGAGCTAAACTCCCAATATAGGGAAGCTCTGGAGTTGACATGTGGATAATGACCCAGGACCTAACCCCTCGTAGAGCGAAGCTCCGATGCCGCCATGTGTATAACAGCTCTGGACCCATCTCACCACGAAGGGAAGCTCCAAAGTTACCACGTGTGGACCCTCTGGACCTCACAACCAACGGGAATATGACGGATCTCCAACAGCACGAGCATTCAAGGGACAGTTAAGACGACAGTTACAAGACTTGATTACGTGTCATTAATGCTATATTAATGACACACGACCAGTGGGCTGTTAATAGGGTTAGCGCTGCTATTAAGGCACATTATCACACTATTAACCACTCTTAATACTCGTAAACCTTTTATTAGATTATTAAATACGCTAGGGACACATGTCGGGCCAGGCAAACGTTGTAACGACCAATCCTTAGACTAAAAGGACTGCGCCGCACGGAATAGGAACACCTGATCTGATCCAAGCTCAGACGCATACAAGCTATACTGAAACACTAAATACAAGACACACACCCTGTGGAGTAGGGTATTACGCTCAAGCGGCTCGAACCACGTAAATCCACGTGTCATCATATTGTTCCTGATCTCCGCGCGCCCAAACCGATACAAGAACCTTCACGAGCTACCTTTAGTAGTACCAGGGGAAGTGTCGTGCACACGCCTCAACAGATTCGTACTTGCTTTACATTGATGGAAAGTTGCTTAGTAATCTTTTACTAAGTTTTTGATGTGTTTTGGTGGTTATGGCTGATATCGTTTTTGCTATGGTTTGCAACATGCTTATGTGAGGTGCTCACATAAGGTGTTGTGGTTTCAGAACTAACGAGAGTCAAGTCGAGGACTTGTACTCGGAAGTATTGGTTGTTTATTCATGTGCAGGTGTTGCTTGAGTTCAAGACATGGCTAGTGACGGGATCCATTGAACTAGTCTTAGGGAGAAGATGAGGTTCAACAATCAAGTTCGGGAGGAATTGTGGTTGAGTTGATCGGGAGGTTGCGCAACATGTTTGAATCAAGAACAATGCATATGAAGGTATCATGGACGTCGTTGGAAGATGTTTGCGCATGTTGAGAAGGTGAGCTTGAAGAAGATGAAGAACCACTTTGCTTGTGTGACTCAACTTGTGTCTCAAGGATCTTGTTAACTTTGGTTAAGTTAGCAAGTTCATCCTTGATAGTCACGTTTGAGTCTTTTAACTTCAAGCAAGCTTCCTTTGCTTGAAGCTAACTCAAGTTCCAGTGATTTACTTAGTTCCTTTTCAAGCTCAAGGAGCTTTTCAATCTTGAGATATTCCTCCTTTTGGAGAATGATCATATCTTCTTGGCGATCGACTAGCTCCTCCTTATCAACAAGCTTATCCATTAGAAATTTCATCTTAGCAGCAGTCTTTTTATCTAACCCACTAAGCATATCTTCATCATCACTAGAATTATCAATATCACTAGTAAAAGAAAGTGAGGAGGAAGATTTAGATGTGACCTTTATTTTTCCTTCCTTGGCCATTATACATGTGTGGTCGGTGTCCTAGCTTGCGCCCATGGTTGGAAAAAGAGTGAATTTCTTGGTAGGCTTCTTGATGGCTATAGTGGCCATCTCCTCTTCTTCTTCAGATGAGGACTTATCATTGGAGTCCCACTCCTTCCCTAGATGTGCTTGGCCATATTGCTTCTTCTTCTTGAATACCTTCTTTTGTTGAGGATTGTTGTCTTTATTCTTCCTTTTGTTGTCTTCATGTGGACAGTCAACTATGAAGTGATCATACTCTCCACAATTATAGCATGCACGCCTCATCCTTGGTCTTGGTTTGTCCCTATGTCTTCCTTCATTTGAGCTACCATCCTTTCTTCTTCTCATCATTTTTGTTGAACTTCTTCATGAACAAGGTCATGTCTTCTTCATTGACATCACTGCTTTCATCATCTTCTTCATGAGCTTCTCAAGCTTCTTTTGATGTCGGCTTGCAGGTTGCTTTTATACCAACCCCTTTCTTCTTTGCCGAGGTAAGATCGGCGATTCCATGACATGCTTGGCTTCCTTCTCCATCATTTCGAAGTTGATGATCTTGCCAAGAAGTTCGTTTGGGGTCATTTTTTGATACCCTGGACTTTCTCTAATCATAGAGCAAAGCGTCAAGTTCCGGGGCATGAATGCCCTATGAATTAGTTTCACCACTTCATGATCTGTCCACATCTTGCTCCCATATGCTCAGACCTTGTTGACGAGTGTTGACGGCTCTTATATACCAATTTCAGTCGTCAATATAACTCAATTATGTGAAGGATTGATCATTTCTTGCACACATCACCTTTTTACTTGACCTATTTCCACTTATACTTGGAGAAATATGTGTATGCAGATATTTATACATGAATTGAGGAAAAGTATGGGGAGCAATCCTATAAAATATCATCCTAGCCAATCAGGCGACGACACGTGGCACCACATGGATCAAATGGCCCACAAACAGAAGTATCCGAGGCCATCCAACGGTGTAGCACCAATATCAGTCAATGGGACCCACCTGGCAGCCACCTGGAGGAAGTACGGGCCGTTTGGAGCTCTGACCAGGTCGGCCGAACCAGGGGGTGGGCCGACCTGGTCCTGGCGCCAAATGCGGTCAACTTCCACCTGTTGGCTCCTCCCGGCTCCCTGGAGTCAATGAAGACTGATTCGCGGGCTTTTGGTGGCGGGAACCAACCTCAACACTAGTATAAATAGAACCCCATACTCCTCACTTCAACACACACCACTTGGGCATCATTCTATTGTATACACTATCTTCCATAGTCCTTAGAGGAGTTAGGATGTAGAGAGGAGAGCCTCTAGTCCCAAGTCCAAATTGGGAAAGGAGTAGAAGGAGTCTCTCTTCTCACTTCCACATTGGGAAAGGTATGTCTCATGTATTCCTTCTTGTATTTGTGACTTTGTGCTCAATAAAGATATTATCTTTAGTCTTCTTTTATACGTATACTTGGACAAAATGTTTCTTGTTTGATTGTGGAGTCCATGTAAGTGGAAGGTACAATCTTTATGATTGTACTCTCATGATCACATCTTATGGTCATAAACACTATAGACCCCCACTATAGTCTATGTAGTTAAGATATGATTATGTTAATATGAATATCTATGCTATGCAATCAACATTGGTTCAACGATGGTTTAGTTCATTGCCTTAGGATGGCTTGTGCTGCAGCTCTTAAGGTATTTGCTTAGTATGCTAGCTTGGTTCTAGGGTATTTAAGTAGCGTTGGATGTCTCGTAGACCCACGGATTGAAGAGGTAGGCAGTAGGTGGTGACAGTCCTATCTGTCCTTTATAATCCTCCACGTTCGGCTATGCCACACGCTCTTGGCGGGAGTCGCCCTAGTATTGCTAGGGGTAAGCCCGTGCCCGATGTGTTGAATAGCATTGCATAGGAATTCATCATTGACATGACTATTAGTATCTACCTTAGGCTATGTATATGTATTAGGAGCATTGTAGGAGCAACTCTCTTTTAGGGGAGAAATTTAATTGGATATGAACTACATGCATGACCACTTGAATTTATCTTCCTAGTTCAAACCAAAAAGATTTGATTTGACCCTCATTGCATTTACAAGTTATTTCAAGTTGGGCAAGAAAATTTGAAAATTGGGTTCAATTTGCTTTTGGCTAACGTAACCCGTTTTTGAGTTGTTTTGTGTGTTCTTTATTAAAGTGCATCTAGGTCAAAATTGTGAAGAGGTGCTATGGCAAGAAACTGGAAGGTTTCATCAAGCTCAAGTCACCATTGGGAGGATTCGACAACACTTCTCTCCTTCAAACTCATTTTGAGTTTGAGGAAGATAAATGTTTAAGATGATGACCCAATGGAGGAGCCAGAACCAAATCCATTGCTAAATCCAATCTCAACTTGGCATTTGACATGAACAATCAAGCCTACGCCGAAAATCAAGGTTGTGAGTTTCTCACACAAAGGCCTTTGTCACCAACTACTCTTCAAATGAGGTATGAGTTTAGAATTTTTCATTGTTTGGTTTGCCATAGAATTGAATGTATTTTCTTGCATTTGTGAGGAAGGTTGACACTTCCTCATCATTTAATTCTCATGCATCCTCACAAGAGTAAGTGTGGGTATTGATTTTTAGATCTCCAAAAGGAAATCCCGCCTTACTTGGAAACTAAAACAAGTACCTAAAATCCTTTAAGCATTGTTTTGTAAACTTAGTCATTTTTGTCTAGGTTTAGAAAATAAAACTTTTGGGCATGACTTAACTGGTGAATTGGCATATAGAAACTTGGGCATAGTGACAACCATAATTTTTAATTGAGCTTCATGCATAGATGGTGTCACTAGATTTCAAACTCCTAGGAATAAGTGATATCCTTGATCTAAAATTGAATTGCATTTTTTTGAGGAGTCACTAAATTTTAAATTCCTAGTGAAGTTCAGGAGGATAAAATTGAGAATCTTGTTTGTCATGGTCTAAATGATAAAATTTGCTCTTGAAAGCTAAGATGGTTAGAAACTTTAAAAGATGTAGGGATCCATATAGTATATTTCTATGACATGCATTGCTATGAGTAGGAGCTTTAGAAAATATGCAACATGAATTATCCATAAAGCTCCACTCTTATCAATGAATAACACATTGATCATGGATACACTTGACATTGGAACCAATGCATCTTTGATTTTGTTATTCCCCGTATGTACAAATGAAAGTTCGGTTACCTAACCCGAAAGTTCATTTGTACAAGTATCGGGAGCTAGCCATCCCTCTCTATTCAAGAGAGGAAGTTTGCATGAGTAATATCACTATGCAGGCATTTAAGAAGCTGATTGTTGGGATCCCTAGAGGATCCCATTTCAACATCTCTTGGCCAAGGAGTAAATGAGGATAGTTGCTACCTATCGGAAATTATGCCCGAAGGTCAATCATAACTATACGAGGCTAGAGATTTGAAATGGGAACCCTCCATGATCAACCAATGGGCTGCCACGAATGGGTGAGAGCATTATGCTCTCAACTATTCTAAGCACTCATTCAAGCTCAAGGTATTTGCCACCATCATTGGGTGCAAGTTGTTCCTATCTGGCTATAAGGTATGTTGTACCTTACCCAAGGAACAACTGATCATACCCAATGCATGTTGGGCACATGTCACTCCCTTATGGCAAAAAGATATGATACACCTTAGCCAAAGAATGACGAAACATACTCAATGTATGTTGAGTGCACTTCATTCCTTTGGATCTAAAGGTTATCATTATCCTAGCCAAGGAATGACAAATCACACCCAACACATGGAGACCCTGATGTGCGGACGATCAACATCAAAAACACTCTATTCAACCACACTCATGGTGTCCATGGGAGGCAACACAACAATCCACACTCAACCCTCCATTGTCAAAGCCACGTTGCAACAAGGATAGGCCAACTCATGACCTACCTCCGTCACTAGGGTTTCAACCCCTATCACGGACCTTGGTCAAGAATAAGCTTGGGGGAGGACCCCCACTTGAGGTAACTTGTATCACACCCACTACATTTTTATTTCAAATCATCCATTGCATATTTACTTTCAATTCATCCACCATCCACCATACATCTAGAAAAACATAAAATAGGAACTTAGATTTGCTTTGCTTATCAAATAAAGATGTGCGGTAAGAATGATTTAGAATTCACATAGATGAAATGATGAATAGTTGCTCTGTTTTATTTTTCCTAAGTCCCTAGTTTACAACTTGCTACTCTCCGAATATTGCTTAAATTGGCTAAAAGTTACTTTGCCTTGATTTAGAAATTGTGGGTAGCAAAAGTTGAATCTACTTCTAGGTTGTTGGGAGATTTGAATTAGTAATAGGTCTGCTATTCCTATTTTGAAAGTGAAACTTGGATTTCCGGAGAAATTCTATCAAGATTTAAGTTTCTCTCATTTGATTGGAAATACCTACCAAAGCCATATGATATTCATACATAGACAACACCTTCTGCATATGTTATTAGCTGTCACATTGAGCCTAGTCAAACTAGTATATACACATGTGAGGAATCATTCAATTCTTTTTGAATTCAAGACTTCACTTGCACATGCTATACTTCTACACTACAAGGAAGCAAAATTCCATCATATCGACCATTCCACAATAAAAACAGAAACTCCATACTATTCATAGTTAGCACCCTCTTCAAGTTATTGCATAAAAAGGAGTAGAAGACATGGCTACAAGGAAAAGAAAAAGAAAATGCATGCTTATATCATAAGCATGAGAAAAAAATGCTTACTCCATAAGCATAAAAAGGGGTAGCCATGTTTCATCCTTGCAATAAAGAGAGTCCACATCAAAAGGAGTCATCTCAATGTTTCCACATCCACCTCCATTCCATCACACGTGCACAAGTCTTGATTCAAAAGTTTGAATTTATTTCTCCTAAGGCTTGCTCTTTTGACTTAGCAATATTATGTGTTGCAAATATGCCTACTTACTTTCCCTACCAAGCTCCACATACAAGCCATATTCAACGAGTAGGAATAGTATAGGCATAATGCCTTGGTAAGGACATATTTCTACTATACACAAAGGAGTGATTGAGATAATCAATTGAGGTACTTATAATCTAATTTGAATCTCTCCAGAATTTAAGTGAAACTTGATATCTAGGCTATGCTTGCTCCATTTGCTGTTCTATCTTTTCAATTACCCATGAATAGGAGAATGCATAACTCCCATAATGACTTAAGAAGGATGAAGTACCATAGCCACTTTTTGCAATACTAGGTAGAGTATTTTGTTGTGCACTTGGTACTTTCGAAAGGTAGAACATTGTAGCAACTCCTGATCATCAACCTAAAGTCTTGACTTTGCTCGGGACGAGCAAAGGATATGCTTGGGGGAGTTTGTTGACGGCTGTTATATACCAATTTCAGTTGTCAATATAACTCAATTATGTGAAGGATTGTTCATTTCTTGCAAACATCACCTTTCTACTTGACCTATTTCCACTTGTACTTGGAGAAATATGTGTATGCAGCTATTTACAGTAATTGAGGAAAAGTATGGGGAGCAATCCTATAAAATATCATCCCAACCAATCAGGCAACGACACGTGGCACCACATGGATCAAATGGCCCACAAACAGAAGTATCTGAGGCCATCCAACGGTGTAGCACCAATATCAGTCAATGGGACCCACCTGGCATCCACCTGGAGGAAGTACGGGCTGTTTGGAGCTCTGACCAGGTCGGCCTAACCAGGGGGTTGGCCGACCTGGTCCTGGCGCCAAACGCAGTCAACTTCCATGTGTTGGCTCCTCTCGGCTCCTTGGAGTCAATGACGACTGATTCACGCGCTTTTGGTGGCGGGAACCGACCTCAACACTAGTATAAAAAAGACACCATACCCTCACTTCAACACACACCACTTGGGCATCATTCTATTGTATACACTATCTTCCATAGTCCTTAGAGGAGTTAGGATGTAGAGAGGAGAGCCTCTAGTGCCAAGTCCAAATTGGGAAAGGAGCAGAAGGAGTCTCTCTTCCCAATTCCACATTGGGGAAGGTATGTCTCATGTATTCCTTCTTGTATTTGTGACTTTGTGCTCAATAAAGATATTATCTTTAGTCTTCTTTTATACGTATACTTGGACAAAGCATTTCTTGTTTGACTGTGGAGTCCATGTAAGTGGAAGGCATAGTCTTTATGATTGTACTCTCATGATCACATCTTATGGTCATAAACACTATAGACCCCACTATAGTCTATGTAGTTATGATATGATTATGTTAATATGAATAACTATGCTATGCAATCAACATTGGTTCAACGATGATTTAGTTCATTGCCTTAGGATGGCTTGTGCTGCAACTCTTAAGGTATTTGCTTAGTATGCTAGCATGGTGCTAGGGTATTTAAGTAGTGTTGGATGTCTCGTAGACCCACAGATTGAAGAGGTAGGCAGTAGGTGGTGACAGCCCTATCTGTCCTTTGTAATCCTCCACGTTCAGCTATGCCACAGGCTCTTGGCGGGATTCGCCCTAGTATTGCTAGGGGTAAGCCCGTGCCCGATGTGTTGAATAGCATTGCATAGGAATTCATCATTGACATGACCATTAGTATCTACCTTAGGCTATGTATATGTATTAGGTGCATTGTAGGAGCAACTCTCTAACTCTTAATCCAATCTCCCTCTAGGACCCATTTACCCTTTAGAATAGATTGCCTAGGTGTGTGTCACACTGCCCCTATTATCAACTTACCCCCTGTCCAGATAATTGATTAGTATCCCATAGCTTGACCATAAGAGTAGTACATACTTTACTCCATTGCCTTCCTTTGGGATAAATACGATACCCTTGGGAATACTCATGGGTGAAATGCTACAACGTTATCTTCTGTGCGCTTGCGGATCTCATCTCTTTACTGGAGATGATCTGTGGTGTTAAGAAATACCAACAAGCAGTTATGGCACTGTTGCCGGGGATGGTTTGTTAGTATGTCTTAGGAGCCGTCAACAACGAGAGACTTCAGTCTATTGTACATATCTTGAGGTGATTCATCTTCTTCTGTAGAAAATCTTCCCAATTCACCTTCAATCATCTCAATTTTAGCTTCGCGCACATGACAATCACCTTCATTTTTGATTTTGAGAGTATCCCAGATTTCCTTGGCAATCTCGAGTCCATCCACCTTGGTGAACTCGTCTTGGCTCAATGATGACATAATCACAGCTGCGGCTTCAGCATTTCGATGAATGGCTTGTTCTTGACTTGGAGTTAGCTCTTCATCATCATCTAGAATATCTATCCCTGTGCACACTATATGCCAAAGACTTGGGTTAAGAGCTATAAGGTGCATTTTCATATTTTTTTCTCCACATTGAATAGTCATTTCCGTCAAAGTAAGGTGCTTTGCCTAAAGGAATTGATAAGTAATGACTATTGTGAGAATTTAGACGTTCATACTTAAAAGGATATCAGGAGTAGTCTGTGTGACTACTCCCCTTTGTCTTCTCATCTTGAATCTTCTTCTTCCCTTTTAGAGATAGTGCCTTCTTCCGCCGGAGAGCCTTGAGTTCAAGCATCTCCTCATCATCGACCGCATAGTCTTGAATGGCATCGAGGAATTTCTCCAACATTTGGTTCTTTTCATCATCACCCTTTTCGTTGTCGAAGCTATTGTGTACATGTTTGATGTCCGACATCATCTCTTCGAGCGGTGAGTCTCTTTTGAAGAGTTTGGCTCTGATACCAATTGAATGTAGCCTAGAGGGGTGATGAATAGGCTTTTTGAACTTTTGTCAGACCCTGAAACACTTAACAAATAGATCAAATACGGGGAGGCCGGACTAGCCTATTATGGTGCGGACTAGTCCGGTGTGCGCAAACTAGAAGATCAAAGCAAATATGTAATTCTACTTCTGGGGATCTATGCAGCAAACATCAATTGACAAGTCAAGTGTATTGAGACAATGAAACGGTATATTGCAATAATCAAGTTTAATACAAAGTTTCAATGTGAATTGTTCAATACTATGCAAACCCTAGAATATGATGAAAAGTAAACAAGAACACGCGAGACACAAGATTTATCCCGAGGTTCAGTCCCACGGAGGACTCTACGTCCCCGTTGAGGAGTCCATAGAGGACCAGGTCTTCACTAACCCTTCCCTCGTGGAATCGCCATGGAGGCCGATTCTCAATCACTAATCACAGAGGAGTAAATAACTTGTTCAAGGGGCCTTCTCACAAGTTGAGGGCTCCCCAAGAATTACAGCAATGAACACCACCAAACACACTCAAAAGATATAC
Source organism: Tuctoria greenei (assembly GCA_036927565.1). NCBI lineage: Eukaryota > Viridiplantae > Streptophyta > Magnoliopsida > Poales > Poaceae > Tuctoria > Tuctoria greenei. The sequence goes on along the minus strand of JAYESD010000001.1, from coordinate 135,375,481 downwards.
AATAAACAATGAGAGTGTGTGAGAGATCAAACCCAAGAGCTCAAGATCGTGTATAACAAGTTCTCTCCTTTGTTCAATCCCTAATCCTCAAAGATTTTATCCTTTTAAGTTTAAAATGAGTGGAGAGATGTATTTTTGGGCTCTTGGGAGGTGTGATGGCGCAAGAAGTCGAGAGAGGGTGTTGTATGGCCGTACACCTCTATTTATATTAGGGTTTCCAAATGTTACCGTTAGGGTTTGCGAAGTTCGGACTAGTTCGTGGTTGACACCGGACTAGTCCGGTGTGCGGTGTGTGGAAAACCCTAAGTGTTGATGGATACCATACTAGTCCGTTAAGGTGCAGACTAGTCCAATCTGGGCACCAAAACTTTTCGGAGTAGTTCGATTGATATCGAACTTGTCCAGTGTGGTGAACACTGTGTAGAACTGAGGACAAGTCCGCATTTGGAGGGACTTGTCCTATTTTAGTCAGAGAGTTTTCGGACTAGTCCGGTGGATATCGGACTTGTCCGGTGTTGTGAAAAATTGTAGGTCTAAGGACAATTCCGCACTTGGAGGACTTGTCCGATTTTAGTTAGAGGATTATCGGACTAGTCCGGTTGATATCGGACTTGTCCGGTGTTGTGCAAATGCAAAGTGTTGCGTACTAGTCCACACTGGGGGGACTTGTCCTTTTTTAGTAAAAGAGATATCGGACTAGACCGGTTGATATCATACTAGTCTGCATATGGCATTTTTTGTGCAGTGAGTGTAATCTCTTTCACTTGAGCTCTTAGGGTGTGTTTCTCCAACACACTCCATAAAAAATAATTCTAATTTTTATAGCTCTTGAGCTCTTTTCCGTTTGGATTCTCACTCTCCTTTCTTTTTGTGCTTTCTTCCTTATTGCTTTTCAACCTGCGCTCATCTCAACAATTTTGTTAGGATCGCATTTGTTTGCCATTAATCAACCAAAACCCACAAGGGGTGCCTAGATGCACTTCCACATTGACATCCAATACCATTTCTTTAGAGATCATTCAATAAATGGGACCTAGTTATTTCACATGTTAGAACCGAAAAACAACTAGTCGATATATACACCAAGCCACTAGATGAAAAATGCTTTTGCGAACTTAGGAATGAGGTAAACATCCTAGATCCTCAAAATGTGGCTTCAGATGTTGCACATCTAATTGCGATTAGTTTAGAGCTTCAAAAACTTGCATATTTGCAATCACCCCCCCTCAATTTTCTCTCAAAGTGTTTTACCTTATTGTGTTTTGGTGGATTATGGTCATTGCTTGATTGATTCATTATTTTTCTAAACATGTCTATCAAGAATGTTTGTTAAAAGTAGTCCATATGGATCAATCTTGTCAAAGTTCTCCATATATACGAGAATTTGCCTTCTAGGACCGAACTAGTCTGTCCCTTGGGCTGGACAAGTCCATGCTCCAAGATCAGTCCGTGTAGGCGCATACAAGTCCACAACGGACTAGTCCGCCCTACGCATAGAATAGTTCGGACTTCTGAGAAGTCCGTACCTAGTCCAACATATTGGACTAGTCCAACCTCTGCGGACTTAACTCCATAGGGGTTGGACCACACTATTCCACTCCCTCATTTCAACCCAATCGTGCCTCCACATCTCCAAAATTGCCTTAATTGGCGTTATAAGACCCAACCACCAAAATCTTGACTCCATCCATGATTCAAGTCATGAGGAGTGTCGGGAGTTCATCCTCGTGCTGCTTCACTCCTTCAATCCGTGAATCTTGTCAATTCTTCATCTCAAGGTAGCGTTTAACCTAACTCCCCTTTTTCAAAATTACTTTGATTTCTTACCTTACACCTTGGAAACTTTGTCCATTTATGTTTTCTCTATGTCATGTGACTCATATTTTCTAGTAAAGGGACTTTATTTTCTTAATTTGTGCAAAGTGCAAACGGTAGGGTTTAAAAACTATAGGCAACGTACTAGTCCGGGTTGCATGGACAAGCCCAGTTCAGATGGACTACTTAGTCCTAGAGCTAGACAGGTAGGCCCTTAATATTTTTAGCCTCTGATTTTGAAATCTTGCGTGAACTCAATCCCAATGCTAGGGATGAAAACGGTACGGTAAATTCCCGTACCGTCCGATGCCGTTTTTGAAAATTTTCAACACAATTATCATTTTCGACAATTTCCGAAATTTTTGATCCGATTACCGTTTTTATCGAACATTGAAATTTGGTAAACGGAACAGAAACGATTTGGGCCGATTTCCGATTGAATTGTCGGAATACCGTATTTTAATGGAAAATTTTCGAACAATAACCGAATAATTTCCGAATAGTAGGTTGGGTCTAATGGACTAAAATATGTAATAATCTCAATTTCTTAATTTTTTTATTCGGACACTGGTTTGTATAAGAAGTTAACTTTAATTACATACAAATATTTATTTACTTTAAAATGTGTTTGTAAAGTGATTTCGTTTCATAATGAAATTTTTTATAAAATGAAAGTAAAAGTTGTTGTCTCATATTTTGTACTTAAGTTGTTGAGGTTATAGATGAATAATATTTTGGTGTGTTGATTCCGAATAAATTTAAAACCGTTCCGATATCGACATACTTTCGATCCGATGTACTCGTTTTCGATATTTTCGAAATTTCCGACACCGTAACCGTTTCCGATGATATCGTTTCCGACTCCGTTTTCGGAAATTTTATATGAAAATGAAAATGATTTCACTATTTTTCCGTCCGTTTCTGACCGTTTTCATCCCTACCCAATGCTTCACACCTTGACACTTTTCCTTCGTCTCTCATGGATCATGTCGGGCCGAAATGACTCTCCACTTTCAGACCCTAACGCCGAGGCAGGTCACCAAGCTGTCTATTGCAGGTGCCGACCCGTGCGACGGAGCAAGCCCGTGAGGCTGCGGTTCATGAAGCTCGCATGAAGAAGCGGAAAGACCGTGATGCCAACTTGGCCCATTCAGCTGTTCCTCCAAGGAGGAAGTGCCTTGTGACCCTTGGAGACAAGGAAAAGGCTCAATCCTCAAGAAAAGGGAAATAGAAGGCCGTCAAGCAAGACAAGGGCAAGGGAAAAGGAAAGGCGACGGCCGTAGCCAAGGGCAAGGGAAAGGCTAAGGCCTCTCCTCCAAAAAGGACAAAATCCTTGCGAAACAAGTGGATTGTCATCGGGGTCCTCCTAGGGATAATCGTGAGCCTCTCCCTAGAAGTTCGATTGGTCCTCTTGAGATAGCTCTTCCCGCCCACAACCCAAATCGTCGAGCGGAGCTTGGAAGCAACATATTTTAAGGCAAAGGGGCAGACAAGGCAAAGAATTTTAGGAAAGAGAATGTCTGATGAGGACATCACAATAGCAGATACGCACATTGAACTACAAGGACCAATCACAAGAGCACGAGCATGTTTACTAAATCAGCAGATGAACTCGTTCCTAACCTCCTTTGCATGTGAGTTTGAGAATAGATTGTTATATAATGATTTAATTGTTATTAGGAACAATGGAAAAGATCAACAAGTGAAGGGAGGACTTGGGAACGTGAAGAACCAGCTGTGACGTCCACAAGTTGATGGAAACAGTTTACAACTCGGACTCGTGTTCAACTCGGAGTCCAGGAGTAGTGCACGTTAAAACAGATGCACAAGACTCATACGGACTCTGTTTTCGACGTTCTACATATGCAAGGAAAGAGGAGAAGACAAAATTTCCAAAAGATCTGAAAACACATCAAAATTCCTCAAGAGTTGTCAGGAATCATCGAAACAACTTGAGTCTAGATTTCTGTCCAGTTTTGTGCCACTGTATTGGGCCTTGTATCCCGCATGATTCCATTAGGGACACGTGTAAGAGTCTTTTGGACTAACCCTAGACTTTAAATACTGCAACCGCTGTTAGTGGGTTTTGCTTAGATTAATATTTTCGCCGTTCTACAGTTTGCAAGACCCCAACTTCATGATTTTCAGATCGCGCATTCTACGTTCTTGCTTGTGTTCTTGGTTGCACTTGCAGAGATTAGCCTTTTTTGTGAGGTCAGGCATGTGCAGCACGGTTGATAACCAACAGAGTATTCGAGCTGCTCGAGTGCCGCATATCATCAATATTGAGTTCTTCACCTCAATTGACTTACCTTTCGGAATATATGGTCCAAGTAGCAAGGCAAAGGAAAGACATAATGATATAACCAACAATCACAACACAAGTGGTATAGGCCAATTGCTTTATTATACGCGCTCCTCGCTATTTTTTTCTTTTTGGTAATAATTTTTTGATATTTTTTCTTTACTCAGGAGCACAAAAATAGGAAGCACACAAATTTTCAGGTCAATTGGATGAAATATGTGGCCTATAGAAAATCAGGAAGATTCTTTAAAATTGGTGTTGAAACTTCGGAGGCCAGATAGCCTATCTTCTGAGGGCAATTTGGGCAATTTAATCTAATTTCCCCTTGAAAGATAGGCTATCCGGCCTCCGAAGTTTCAGCACGAATTTTAAATAATCTTCCTGATTTTCTATAGGCCACATATTACATCTAATTGAGCTGCAAATTTGTGTGCTTCCTATTTTTGTGCTCCTGAGTAAAGAAAAATATCAAAAAATATTACAAAAAAGAAAAAAATATAGTGAAGAGCACACATATTAAAGAAATTGGCCTATACCACTTGTGCTGTGATTGTTAGTTATATCATTCCGTCTTTCTTTTGCCTTCCTACCTAGGCCCAATCTTCCGAAAGGTAAGTCGGTTGAGGTGGAGAACTCGACGTTGATGAGCTGCTGCACTCTAGCAGCTCGAATACTCCTGCAATCACTACACCACTACTCTATTGGTTATCAACTGTGTTGAACATGCTTGACCTCGCCAAGAAGGCTAATCCCTTCAAGTGCAACCGGGAACACAAGCAAGAACGTAGAATGTGCGATCTAAAAATCACGAAGCTGGGGTCTCGCAAACCATAGAACGGCGAAAATATTAATCTAAGCAAAACCCACCGAATATAACTTGCGGCTGCAGTATTTAAAGGCTAGGGTATGGCCAAAAGACTCTTAGATGTGTCCTTAATGGACTCATACGGGATACAAGGCTCAAAGGCCCAATACCATGGCGCAGCACCAGATAGAAATCTGGACTCAAGTTTTTTTGACGATTCCCGATGACTCTGGAAAAATTTTGACATAGGACCAGAGCCATTGGAAATTTTTTCTTCTCCTCTTTCTGTGCATATGTAGAACATCAAAAAGGATTCCTTATGCGTCCTAGGCATCTGTTTTAAGGTGGACTGCTCCTGGACTCCGAATTGAACACAAGTCTGAGTTGCAAACGATTTTCGTCAACTTGTGGATGTTCTAGCTGGTTCTCCATGTTCCCAAGCCATCCTCCCTTAACTTGTTGATCTTCTCCATTGTTCCTAATAACAATTAAATCAATACATAGAAATCTATTCTCAAACTCACATGCAAAGGAAGTTAAAAACGAGTTCACCTGCTGATTTAGTAAACGTGCTTGTGCTCTTATGATTGGTCCTTGTAGTTCAATGTGCGTATCCGTTGTTGTGGTCTCCTCATCAATGTCTACAAGTATGAGAAGGCCACAGGGGATCATCACTTTTGGTGTGATTTTTAGTGTGATTATTATATACTTGTCTACCTTCAGTTGAAGACTCGAGTTGTGGATGTGTATTGGATGGATTGGGACTATATGGCAAAGAAGCATCACCAGGCTTTTGATGCCATTCTCACTGCCGTTGAGCATCATGGACTTAAAGAGATAATGAGATTTGAGTACATTCGGAACACTGAGGTTACTGTTCATTTCTACACTACTTGTCACGTCTCTGCCTTTGGCGACGGAAAGATAAAATGGATGATGAACGGTGTGATCTACATCATACTATATCATGAGTTTGTCAGGGTTGTTGGGTTGTAGGATCATTTGAGAAATGAGATTATTGTGCACAACCTTTAGGCTATGGATCAAAATGAGATGAACTTTCATGCATACATCTCACCTCACTTCGAACCACGAAGAACAAATACATTCTCTTGTTCTATGGAGTCCTCAACCGTATTTTGAGGATAACTTTGGCTCCTAAGGATGGGGATGCCGAGATGATACAAGGGCTACTAAGGAAATTTATTAAGCTCATAAGTGAAGATGAGAGGTTCAACATTGTCAAAGTGTGCGATCGACACTTCCCCCGATACTACTAGATCATAGCCCGCAGAGGTTCTTGATTGGTTGGGGCGCGCGTGAGATTACGAACAAGACAGTGACACGAGTAGTTTTACGTGGTTCGGGCCGCTGGAGCGTAACACCCTACTCCACGAGATGAGTGTTGTATGTATGAATTATGGCACTTGTGAGTGTGTGAGCTTAGTTGTCCCTATATTGTGCGGTGCAACCCTTTTATAGTCCAAGGACTGGCCATTACATTGTCAGCCTGGCCCGATATATGGCCCTGGCGGTAGTTATTTGCCTAATACACGATATGTGAATATTAAGCGCAATTAATAGTGTGATAGCACGCCTTAATGGCGGCGTTACCGTTGTTAAGGGTCCTCTAATCATGTGTTATTAATATGGTATCAATGACACACACAAAGGTTTTGTAACTATAGCTTTAACTGTCCCTTGAATGTTCGCGCCGTTGGAGATCCGCCAGTCTCTTCGTTGTTGTATCAGGTTCGGAGGCTCGACACGTGTCGGCTCCGGAGCTTCCCGTCGTGGGGAGGTAGGTCCAGTGCCAATATACATGTGGCAGCACCGAAGCTTCCCTCTACTGGGGGTTAGATCCGGGGTAACTAGACATGTGGCAAGACCGGAGCTTCCCTATGGAGGGGGTTAGGTCCGGCCTTGTGTTACACGTGGCAGTGTTAGAGCTACCCAAACGAGGGATGCGGGTCCAATGCTGTGTAGCACGTGTAGTCTTCAAAGGTCTTCAACTGGGACGGGTGGAACTCCTTGGTGTCTCTTGCGGTATCATGGGGTACCTGGTACATAGAGTACTGACAGTGGCCCCCGGGCCCACCTCTGGGAGAAACCTTTTGGGTTAAGTTATTCTACAAGAGGTGGGGCCATCTTTGATTCTCGCGCTATGGATTCAAAGGTCTTTTGATGTGCCGTTGAGGTGATGGTTCGCTGTTAAACCATCGCCATGTGGCTTCTTTTTAATGCGGCAAGTGAGATCTTTGCGTGCGGCTCTCACGCAATCGAAGGTTGTCGGTTCCCAATACAAAAACCGCATCGATTCTGAGCGCCCTGTCAGGCCACTGCCCTCGGGCTTCCAACTTCCCATCATGACAACGGTTCATCTGGGGTAATAACTTCGCCCTTTCTGCCAAAGTGGACCTAGGCCCATTCGTCATTGACAAGATAGATTTTTGAAGATGTGATCTTGATCCCTTTGCGGTTTCCATCCAAGCGTTGTGGAGGCTTACTTAAGAAGGAAAGCCAGCACAGTTTGAGGACTCTTTATGCATTCGTTCGAACTTGCGTTAGAGTCTGCAAACTTTCGCATAGCCCTTCCGCCTTTTGCTCCACTTTGCTGAAATGGAGTTGGGTCTTCCCTGGAGCAGGATCAATACCAATGAAGAGATGTTGAGGGTCCGAACCTACATGGGGTGGTCCAGTGACTCCTGCAACAAGGACATCCGCTTCGGCAAGCTCCCTTACAAGAAGGAGCGCACCAGAGAGATGGTGTACTTCTGAGCGTACGCCATGGTGGGTCTGATCCCACCTTTTTTGAGCTTTCTCATGATGCTGCTGGTTTTATACATCCTCCAACTTTATCATCTCGGCCCTCACTCACTCTTGCTAATGGCAACCTTCGTCCACTTTTGTGAGATGTGGGTGGGCGTGCCTCCGTGCATTGAGCTGTTCTGGACCTTCTTCACGGTCCACACCACCAGAAAGGGGACGGAGTTGATTGGCTTCTACTACTTCATAAAGCGCAAGAATTGCCCTTTCAAGTACTTGAAGACCTTCCCCTCTGGCAAGTAGGACGACTGGAGGAAAGAATCAGTGATCATTGCAGTGGAGGAGCATGAGAAGTTGGAGCTGCCCAAGGGCCTTCCCAATGTCGACACCAACACTTGGAACATAGTTCCAGAGCTGTCAAAAGCGTACAAGCCCATCATGGAATGGATCCAAGAATGCGTCGAGGGAGGAGTGTCCCCACAGATGGTCTTCGGCAATTTCTTGGTGAACAGGTGGGCTCCGCTGAAGACTAGGGAGTGGCCCGCATGGGATTTCAATAGTGAAATGGATCATAACCGAATTGACATCGGATTGAATACCAACTTGGGTGAGGAAGCTTTGAAGCTCCATCTCAAGAAATTTTAGAATGGAGTTATCTCCCGCGATGCCTTGGCTCCGCCGGCTGCTTTTCTACCTCTGAACATGGTTCCAAAGTTTAGCAGGGAGCTCCGAAGGAGAATGTTGACACTGGATGACCTTGGCGTGGTGGAGAGGCATAGTACCTCCGAGGTTGCAATCCCTGGAGCTTCACAGAGGGTGGCCCCCACTGCTCCAAGCTGGAAGGATGATGACTCTAGCAAGGGCAAAGGCTAGGAGCCCGCCGAATCTTCCAGTCGGAAGAGGAAGTTGAGGCATGCTGATGGAAGCTCCGTCAGGTCAGCTCCGTCTTCAACAACCTCTTTTCCCCAGCGAAGCAGATCTACGGGGGCCACGCCTCCTTCGATGTCGGCGTCCTCAAGGAGCACAAGCTCCAGCAAATCGACTCCAACTCCGGTGCCAGTTGCGTGCTCCAGGTCTGGTAGTCCTTCCCAGCCGAGGGAGGTCCCAACTGAGAAAACTCCAACTGCAGCGACTAGCTCCCGACCGAGGTACGAGGTCTTTGCTTCACCAGATCTGGTGGGCTCTGACTCCAGGCCTCAAAAGAAGAAATTTCGCGGTGACTAGGGCGGTAGCATCCCCAGGTAAGAACTATCATCTCACCTTGAGGTTCCAATCTTGTCTTTATCATGTCTTTAATTTTCCCGATCTTTTGTTTCTAGGGTGTAGAGAAAGAAGTACGGGGCTTTGGAACACGCTGCAGCGACTGAGGCAGAGCATGCGGAAGCTCCGGCTTCAACCCCTGTGCCTCCCCAAATGGTGGCAGAAGACACGACAGCTCCGCCGCCAGTTGTCATTGACTTGGATCCTGAGGAGATGCCAGAAACTCCTGTGGTAGCGCCAGACCACGGGGGAGAAGTTGATGAAGATGCGCCAGCGGCCGCAGCGTCGGCAACTGAAGCTCCGGTGCAGGAGACAGAGATGGTGGGAGCTCTGTCGATTGAGACAGAGATAACCAAAGCTCTGGTGCCTGTGCCGAAGGTTGTTGATGATCCGACGGTTGATCCGTAGCTACTCGAAGGTCAGGTCTCTGTGCTGGAGATTATTGAAGCTTCGGCGTCTGAGCCGTATGCAGTGGAAGTGCTGGCGCCTGAGCCGGTGGTGGTGGGGGCTCCGAACGAAGCTCCAATGTCCGCCCCAGAGGAGATTACTCCGGAGGCGCCCATGTCTGAGCCGGAGCACCGAGAGGGGTTGGCGGAGGGCCCTCCACCTACAGAGCCGTCGGTTGAAGATCCGACGGGGGGATCTTCGGCGTCAGCCCGAAGGTTGAAGTTCCCTCGATGGGACCCTCCTTGGTGTCGATAGAAGCAGAAGAGCTTATGGGGGTGGCCCTAGTGCCGCAGGGGACCACACTTGTGGCGTGGGACCCAAATTTCGTACTTGAGGACCCCTTGGAGCCAGCGGAGATGACCCCAGCAGGCCTAGAGCCTATTCCTTTGGTGCTGTCTATCGACAACGCTTGCTCCAGTCTCTGTGAAGTCCATCTTGCCTTCGACCACAATAGTAAGGTCCTCGAAGAAGAGCGCCACACCTTAAGGCATTGGTGCAACATACTTCATTTCGAAACCAAGCTGTCGCAGACAAGGCTTGCCGACCAACGAGAGTGGGTCGAGAAGGAGAAGGCTCGGATGGAATATTGGGGCCAGTTGCTAGAGGAGAGGGAGGCCTCCATCAACGCCCTCGATGCTAAGTCTCAGGAAATTCTTGAGCATGCCATAAAGAGCAATGATGCTACTGACAAACGTCAAGACAACCTCAACACGTTGAACGAGATTCTCCTGAAGCACCGAGCGGACCTCGATGAGAGGGAAGAGAAGCTCCTGGAGATGCAGGAGGATATCTTGAAAAAATTGGGGGAGCTCGCCCAGAAACTATCTCTGGGAGAGCAAAACTTGGCAGACCGCACCAAGAAACTTGATCAGCGGTGCAAGCAGGAGGAGGAGAAGCACTAGAAGCTGGGGCAAGAGCTCTCCAAAAGAGAAGCTGATGTTGCCACCAGAGAGGGGAAAGTAAGAGGCAGGGAGAAGGACCTGGCCGAACGACGGAACCGCATCCACCTCCGGGAGACGGAGCTCACTGACCGCGAAAAGCAAGTGGCTGAAAGCATTCAACAACATGCCACAGCGGTCGAGCACGTCGCCCGGGAGAGTTCAGAGCTTGCGGCTGCCAGAAGGTCACTGGAGGAACTCAAGAATGCGAGGGCGACAGAGTGTCAGCAATTCTGGGACTTCCTGGGGCATCCGAACAAGGCTTTGGCGCCGCTTGGCTTCAGCCTAGTACGTCCGGAAGACGCTGAGCCGGAGGTAGACAAGGCGTTTGTGGCATTGGGCTCTACCAGCAGCAAGATGGACGCGATGGGAGACGTCATCGCCGACCAATTAGAGATAGAAGGGAAGTCTTTGGCCAAGAACGTCGCCGAATTTTTGCCGACGTGTTTCAAAAGCCAAGACCCCCAACTCTCTCTAGATCCGGTGTTCGAAGGGCCCATTGCTGAAGAGGAAGATGCCGCCAGGGCCAACATTCAAGAAGCTGCCCATAAAGGTTCCTCTCATTTCCATAGGGCCTAGGACCTCCAGTAGCCAGGAACTTTTTATTTTGCCTTTTATTGTAACCCTCATTTTGTAATCCAGTCTATTCCTTCAAATGAATGAAATACAAACTCCTTGAATGAATGAATTCCATTTTGTGTTTGTCTTCAATGCATTGTTCTTTATCTTGTTTGCCCCCTGGTAGATGTGCACATTTTGATTGCGAACATGTACCAAAAGGATGTGACAATGTCTTGATGACTTGAACGCTTCAAACTTGTAGCTAGAACGCTTAGATTTTAGGTCCGAAGTTTACTTCCAACATCTCCAAGGACCCTTTGTGACCCTTTCCTGGGGGTGTCAGAGCTTGATAGGTCCGACGACACCTACTCACAATGCATGAAATGTCGATGTCGGGCCCCCTGGGGGTGTCAGAGCTTGATATGTTCGACAGCACTGTTGATGGCTCCTAAGATATACTAACAAATCATACCCGACAACGGTGCCATAAATGCTTGTTGATATTTCTTATGCACCATTAACTAAACATCTCCAACTCATGTGTCAGAAATGCTTGTTAATGGTTCTATTGGATCACAGAGTGAATTCTGCAAGTGCACAGAAATATCATTGTAGCATTTCCCCTTAAGAGTATTCCCAAGGGTGTCAGTTATTTGATCCCAAAGGAAGGCAGGGAAGAGATATAACAATCATCAAGTGGAAAGGGTAGAAAGGTCTAGGTAAGAATCTAGTAAGGATGGATAAAATAATAGTGGAGGTAGTGCAACACACACAAAAGCTTTCAAGTCTAAGGGGGGGGGGGGGGGGTAAGAGGATCCTATAGGTTAGTTAAGGTTGAGAGTTATGGAGATACTCCTACTATGCTCTATTGTACATATACATAGTCTAAACTAATTATCCATAAGTTAGATCAATAGTGAATACTTATTCTATGTGGTTCAACACATCAGGCACGGGCTTACCCCTAGCAATACTAGGGTGACTCCCGCCAAGAGCCTATGGCATAGCGGAACGTGGAGGATTATAAAGGACAGATAGGACTGTCACCACCTACTGCCTACCTCTTCAATCTGTGGGTCTACGAGACATCCAATGCTACTTAGCTATCCTAGCACCATGCTAGCATATTAAGTAATTACCTTAAGAGCCTAGGCACAAGCCAAACTAAGGCAATGAATTGAATCATCATTGAAACAATGTTGATACACAACATAATTATCCATACTAACCTAGTTATGTTATAATTAACTAGACTATAGTGGGGGTCTATAGGTTCTATGATAATGAGATATGTTCATGATGAAACATTCATAGAAGCTATACCTTCCACATACATGGACTCCACAATCAAACAAGAAACGCTTTGCCCAAGTATATGTATAAGTAGAGACTAAAGATACTATCTTTATTATGCATCAAGTCACAAATACAAGAAAGAATACATGAGCCATACCTTTCCCAATGTAGGATTGGGAAGAGAGAGACTCCTTACTCCTTTCCCAATTTGGACTTCGGACTAGAGACTCTCCTCTCTACAACCTAACTCCTCTAAGACTATGGATGATAGTGTATACAATAGAGATGAAGCTCAAGTGGTGTGTGTTGAAGTGAGGGGCAGGGGACCCTATTTATACTAGTGTTGAGGTCGGTTCCCGCCACCAAAAGCGCGCGAATCAGTCACCATTGACTCCTCCAAGCCAGGAGGAGCAAACATGCGTCATATGACCGCATTTGGTGCCAGGAAGGGGTCGGCCGAACCCCTGGTTAGGCCGAACTGGTCAGCACTCCAAACATGGAGTGCTTCCTCCAGGTGGCTGCCAGGTGGGCCCCCTTGATGTATCTGGGTGATACACCGTTGGATCTCCTCGGATATTTCTGTTTGTGGGCCATTTGATCCATGGGATGCCGCGTGTCGTCGCCTGATTGGCTGGGATGATATTTTATAGGATTGGTCCCTCTACATTTCCTCATTTCCTGCATAAAATGTTGAATACACATATTTCTCCAAGTCCAAGTGGAATTGGGTTATATAGAAAGGTGATGTGTGCAAGAAATGACAAATCCTTCACATAATTGAGTTAAATTGACGGATGCAATTGGTATATAACAACCGTCAACAAACTTCCCCAAGCTTATCCTTTGCTTGTCCCGAGCAAAGTCAAGACTTTAGGTTGATGATCAGGAGTTGTTACAATGTCTTATTTTCAAAAGTATATAATGCACAACAAGATACTCTACCTAGTATTGCAGAAATTGGCTATGATACTCTACCTTTCTTAAGTTATCATGGGGCTTATGCTTTTTCATATTCATGAGTAGTTGAAAGGTAGAATAGCAAATGGAGCAAACATAGCCTAGAAATCAAGTTCCAATTAAATCCCGGAGAATTCAATTTAGATATTAAGTACCTCAATTTGATTCTCTCAATCACTCCTTTGTGGATAGTGGAAATATTTCCTCACCAAAGCATTGTGCCTCTACTATTCCTACTCATTGAATATGGCTTGTATGTGGAGCTTGGTAAGAAAAGTAAGTAGGCATATTTGCATCACATATATTGCTATGTCAAAAGAGTAAGCCTTAGGAGAATTCAAATCAAAACATTTTGATTCAAGACTAGTGCATGTGTGATGGAGTGGAAGTGGATGTGGATACTTGAGATAACTCCTTTTTGGTATAATCTCTCTTTCTTTTGCAGGGATGAAACATGGCTACTTTTCTTTTCTCTTTTTTTTTGTAGCCATGTCTTCTACTCCCTTTCTTTGCAATAAATTTTGAAGAGAGTGCTAAACATGAATAACATGGAGTTTCTCTTTTATTGTGGTATGGTGGATATGATGGATGTTTTGCTTACTTCTAGTGTAGAAGTATGGCATGTGCAAGTGAAGTCTTGAATTCAAAAAGAGTTGAATGATTTCTCACATAGGTCTATACTAGTTTGACTAGGCTCAATGTGAAAACAAATAGCGTATGCATAAGGTTTTGTCTATGTATGAACATCATATGGCTTTGGTAGGTATTTCCAATCAATTGAGGGAAACTTAAATCTTTTTAGAATTTCTCTGGAAATCTAAGTTTTACTTTCAAACTAGGACTAGCAGCCCTATTACTAATTCTAATCTTGCAACAACCTAGAATTAGATTAAGCTTTTGCTACCCACAACTTCCAAATTAAGGTAAAAGTAATTCAAACCAATGAAAGCAATATTCGGAGAGCAGCAAGTTGTAAACTAGAGACTTAGGAAAATAAAAAGAGCAACTATTCATCATTTCATCTATGTGAATTCTAAATCATTCTTACCGCACATCTTTATTTGATGAAAGCAAATTTAACCTATTTTATATATATATATATATATTTTTAAATGCAAGGTGGATGATGGATGGATGGAAAATAAATATGCAAGGAATGTGATACATGTTACCTCAAGTGGGGGTCCTCCCCCAAGCTTGTTCCTCAGCTACCTTCGTGATAAGGGTTGAACCCTTGATGATGGAAGTACGCTGCAAGATCGTCTTGTTGTTGTTGTAGCGCCGTGTTGAAGTTGGTGAATTGAGCATCCATGTGTTGTTGTCAATCCTGCGTACCTTTAACATGCTCCTAGAGTGTGCTGTAGATGTCACCCGTTCTCACTTCAAGTTCTCCCATACATCTAGTGAGGTCCGTCATTCCTTGGCTATAGTCATGATGACTTCTAGCCGAAAAGGAACGACGTCCTCTCATAGATGTTGGGGGCAAGCTGCTAGAGCTTGAAGTGGATAAGGGTGGATCCCTTTGCCATTCTTGCCAAGATGATCCCCCAGTGTCATACATCGGAGGTTGAGTCCATCCGGGCTCATAACCTGTTGGGTTCGCTTCCTCTTGGTATTCATGGACCGGAGAGATTATCGGTAGCATGCCTGTGGCTGCAGCCCTCGCACGATTCCTTGTTACCCTGCCAGAGACATTACTTCTTCTTGCTTCCTCAAGGGGAAGAAGATTAATGGTTAGCCTCCGGCATTTGTACAAATGAAAATCTGGGTTAGGTAACCAAATTTCATTGACAAAGACGGGATAGAAAAATATCAAGGAGCCATCATGATCATGCTTAAGGGTATGTCCTTGCACTAAATAGTCTTCATCAATTAATTCTCTTTCAGTTTCAATATATTCAAATGAAGAGTATTTAAGTGCTCCTACCCTATCAACAATATGAGTAATCAATGAAGTGCAATCAATTGGTCCTGATTTTGAAATGTAATATAACCATTGTGTCATCATGGCTTGGACTGGAGCAACTTTTATCTTTTTAGACATGGCAAACGAAATTTTCAATTCATCATCTCGCACAACCCTAACATCTCCCCTATGGAACATAGTCATAGCCACCCATCTATGCATGAAGCGTAAGGTAGGGTTTTGGATGTGGCTATTCCTAGGAGCCCTACATGTGACCTCACTAGTTAGCTCATGCCAAAAACTTTGTTTGTTAAACTTAGGCAAATTGTCTAAATCTAGCAAACAACGTTTATGGAAGCCTAAGATGCTACCTAATTCTTTCCATAAGATGTTGTATTCTTTTTCAAATAATCTAAAAGTAATACCATCAAATCCTATTCTTAGCGTGCAAAGGAATTGGATAGTGAGAAGGCGTGAACCTTTCTCCTCTATGTGATCAAAGTCATCAAATCCAATTGCATGCCAAATGGAAAGAAATTCGGAGTCCATACCTATTTTGGAGATCAAATGTGGATCCTAAGCCTTGGTGTGGCGGAGAAGCCTGCGTGCGTGCGTGCTTGGAGAAGCCTGCGTGCTTGATCTTCAACTTCGCTTTGTATGTCAAGATCGTTGTCATGAAGAAGTCGGTGTGGGTTGCTTCTCTCTTCTATGGGGGTGTCCTCACACACACTTCTCCTCCTTGGGCTTGTACCCATGGAAGAGAGGCGTGCACTAGAACCTTCACCATGGCTTGAGCTTGCAACCCCCTTCCTCTTTCCGAACAACCTCTTCATGTCTTTTTGAGTTCAACAATCAAGAACAAAACAAGGCGAGAAAAATACGAAAAGAAGCGATGTTTGGAAAACAAAACTCTCAATGAATTTTCTCCTCTTGAAAGCTTGAGTGTAAAATGCAAATGCAAACAAAAGAAAATCTTTTTGGGGATGGACTTGAGCAAGAGTGTTGCAATGAAGAGCAAGAAAAACAAGGTGAGCTAGAGAGTGACTTGGGGATGTGTAAAATGATGTGGTGTGTGAAGAGAAGTGCTCCTCACGACCACAATTTATAGGGTGCACCCTCCAAGGGTCACTTGGGATTCAAAATATAGCCGTTGGAGGAAGGGGAGACAATTTGGCTCCACTCCCTGTTCGGCCAACCAGGGGGTTCGACCGAGCTGACAAGTGCCCCCCTGGTTCCCCTTTTGGCAAGTGGCTCCCCAACGGCTATAAAGTTAGCACGTTGGTGAAATGCCACATGTGCAGCTCAGGAAAAATTGTTTTTCAAATAAAAACCTTTTTTCAAATCCAATAAAAAATTTTATTTTGAAAAGAAAGAAAGAAAAATGATAGTTGAGAATATAAGATTCTCACTTGCAAGGAAAAATCAAATATGCAATGGGAAAAATCCAAATGGGGTGGAAAAAACAAAAACAAGAAAGAAAAATAAAGTGGGATAGTTACCAATTTAACCTATTGGCGTAGGTCTCACCACCGTCCAATGAGATGGACATTCCTCCGTATTCATTTCACATCCGGGCCCGGAGGGATGGGCTCAGACGGCTTGTCTTTCTTCGTCTGCCATTCCTTCTTTGGCGGCTTGGTGGACTTGGGCCTTCGGGAAGGTCCAGACGATTCCGTCGCCTTTGGATATCGGCGTGGTCGAAATGACAGATTATCCTCGTAGATTAATCTTCTCATGAATGCAATGAGTGAGTCCACCTTTGGAGGTGTGACTTCGACCTCTCTGATGTGTTTATCATTCGTCCCATACTTGAATCGAATCATGGAGCATTGCTCTGATCTTGGCCGAAAGTTAAACTTTTCCTTTTTGCCATTGATATGGAAGTGGATTTCTCCAGCTCGAACATCTATGTGAGCTTTTGCAGTGCTGAGGAATGGGCGCCCAAGTATGAGTGGTGTATCCTTCTCAGTGTCCATGTCTAGCACCACAAAATCCACGGGTATGAAGCAGTTTCAGATCTTCACCGGGACATCTTCAGCAATACCCGTTGGATAACGGACTGAAGAGTTAGCCAATTGTAGCTGCATTGTTGTTGGAGTCAGCTATGTGAAGTTCAGCTGGTCGAACACAACCTTGGGCATCACAATGACACTTGCTCCCAGATCTCAAAGTGCCTTGTCAAAGTGGTGAGCCCCAATTGAGCATGAAATGGTAGGACATCCGGGGTCCTTTTTATTTTCAGGAAGCCTATTGAGGATGGCTGCACTGCAGTCTTCCGTAAGCTTGACGACCTCAGTGGTGGGCAATGTCCGTTTGTTGTTCAATATGTCCTTGAGATAGCGAGCATAAGTGGGTACTTGCATCGCATCAATCAAGGGCACATTGATGTGGATCTTTTGGACGATCTCAACAAAACGGTTGAATTGCTCATCCACTGTTGGCTTCCTTTGTCTATGAGGGAATGGCAATAAGTTGGTGTCTTCAAAGTGTTTGGCCATTCTCTCACCAAGTAATTCACTTGGGACATCCTCCTTCTCAGGCTCAGTTGTCCTCTTTTCTTGTGTGGGATATGGTGGGTCACGAGTGGTCTTTCCTCCTCTCGTAACCACTGCATTGGCGTTCTCCACTGGGACTTCTGGCTGCCCCGGAATTTTGTTGTTTTCCAATGGAGGGACAACAGCAGCAAGTTTTACCAGCTAAGTCTCCAACATCTTGTTGAAGCTTAGTTGATTCTTGAATGTTGAGGATAGTCCTTCAATCTTGGCATTGATGTTTTCCAGGGTCTTGTCGTTAGCTGACAGCTACTTGGATAGGGCATCATTGATCTTGAGCTGGCTAATGGCAAGTTCTCTCAAGTTGGGCTGATTCCAGGGTTGCCATTGTTGTTGTACCCTCCTTCAAAGAATGGGCGTTGTTGACCCCACCCTTGACCTCCTGGACGATAGCCATTGTTGTTGTTGAAATTTCTATTGTTGGCGAGGTATAGGGCATCCTCACGAGTTTCTGGGCAATCATTGCCCATATGACCCGTGTTTCCACATACTTCACACGTGATGTGAGAGCTAGGGCATAGGCATTGCCAGACACTTCACCACTGGCTTGTCCATCAATTTTCTTCATTAGGAGGTCCAATTTTGCAGCGATCATGTCCACCTCCTTCAAGGTGTGCATGCCTCGCTGTCGGGTATGGAGACGCTCATCATTCCATCCCATGTTGGACACCATATTCTCAATAAAATCTTTAGCTTTTGGCACCATCAATGAGAAGAAGGCTCCTCCAGCAGCAGCATCCAAATGGTCACGGGCTGATGGGATCAACCCGTTATAGAAATTCTGAATAAGGAGCCAGTCATCCATCCCATGGTGGGGACAGGCTAGGATGTACTCCTGAAACCTTTCCCATGCCTCGGGAATAGATTCCTTGAGCTCTTGCTGAAAGTTGGAAATCCTTCCACGTAGGGCATTGGTTTTTCCCAACGGGAAGAATTTGGTGAGAAATGTCGTAGAAAACTTCTCCCAAGTGTCTACAGCACTTCGGTTCGTGTAGAACCACTGTTGCGCTCTCCCAAGGAGCAAGAACGGGGACAATCTCAGACGGACTGCATCCGGAGACACGTCCTTGATCTTAAAAGTGTTCCTGATCTCGAGGAATTGTTGCAGGTGAGCACTTGCATCCTCATTAGCCTTCCCACAGAATGGGTTGGCTTGCACCATAGTGATAATGCCAGTTTTGATCTCGAAGTTCACATCTGCCGTGTTAATAGTGGGCCCAATAGGCACATTGTTAGCAGAGGGAGCTGAGAACTCACGAAGGGTCTTCTAAGCCATTGGCGTTTGGATTGTTGGTGCAAAAATGCTGGCTTGCTTTGCCGCTCGAATCTTCTGAGGAGTAATGACACAGGGTCGGTCTCTTAGAAGAGATTCGGGATGTTCAACAAAATTTTTCGGCAGGCGGAAACCAGACATACACTATCCTGTTTTCACAATAAATGCGAAAACAAAGAATGGTTATCCTACTAAAATCCTACCCAGGGTTCTATCCTATTCACTCAGTCATGTTATATATCTATTTGCCTTCCCCGGCAACGGCGCCAAAAATGCTTGTTGACGGCTCCTAGGATATACATACAAATCATCCCCCGCAACGGCGCCAGAAATGCTTGTTGGTATTTCTTATGCACCATTAACTAAACATCTCCAACTGATGTGTCAGAAATGCTTGTTAATGGTTCTATTGGATCACAGAGTGAATTCCACAAGCGCATGGAAATACCATTGTAGCATTTCCCCTTAAGAGTATTCCCAAGGGTGTCATTTATTTGATCCCAAAGGAAGGCAGGAAAGAGATATAACAATCATCAAGTGGAAAGGGTAGAAAGGTCTAGGTAAGAATCTAGTAAGGATGGATAAAATAATAGTGGAGGTAATGCGACACACACGAAAGCTTTCAAGTCTAAGGGGGGGGGGGGGGGTAAGAGGATCCTAGAGGTTAGTTAAGGTTGAGAGTTATGGAGGTACTGCTACTATGCTCTATTGTACATATACATAGTCTAAACTAATTATCCATAAACTAGATCAATAGTGAATACTTATGCTATGTGGTTCAACACACCGGGCACGGGCTTACCCCTAGCAATACTAGGGCGACTCCCGCCAAGAGTGTGTGGCATAGCCGAACGTGGAGGATTACAAAGGACAGATAGGGCTGTCACCACCTACTGCCTACCTCTTCAATCCACGGGTCTACGAGACAGCAAATGCTTCATAGCTATCCTAGCACCATGCTAGCATATTAAGTAATTACCTTAAGAGCCTAGGCACAAGCCATCTTAAGGCAATGAATTGAATCATCATTGAACCAATGTTGATACACAACATAATTATCCATACTAACCTAGTTATGTTAACTAGACTATAGTGGGGGTCTATAGGTTCTATGATAATGAGATATGTTCATGATGAAACAGTCATAGAAGCTATACCTTCCACATACATGGACTCCACAATCAAACAAGAAACGCTTTGCCCAAGTATATGTATAAGTAGAGACTAAAGATACTATCTTTATTATGCATAAAGTCACAAATACAAGAAAGAATACATGAGCCATACCTTTCCCAATGTAGGATTGGGAAGAGAGACTCCTTACTGCTTTCCCAATTTGGACTTGGGACTAGAGACTCTCCTCTCTACAACCTAACTCCTCTAAGACTATGGATGATATTGTATACAATAGAGATGAAGCTCAAGTGGTGTGTGTTGAAGTGAGGGTAGGGGGTCCTATTTATACTAGTGTTGAGGTCGGTTCCCGCCACCAAAAGCGCGCGAATCATACTTCATTGACTCCTTCAAGCCAGGAGGAGCTAACACACATCGTTTGATCACGTTTGGTGCCAGGAAGGGGTCGGCCGAACACCTGGTTCGGCCGACCTGGTCAGCACTCCAAATGTGGAGTGCTTCCTCCAGGTGGCTGCCAGGTGGGCCCCCTTGATGTATCTGGGTGATACACTATTGGATCTCCTCGGATACTTCTGTTTGTGAGCCATTTGATCCATGGGATGCCACGTGCAGTCGCCTGATTGGCTGGGATGATATTTTATTGGATTGGTCCCTCTACATTTCCTCATTTCCTGCATAAAATGCTGCATACACATTTTTCTCCAATTCCAAGTGGAATATGGTTAGATAGAAAGGGGATGTGTGCAAGAAATGACAAATCCTTCACATAATTTAGTTAAATTGACGGATGAAATTGGTATATAACAGCCGTCAACAGGCACCCACTGTCAACACATGAAACATCGACGGCGGGCCCCCCTGGGGTGTCGGAGCTTGATAGCTCCGACGACACCTACTATCATCGCATGAAACGTCGATGGCGAATCCCCTCAGGGTGATTTCTTCACCATCTTCGCTTGGATCGTCATTTATTCTTCACGCCAACGGTGAGCCCCCATGGGAGTTGTCGGAGCTTTTTAGCTCCGAAGATGCCCACTTTCAACGTTAGAAACGTCGACGGCACGCTCCCTTGGGGGATGTCGGAGCTTAGTAGCTCCGGCATCGTCCACCATCGTCATGAGTTTTCATTTTTTCCTGTGCAACAAAGACAAGAAAAACAATAAAATTCTTCCTCTCGTCTATAACTCCTTTGCGTCTTACTGTTCTTATTTGAGTTTTAGGTCCAAAGGATCTCAATATGATAACAAGTACATTGATGTAATTTCTCCATATCCGAATGCCTTCTAGAACCGTCTTACTGAGGCCTTCCGGAATGTAGGTAGAGTGGCGTACTTAGGGTGCTTGACTAGGCCAAGTCGATAGCACACTCCGGACCTGACAATAGCTTTGGTGTTTAGGCGAGTAGACCATCTAGCAATACTAAGATCCAAAAAAATATCAATATAACTTGTACATAACTTTGGACTAAGCTCAAAAAGAATTGCACAACTTCGTTATAGACAAGAAGGAAAAAATAATAAAAGAAAACGAGCCTGTACAAAATTAATGCATGTGGAGACTGTTTTCACACAATAATGTCTTTCATTATAGGCCCGAATTATAGGGGAGACAAGCACACACTTAGGGTACGAAACCAGGTTAAGTGTGCTATACATATTGTTCTAACCCAGGGTAGGTAAGCCACACTTTCAATACAGGGACCGAGTTAAATGTTGCTTGAACTGTCCGGACCCTCCCGGAGGGGTCTGGATGTTCTCTCGGAGGACCTACCCAACTCTGTGTATAGACTCTATAACTTACATTGTGTGTAATAACAGACTCACCTCTGTGAAACTAAGCATAAAACTTACGAAGGTGCTTGATGTTCCAAGGATTGGGAAGCGGGGTCCCATCCTCAGTTGCCAAGCGAACGCATCTGGGACAGGAAACTTTGATCACTCGGGAGGGACCTTCCCAGCTGGGGGAAAGTTTATTCAACCCTTCACGAGTTAGTATTCTCCGCAGCACCAAGTCGCCTTCCTCGAGCTGTCGGTTGCGCACATGCCCTTTGATGATAGCGCCGGAGCACCTGGTGATAACATGCATTCCGAACAGCTGCTTGGCACCTTTCCTCATCGACGAGGTCAAGGTCTACACGCTGGAGCTGGTCCTGCACGGGTTCGTCAAAGGTCCGGACCCGGAGTGACCCCATGGTGATTTTCGGAGGAAGGACTGCTTCAGCTCCGTACACCATGGAGAATAGAGTCTCTCCAGTTGACCGGTTAGGTGTTGTCCTGCTCGCCCACAGTGAGGAAGGAAGCTCCTCTATCCAGTTTGCTCCGTGTTTTTTTAGGCACTCATAGGTGCGTGTCTTGAGTCCTTTCAATATTTCTGCATTTGCTCTCTTGGCTTGGCCATTACTTGCTCGGTGAGCTACTGATGCGTAGCTGACTTGAATGTCGAGGTCTTCGCAATACTCATGAAATGCTGCACTTGTGAATTGGGTTCCGTTGTCAGTGATGACTCTGTTCGGAACTTCGAATATGCAGACTATGGACTTTAAGAACATGATAGTTGATTGCTTATTTATAGTCACAACTGGAGTTGCTTCCGACCACTTGGTGATCTTGTCGATGGTGACGTACAGGAACCTGTAACCTCCGACGGCTTTTGGGAAAGCAAAATGTCCATCCCCCACACAACAAATGGCAATGTAGGAGGTATCATTTGCAGTGACTAAGCATGCGTGTGAATTTGTTTCATGTGGAACTTGCACGCTTCACACTTTTTTACCAGCTCGACTGCGTCCTGGAGTGATGTAGGCCAGTAGAAACTATGCAGAAAGGCTTTACCAACCAACGTGTGGGAAGACAAGTGGTTCCCACACTCGCCTCCATGGATCTCCGCAAGGAGCTCGCGACCTTCTTACCTTGCGATGCACCGCATTAGGACGCCGTTGGCACTGCGCCGGTAGATATCCCCTTCTACCAGCGTGTATATTTTAGCCAATATGACAATCCGGTCAGTGGATACGCTGTCTTCAGGAAGGATGTTGTCTTTCAAGTAGCACCGGATCTCCGAGATCCATGCATCGGAGCTTACTTGAGCCTCCGGACCTTGCGCGCTGGGTTGCTCGGAGCTTCCTGCAGTACCTACGACCCTTGGTGGGCGCCATGGTAAAAGGGCCACCGGGACTGCCAGCTTTGCGTGCTGGTATCGCCCCCTTTGCTCAGTTCGGGAGGCTGAGCGATAGGTCTTGACAATCTCCAGACAAAAACTCCGTCGGGAGCCAGAGCTCCAGTTGAAGCCTTCGTCTAGAGCTTGTTAGCTTCAGCGTTGTTGAGACGCTGGACATGGCAGAGGCCCAGGACGTGGAAGTCTTTCTGGAGCTTCTGGACTTCAGGAAGATAAGCAGCAAGTTGAAGGTTGTTGCAACTGCATTCACCTTTGACTTGCTTGATAATGAGCTGCAAATCACCCTTCACCAGCATTTGCTTGACGCCGTATGAAAGCACTACCTTGAGTCCGTAGATGAGAGCTTCGTACTCCGCCATGTTATTGGTGGCCTTGGAGTCAGGGTGTACCATGTATTTGACCTTCTCCCCGATCGGAGCGAGGAGAAGTATTCCAGCTCCTGCCCCTTGCTTCTGTACGGAGCCGTCAAAGTAGAGAGTCCAGTGAGGTTCAGTGAAGATCGGGACCTTGGGTTCTGGCTTTTGATCATTGGGGCCCCCAGGATTTGATGGAGAAGGTGTCCACTCCGCCCCGAAATCAGCCAAGGCTTGACTCTTGATAGCTTGTCGTGGCAGGATTTCGAGATCGAATTCTGCCAGCTCCGCTGCCCACTTTGAAATGTTCCCAGTAGAATTGGGATTATAAAGTATAGTGTGTAGTGGATAGGATGTTACCACTGATATCTTGTGAGCATGGAAATAATGATGAAGCTTCCTTGAGACAATAAGAAATTCGTAAAGCAACTTATGCACCTCAATGTATCGAGTCTTGGCATCGTGAAATACTTCACTGATGAAGTACACTGGGCGATGGACGGTCCGAACCCTCTCGGAGGGGCCCGGAGCTTCTTCTTCATCAACCCGGACCCTCTTGGAGGGGCCCGGACCTTCTTGTTGAGCTTCTCGAATCCTCCCTAGTGAGTCTGTGATGCTCGGTTCCGAAAAATGAACCAAGCTAACACATATGTGTGCCCAGGATGTTCATCACACATACACGAGTGCAATCACAAAAGAGTATACAGAAAATTTCCACAGAGCAAGATTAATTAACCAATATTTATTACACAAACCATATTATCCTCAAATACAAGCTCTAATGAATATTTATGACAAGTTCAACTAATGCAGCGGAAATAAACTAATTAAGCAACTAAGCAAACTAAGCATAAGGGATAGCGCAGCTCCAAAAACACCACAGGCAAAGCTGACGGTAGACACGGCCTAGAACTCCGCATTATCGGCATTAAACTCCCAATCCTGACCTGCAACTTTTGGGGGGGGATTGCAAGATTGAGTACATGTCGTACTCAGCAAGTGTGGAAAGTATGACATGTGGCTGATTCAAATGACGACAATAATAATGGCAAAGTGCTGAAAAGTACATCAAAACATTTGAAAAGCAATATATTACATGTATGTGAAATAAACCTATCATAATCATAAGTAATATCATAATACCAATCTGAATTCACTACCATCATCAATAATTCCAGATTTTGCCATTGCCAATAACCATATTCAATACCAAAAATAAATCCATAACCAGACATAACCATTACCAAACTATAACCATCCCAAATACCATCCCAATATCGAGTTCCCTCTAATCATGGAAGTTGTCCAGGTGCTCATAACCGGGAGAACGGCTATCATGATAGTTTTATTTAACTCTGCAGAGTTTGTACCACTTTACCCACGTGTTTGT
Source organism: Tuctoria greenei (assembly GCA_036927565.1). Lineage (NCBI taxonomy): Eukaryota > Viridiplantae > Streptophyta > Magnoliopsida > Poales > Poaceae > Tuctoria > Tuctoria greenei. The sequence goes on along the minus strand of JAYESD010000001.1, from coordinate 135,350,549 downwards.
GATTTCATCACCCGTCGGCGACTAAAGAACCTCCGTTATGCCGTCTCACACTTCCATCGGTGTGTGGCCAAGAGATCACAAAATAGCCTTTACAAAGGGATTACTAGCCTATTTAGACCCCACTGAGGTTTCACCGGTGACGATGCCTCCAACTGAGCACATCTTCAACCAAGGGCCCCCTCTTGAGCCATTCGAATCCCAGGGTAGTCCCACCAATCATCAACAAACCCAATCCGACTACCCCTTTCCCGAGCATCCTTACTGGTCCAAATAGCACTGGCAAAGCCCTAATTAATCAGCTACGCCGCACCCATACTTGGCCTCGTGGTGGCACTGTAGTCCTGGCTTATTCTCACATGAACCGGTCCTTAGATCTAAAGCAAGCAAACCACCATGACATCCAACCCATCCACATACCAGGCTTGCTTAGATCACCCATTACCATATCATATTTAACCAGTTCATGTTAACCATAATCTCATCCATGCATAATTAAGTTGAGTGGTATAGTTATTTCCCATCCCAGTTGATTAAGCGAAGCAAAAAGTAAAAAGTCCATCCCGACTCTCTATCATAATTCCAGGTGACAAGGGTGGTTAAACAATTCTAATAAACTTCCTATCATAGGATTCCCATCAAATTGACACAAGCATGCAATTTACAAACAAAACATTTATTTTAAAAAAACAGGATCAATATGCTTCAAGGACACTTGCCTTGCTCTTGCTGTTGATTAAGATCAAAGCCTTCAAACTCTTGGTGCTGGAGATCCTCCACGGCACTCTCTAGCGCAAATCCGTCTAATCCGCACAATAAACATACAAGACAAGAAACACAATCAAAGAGTGCACAAATATTACTCAATATGACATGACATTCATGATTAATGCAAATGCAAGGTAGATCTTGTTACTAGATTGCTTTTAATGATAACTAACTAGTTCTAATAGCTTTTAACAAGTTTATACAGGTTTGAATTCAATTAGATCAAATTTTAGAATTAATTCAACACAATTTAACCAGAAAGATCGGACTAGTCCGCTAAGGACCGGACAAGTCTGCACTTGGCGAGATCAGCAGATTAGGGTTTTCTAGATTGACGTGAATTTGGAGATTAGGGGTTGAATTCTCATAAGGAAAAGAGAATAGAAGGTATACTAGGTGTTTAGAACTCCAATGAATCAAGAAACTTGGAGGTAACACTTGGATCTTGGTGATCTAGGGTTGGTGATGAACTTGGGGATGAATTGGTGGTGAAGGACGAAACTTGGTGGAGATCTTGATCCTCTTTCGTTTCCTTCTCTTCTTCTTCTTACTTGGGATCTTCTCCTCCCTCCTTGATGGTGGATCCCCACGAACTAGGGTTTGGGTGGGTGGAAAAGTGGCAAATAGATGTCAACCCAAGGGGTGGGGCTGTTTATATAGAGGTGGAGGCTAGGGTTAGATGGATTTCGAGTTTTGGGATGAGTAGAGGCCGGTTTAGAGTCCCACATGGGCTCTAAAAGAGTTAGGCACGATGTCCCTAGGCCCACTTAATGTGAAACCCAAGAAACAAGTCGTAAAACAAAGATCAACTCGGAGTCACGAAATATCGGACAAGTCCGGAAAGGATCGGACTAGTCCGAATTCGTCCAGAGAGAAAATCAGACAAGTTTGGACAATCATCGGATAAGTCTGACTTTAAACAGAGAGGAAATCGTACATGTCCGCTGGAACACTGGACTAGTCCGGAAAAGTCTAAGGACTTAGCAAATTTCAAGGATTCTTGGAATATCGGATTAGTTCGCACAAAATCAGACAAGTTCGAAAGTTTCCAGTGCCAAAAATCGGACTAGTCCGCAGCAAAAACGGACAAGTCCGTTTTTAGCCATAGAGAAATCGGACTAGTCCTCAGCAAAATCGGACTAGTCTGCACTTTCATGCATTTTAAGTGCGGTTTTGTTCCAAATCAATTTTAAATGCTCCGAATCAATTTTAAACTCGTTCCTCTTGTTGTGGGTTAATGTTAAACATGTATATGAGTGTATATAGGGCATGATGCATGAAAATTAGGGTGTTACAATCCTACCCCCCTTAAAATGAATCTCGCCCTCGAGATTCGACGCGGAAGAGAAGAGATAGGGAAATTCCTTCTTGAGATTATCCTCCAATTCCCACGTTGCTTCTTTTTCTGTGTGGTGCTTCCATTGAACTTTACACCATCTAATAACCTTGTTCCTTGTGACCCTCTCCTTAGTTTCCAAGATTTTGATCGGTTGTTCGGCATAAGTCAAATCTTCCTCTAGTTCCAATTCTTCCATTGGCACTTGTTCTTCCAGTACTCTCAAGCACTTCTTGAGCTGGGAGACATGAAACACATCATGTACATCTGAAAGATGAGCTGGCATCTCCAACTTATACGCTACTTCTCCTCTTTTGTCCAAAATCTTGAATGGTCCAATATAACGAGGTGATAGCTTTCCTCTTATGTTAAACCTCTTATGACCCCTCATTGGTGACACCTTAAGGTAAACGAAATCTCCCACTTCAAAGGCTAGTTTCCTTCTCCTATTGTCCGCATAGCCCTTTTGCCTTGATTGGGCTACCCTCAAGTTTTCACAAATTATTCGAACTTGCTTTTCGGCTTCTTGCAACACATCCGGACCAAATACTTGAGTTTGTCCTGCCTCATTCCAGAATAAAGGTGTCCTACACTTCCTCCCATAAAGCGCTTCATACGGTGACATTTTCAAGCTTGCTTGGTAGCTATTGTTGTAAGAAACTTCCGCGTATGGCAAGATTTTGTCCCAACTTTTCCCATGCTTTAAAGCACAAGCTCTTAACATGTCCTCCAAAATCTGATTGGTCCTCTCGGTTTGTCCATCCGTTTGAGGATGATATGCTGAACTAAAATTCAACCTCGTCTCCAAAGCTTCATGCAATTTTTGCCAAAATCTGGAGGTAAATTGAGAACCTCTATCCGAGACTATCTTCTTAGGGACTCCATGTCGACACACAATATGCTCCACGTATATTTCGGCCAATCGTGCAACTGTATATTTGGTCTTCACAGGGACAAAATGAGCTGACTTGGTTAAGCGATCCACAATTACCCAAATTGAGTCATACCCGGACTGAGTACGTGGTAACCCAACTATGAAGTCCATACCGATTTCTTCCCACTTCCATTCCGAGATCTTCAATGGTTGCAATAATTCAGCTGGCCTTTGATGTTCCGCCTTGACTCGTTGACACACATCACACAATGCCACATATTCAACTATGTCCTTCTTCATGCTATCCCACCAATAGCAAGCCTTCAAGTCTTTGTACATCTTCGTACAACCGGGGTGAATCGAGTATGGCGAGTCATGTGCCTCCTTTAATATTGTCCCCCAAATATGCTTTATATTAGGCACAACGATTCTCTTTCCAAGCCATAAGGTACCATGTTCGTCCTCATCAAATCTGAATTCTCTCCATTCCTCGGTCCTGTCCTTGATTTCCTTGATCTCCTCATCCTTGGTCTGTGCTTCTCGAATTTCTTGCTCCAAGGTCGGATTTAACTCCATCATCTCCATCTCGTTTATAAACCCGAGGTTCAACCGTTCAAACTCCTTGCATAACTCGGATGGTAACTCTCGAACTGTGAGTTGGTGACTTACTCCCTTTCTACTCAAAGCATCGGCAACTACATTGGCCTTTCCCGGATGATAGTTGATCCCCAAATAATAATCTTTGATGAGTTCCAACCATCTTCATTGCCTCAAGTTCAGATCTGTTTGTGTGAAAATATACTTCAAACTCTTATGGTCCGTATAAATTTCACACCTATGTCCAAGAATATAGTGCCTCCAAACCTTCAATGCGTGTACCACGGCCGTGAGTTCCAAATCGTGCGTGGGGTAATTCTGCTCATGTTTCTTCAATTGTCTTGATGCATAGGCGACCACTTGACCTTCTTGCATCAGTACACATCCAATCCCTTGTCTCGATGCTCGCAATAAATATCGAAACTCTTGCTCACGTCCGGCAATACCAAAACTGGGGCTGTTGTCAACCTCTTCTTTAACTGCTCAAAACTATTCTGACAAGCTTCAGTCCATTGGAACGCCTTTCCCTTCATTAGCAACTCCGTCATAGGCTTGGCTATCTTGGAAAAGTCCTTGATTAATCTACGGTAATATCCAGCCATCCCAAGAAAACTCCTGATCTCCTTTACATTTTGCGGCGGTTCCCATTTCAACACATCTCTCACTTTTCCGGGGTCAACCGATACTCCTCCTCTTGAGATTATATGACCCAAAAATGACACCTCTTTCAACCAAAACTGACACTTGTTGAACTTGGCATACAATTGATGCTCCCTCAATTTCAGCAATGTAAACCTCAAGTGTTCCTTATGTTCCTTCTCATCCTTCGAGTAGATCGTAATGTCGTCGATAAACACCACAACGAACTTATCCAAGTACTCCATGAATACCTTATTCATGAGATACATAAAGTAGGCAGACGCATTTGTCAATCCAAAAGACATCACGGTGTACTCATAAGATCCATACCGTGTCCTAAAAGCTGTCTTGGGTATGTCTGATGGTCTAATCTTCATTTGAAAGTATCCCGTCCTCAAATCAATCTTGGAGAAGACACAAGCACCCTTCATCTGATCAAACAAGTCCTCTATACGTGGCAAGGTATACTTATTCTTGATTGTTACCTCGTTGAGAGCTCGATAATCCACACACATCCTTTGGAATCCATCCTTCTTGTCCACGAATAGCACGGGCGCTCCCCAAGGTGAAGAGCTAGGGCGGATAAAACCCTTCTCTAATTGCTCTTGAATTTGCTTCTTGAGCTCCACTAATTCCATATGAGGCATCCTATACGGCCTCTTAGCTATAGGTGCAGTTCCAGGTATTAAATCAATAACAAACTCAATGTCTCGATCAGGTGGCATACCTGGCAACTCGTCCGAAAAAACATCCAAAAATTCACACACCACCGGAATCTCCTCAATTGCGGCACCGTCCATATGATTCAACTCCAATTGCTTTGTTGCGGTTTGAGATGCCTCAAATTCTACAGTGATCCCTTCTTCGTTGGTCAACTTCACCGTCTTCGTGGCGCACTCAATAACTCCATTGTGCTTCCTCAACTAGTCCATACCAAGTATAATATCCAACCCTTGAGAATCCAAAACAATGAGGTCGGCAGAGAAGTCTACCCCACTTATTCTAAGGCTTACTTTTGGACATACTATATTTGTCCTCATCTCTCCTCCAGGAGACTTAACTAATAGAGTAAACTTCATATGAGAGATAGGCAAACTATACTTGGCAACATACTTCGATGCAATGAATGAATGCGATGCTCCAGAATCAAATAACATAGTCGCGGGGTTGGAGTTGGCGAGAAACATACCAATGACCACGTCATCCGCTTGTTGAGCATCCTCCGTAGAGACATGGTTTACGTTGCCACGAGCAAAATTCTGCTGTCCATGGTTCCGTTGTGGCGCTCCTCCATTATGTCTTAGGTTCTGCCTCGGGGCATTGCTTCCTTGACCAAGGCCTGACTTAGGACATTGATGCGCAAAGTGTCCAGCTTCTCCACAAGTATAACACTTCTTAACTCCACCAAAATTATTGGGACGAGCTTGGTTTTGAGCACTTGCAGTAGGAAAATTAGCACGAGGCGCATAAGGCATTGGAGGCCTAGGTGCTTGCATGACAGGGCGCTGCTGCACAAACTGAGTTGGGCGTGGTGCATAACCAGGGCGCTGAGCAGGAATAGAGGAGCTGTAATAGGGCGCATTGGGTGGTGCAAGGCGAGGGCGCACATTACTTCCTTGTTACTGTCCTTGATATGGCGCCTTCCTCTTGATTTCTTGCTCCATCTCATGGATCTTGTTCTCAACCACAATTGCTTTGTCCACAAGCTTCTGGAAATTTGCATAGTCACAATTGAGCAATTGCACTTGAATTTCATTGTTGAGGCCTCTCATGAACAAGTATTGCTTCCGGCTGTCCCGACTAACATCCTCAGGCGCATACCTTGAAATTTGAGTGAACTTGTTGAGATATTCACTCACGCTTGATTTTCCTTGCCTTAAATTCTCAAATTCTTGCCTCTTCAAGATCATAACACCCTCCGACACATAATGAGAACGAAAATTCTCCTTGAATTCGGCCCAAGTAATTCTCTCTTGGTTCTCATGAGCATTGCAATAAGCATCCCACCAATCCGCAGCTGCTCCAACTAGTTGATGAGAAGCAAACAAGACCTTCTCCCGGTCACTGCATTGGACAATAGCTAGCTTCTTCTCCACGGACTTAAGCCAATCATCCGCATCCATAGGGTTGGCAGCTTGAGCAACGGTCGGCGGCCTAGTCCTCGTAAACTCTCCCAATCGGTTATGAGGAGGCGGGGGTGGCGGTGGAGGCATGTGGGGCTGATTGTTGATATTGCCAGCCTGCAGCTGTCCCATTATTTGTATCATGGTCTGCATGAGCTGGTTTTGCATAGACAATAGCTGCTCAACGTTGATAGCTCCCTGAGCCGGTCCTTGCCCATTGTTGTTCTGAGGTACTCCATTGTTCTCCTCCTCATCATTGCCATCCCTCTGGTTGCGAGTCCTCACCATCTGAAGAAAAGCAATAGGTAAGAATTAGAAAACGTCCCCAACTATATGCATCAAGGGATATGAAACTAAACAACTAGCTATACTAGCCTAGGTGGACATGGCAATGCTAAGGCATCCCAAAATCCTCTATTAAGCACACAAGCAAGCAATATATAGCAAACAACACACCAACCAAAATACATCGATTCCTGAGTGATCCTATGTGCTCTACAGTGTCCATTCTATCTAGACTGCATCCTACGGTCAACCTGTGGCTCTGATACCAATCTGTGATGCCCGGTTCCGAAAAATGAACCAATCTAACGCATATGTGTGCCCAGGATGTTCATCACACATACACGAGTGCAATCACAAAAGAGTATACAAAAAATTTCCACAGAGCAAGATTAATTAACCAAAATTTATTACACAAACCATATTATCCTCAAATACAAGCTCTAATGAATATTTATGACAAGTTCAACTAATGCAGCGGAAATAAACTAATTAAGCAACTAAGCAAACTAAGCATAAGGGTAGCGCAGCTCCAAAAACACCACAGACAAAGCTGACGGTAGACATAGCCTAGAACTCCGCATTATCGGCATTAAACTCCCAATCCTGACCTGCAACTGTTGGGGGGGGGGGGTTTGCAAGAGTGAGTACATGTCGTACTCAGCAAGTGTGGAAAGTATGACATGTGGCTGATTCAAATGACGACAATAATAATGGCAAAGTGCTAAAAAGTACATCAAAACATTTGAAAAGCAATATATTACATGTATGTAAAATAAACCCATCATAATCATAAGTAATATCATAATACCAATCCGAATTCACTACCATCATCAACAATTCCAGATTTCGCCATTGCCAATAACCATATTCAATACCAGAAATAAATCCATAACCAGACATAACCATTACCAAACCATAACTATCCCAAATACCATCCCGATATCGAGTTCCCTCCAATCATGGAAGTTGTCCAGGTGCTCATAACCGGGAGCACAGCTATCATGATAGTTTTATTTAACTCTGTAGAGTTTGTACCACTTTACCCACATGTTTGTGATTTCATCACCCGTCGGCGACTAAAGAACCTCCCTTATGCCGTCTCACACTTCCGTCGGTGTGTGGCCAAGAGATCACAAAATAGCCTTTACAAAGGGATTACTAGCCTATTTAGACCCCACTGAGGTTTCACCGGTGGCGATGCCTCCAACTGAGCACATCTTCAACCAAGGGCCCCCTCTTGAGCCATTCGGATCCCAGGGTAGTCCCACCAATCATCAACAAACCCAATCCGACTACCCCTTCCCCGAGCATCCTTACTGGTCCAAATAGCACTGGCAAAGCCCTAATTAATCAGCTACGCCGCACCCATACTTGGCCTCGTGGTGGCACTGTAGTCCTGGCTTATTCTTGCATGAACCAGTCCTTAGATCTAAAGCAAGCAAACCACCATGACATCCAACCCATACACATACCAGGCTTGATAAGATCACCCATTAACATATCATATTTAACCAGTTCATGTTAACCATAATCTCATCCATGCATAATTAAGTTGAGTGATATAGTTATTTCCCATCCCAGTTGATTAAGCGAAGCAAAAAGTAAAAAGTCCATCCCGACTCTCTACCATAATTCCAGGTGACAAGGGTGGTTAAACAATTCTAGTAAACTTCCTATCATAGGATTCCCATCAAATTGACACAAGCATGCAATTTACAAACAAAGCATTTATTTAAAAAAAAACAGGATCAATATGCTTCAAGGACACTTGCCTTGCTCTTGCTGTTGATTAGGATCAAAGCCTTCAAACTCTTGGTGCTGGAGATCCTCCGCGGCACTCTCTAGCGCAAATCCGTCTAATCCGCACAATAAACATATAAGACAAGAAACACAATCAAAGAGTGCACAAATATTACTCAATATGACATGACATGCATGATTAATGCAAATGCAAGGTAGATCTTGTTACTAGATTGCTTATAATGATAACTAACTAGTTCTAATAGCTTTTAACAAGTTTATACAGGTTTGGATTCGATTAGATCAAATTTTAGAATTAATTCAACACAATTTAACCAGAAAGATCGGACTAGTCCGCTAGGGACTGGACAAGTCCGCACTTGGTGAGATCAGCAGATTAGGGTTTTCTGGATCGAAGTGAATTTGGAGATTTGGGGTTGAATTCTCGTAAGGAAAAGAGAATAGAAGATATACCAGGTGTTTAGAACTCCAATGAATCAAGAAACTTGGAGGTAACACTTGGATCTTGGTGATCTAGGGTTGGTGACGAACTTGGGGATGAATTGGTGGTGAAGGACGAAACTTGGTGGAGATCTTGATCCTCTTTCGTTTCCTCCTCTTCTTCTTCTTGCTTGGGATCTTCTCCTCCCTCCTTGATGGTGGCTCCCCACGGACTAAGGTTTGGGTGGGTGGAAAAGTGGCAAATAGATGTCAATCCAAGGGGGTGGGGCTGTTTATATAGAGGTGGAGGCTAGGGTTAGATGGATTTCGAGTTTTGGGATGAGTAGAGGCCGGTTTAGAGTCCCACATGGGCTCTAAAAGAGTTAGGCACGATGTCCCTAGGCACACTTAATGTGAAACCCAAGAAACAAGTCATAAAACAAAGATCAACTCGGAGTCACAAAATATCGGACAAGTCCGGAAAGGACCGGACTAGTCCGAATTCATCCAGAGAGAAAATCGGACAAGTCTGGCCAAACATCGAACAAGTTCGACTTTAAACAGAGAGGAAATCGGACAAGTCCGCTGGAACACCGGACTAGTCTGGGAAATTCCAAGGACTTAGCAAATTTCAAGGATTCTTGGAATATCGGATTAGTCCGCACAAAATCGGACAAGTCCGAAAGTTTCCATTGCCAAAAATCGGACTAGTCCACAGCAAAAACGGACAAGTCCGTTCTTAGCCAGAGAGAAATCGGACTAGTCCTCAGCAAAATCGGACTAGTCCGCACTTTCCTGCATTTTAATGCGGTTTTGTTCCAAATCAATTTTAAATGCTCCGAATCAATTTTAAACTCATTCCTCTTGTTGTGGGTTAATGTTAAACATATATATGAGTGTATATAGGGCATGATGCATGAAAATTAGGGTGTTACAGAGTCCGAAACTTCTTCTTGTTCAACCCGGACCCTCCCGGAGGGGTCCGGATCTTCTTGATCAGCCATGTGAACTCCCTCAGATGAGAGAGGTTGATCCTCTAGCATTTCACCTTGAAGATCCGTGCTTGGAGGCTGGGACCCAGACTCGCCTTCAGGTAGCTCCGGATCCTCCCGGAGGGGTCTAGGCTCCTGAACTGGAGATGGCTCTGGACTTTCCGCGACCAGTACCATGCTGACAACCTCTGTGGTTGCCGAAATGTAAAGCAGTAGAGGCTCACTGGGGTTCGGAGCTACCAGGATTGGTAGTGGGGTGAGGAGTTGCTTGAGCTCTTGGAATGCCTTTTCTGCTTCTTCGGACCAATGGAATGTCCCGGACATCCTCAAGAGTTTGAAGAAGGGAAGTGCCAGCTCCGCCAGTCTTGAGATGAACCGGCTGAGCGCTGCTAGACATCCAGTTAGCTTCTGGACATCCTTAATGTGGGTTGGGGATCGCATGTCTTCAATAGACTTGATCTTCGTCGAGTTTGCCTCAATTTCTCGATGGGTCACCAAGAATCTGAGGAGCTTCCTGGAGCTAACCCCGAAGACACATTTGTCCGGGTTCAGCTTGGTGCGCGTCACACGCAGCTTGTCGAAGACTGTTTGTAGGTTTTCAAGGAGTGACTCCTTGTTCTTCACCTTTACAATGATGTCATCGACGTAGACCTCCACCAAGTCCCTAATAAGCTCTACAAATGTTTTGTGCATTACTTGCACAAAAGTTTAAGCAACATTTTTGAGACCAAATGGAATGACATTATAACAATACAACCCATCTACTGTTATGAAGGCAGTATGCTCTTCATTTTTCCTAGACATTTGGATTTGATGGTAACTAGAATATGCATCTAGGAAACACAATAGCTCACACCCGGAGGTGGAGTCCACTATCTGATCTATTCTAGGTAGTGGAAATGGATCTTTTGGACATGCCATATTCAAGGTGGTGTAGTCGATACACATCCGAAGCTTACCGCCGGCCTTGGGTACGACGACTAGGTTTGCCAGCCATCTTGGATGATGAACCTCCCTGATAGAACCAGCTTTGAGCAGCTTCTAGATTTCTTGTCGGATGAAGTTCTGCTGCTCGATTGATTGATTCTGGGGCTTCTGTTGTACTGGTCGTGTGTCGAGATAAATCTTCAGGTTGTGCTCAATCACATCCCTAGGGATCCTAGGCATCTGTGACGGTTGCCAGGAAAACATGTCAATATTCGCCTGGAGGAAAGTGATGAGCGCGAGTTCCTATTTGTTGTCCAGACCTCCCGATATATGGGTAGTCTGGACAGCATTGAAACCAATTTGGACGACTTTGACGGGATCGTCGGTGTCGCCACTTGGTTGCACACGTGGTGCAGAAGTTGAGCCTCGATGACGAGTGCTCGGAGGTTGAACAGCTAGCTCCTTGCCGGATGCTCCTTCCTGCGTTGTTGCAAGCGCGTGGAATTCTTCCAGCGCAGTGACTCCCGCAGTGCAATCTCCGCAGATCCGAAGAATGCCCGAAGGTGTCGGTATCTTCAACACCAAATAGCCGTAGTGAGTTGTAGCCATGAACCAATACAGGGCTGGCCTGCCTAGGATGGCATTGAAGGGCGAGTTGATGTGTGCGACATCGAAGACCAGCTTCTCGGTCCTATAGTTCTCCCGACTCCCGAAGGTCACTGGGAGTGTAATGGATCCGAGAGGGCTGATGGCCCCCGAACCTACCCCGGAGAATAGACGTGAGGGGCGATGGTCTGAGAGTCGGAGCTGGATCTTTATGAACACTTCATAACTCAGGAGGTTGAGCGCCGCCCCTCTATCTACCAATACATGGTAGAGCTGGACGTTGTTGATGGTTGGAGACAGCATCAATGGCAGTTGGCCAGCTCCGATCATGTTCCTGGGGCAGTATGTAGCATCGAAAGTGATGGGAGTGTCCATCCACTTCCGATGTGGCTCTGCCTTGGCGGTAGGAGCTGCGGCAGCCATCTCTTGCCGCATAGCCTTGAGGATGCGGCGAGAAGTGATATCACAGGACCCTCCATATATGGTGTTGAGGGTCTTCTGACACTCATTGTCGGAGACGTCAGATTCATCATCAACTGTGTTGTACACAACCTTCAAGACCTTCTTGGGGTCCTGGAGGCCTAGCTCCGTATCAGTCGGAGCTTCGTCGACTTTTTGTTTTCCATCCCGCTGGTAGAAAGGAGCTTCTTCCTGGCACTTGTTGTAGCGCTCGACAAGGTTCTGGATCTCCTGGCAATCTTTCAGACTGTGTTTGTCCGTTTTGTGGATCGGACGCCACATCTTTGGACCACCGCCGTCTTCTGACGAAGGTCGAGGTCGCTTTTTGGGGCGTGGCCCCCGGCCATCTGGAGCTGCAGCTGCCGCAGGAGTTGGTGTGCTGGCCAACAGCTTCTTGCCGTTGGACTTTTTCTTTTTCTTTCCACTACCGGAGGTAGTGGCTTCAGCTTTGGAGGACTTTTTGTTAGCCTCTGGTGTTGGACTGGAGTGCATTTCACAGCCCTCTGCATCTCGAGTGCACTTGTCGGCCAAGCTGAAGAGTTCCGTGATGCTGGTGACTTCTTTCGTCACCAGCTTCTCCAACATCTTCTTGTATCTGACACCCTGTTTGAATGCCACGATGTCAGAAGCATTGGAGCTAGAAGGTATGGTGTTTCGTACCTGAGAAAATTGCTGGATGAAAGATCGCAATGATTCTCCCGACTTTTGCTGTACAACAAAAAGATCCAGTTCAGTGCCGGGTCGGGTGTAGGAGCTCCCGAAGTTGGTGGTGAACTAACTGCATAGCTCCACCCAACTATTGATAGAGTCAGGCGGGAGACTCATGAACCAGGACCTGGCTGTCCCAGTGAGAGCCAACGGAAAGTAGTTGGCCATCACATCCTCATTGCCACCCGTCGCGAGAATGGCGGTGGAGTATATTTGGAGAAACTCGATGGGGTTGACAGTGCCATCAAATTTTTCCGGCAGATGAGGACGAAACTTCTGAGGTTAGCGGACCATGCGCAGGTGCATGGCCAAGGCTGAGTAGCCCCCCCCCCCCCCCTACTCCCATGGGAGGACGGTTTTCCCGAGCCACCCGCCTTTCGCGAGCACGCTCGATGTGGACGCGGCCGTCCTGCTATCAGTTCCGCCCACAAATCATGTATCGAGAGTCTCGACGCGGTGTGAGTGTGACGCACCTCGGAGGGCAGCGATGTTGCCTGCTAAGACACAACACGTCTCTGATGCTGTGAAACTTGCGGACCAAGTCTTCCAGACAATATGCGGCGTTGAGAAGGTGCGTACCCTGAAGGGTTAGGACCTTGGTTGCTGAGGCCATCGGCTGCGACTAAGACAAGATGTTCCACATCAGCACGCCACTGCTCCATTGCACCCTAAGGTGCTCCTGACTGCGGTGGATGTTGGAGAAGAGTACGCACAACAATTAGCACATTATCAGGGTTGTTATGCGTCGATGCAGTGACCGATGCCAAGACCCCATCCTGCTGTCCGACATTGTTAGCCAGAGCAGGTGGCGGTGGTGGTGGTACGATGCCCGCTGGGACAACAACACCTGCTGGTTGTTGCACGTTGGAGGGATTCCCTCCAGCAGTTTGCTCAGCGTTGTCGTTGGACGATCCTGCAGCGGAATTCACCATCTTGAAATCTAAAAGCGATCCCTCCCCCTACCTGGCGCACCAAATGTTGAAGTGTGCAATCGACACTTCCCGGTACTACTAAATCGTAGCCCGCGGAGGTTCTTGATTGGTTGGGGCACGTGAGATTACGAACAAGACAGTGACACGAGTAGTTTTACGTGGTTCGGGCCGCCTAAGCGTGACACCCTACTCCACGGGATGAGTGTTGTATGTATGAATGTATGGCACCTATGAGCGTGTGATCTTAGTTGTCCCTATACCATGCGGTGCAGCCCTTTTATAGTCCAATGACTGACCGTTACATTGTCAGCCTGGCCCAACATGTGGCCCTGGCAATAGTTAATTGCCTAATACATGATATGTGAATATTAAGCACAATTAATAGTGTGATAACGTGCCTTAATGGTGGCATTACCGTTGTTAAGGGTCCTCTAACCGTGTGTCATTAGTATGGAATTAATGACACGCACTCAGGTCTTGTAACTATAGCTTTAACTGTCCTTTGAATGTCCGCGATGTTGGAGACCCGCCAGTCTCTTCGTTGCTATCTCAGGTCCGGAGGCTCGACACGTGTCGGCTCTAGAGCTTCCCGTCGCGAGGAGGTAGGTCCGATGCCACTATACATGTGGCAGCACCAGAGCTTCCCTCTACTGGGGTTAGATCCGGGTCACTAGACACGTGGCAAGACTGGAGCTTTCCTATGAAGCGGGTTAGGTCTGGCCTTGTGTTACACGTGGCAATGTCGGAGCTACCCAAACGAGGGATGCAGGTCCAATGTTTTGTAGCACGTGTAGACTTCGGAGTTATTCAACTCAGACGGGTGGTAGTCTTTGATGTTTCTTGCAGTATCATGGGGTACCCGGTACGCAGGGAATCGACAAACATATTCGACTACATCTACAATGACATCTTCAACATCTCTTACACTCCAAACCGCTCTTGTGGATATGCACCATTCATTATGTGCATGATTAAGAAAGTATCCGGGTTGGAGTTTATGAAGGATATGAAGCACCAAAAGTTTAACCCTCAGATCCCTACTTCGCTTCCAGCATCGTCGGCTTCTACTAGGAGGAGTGCCCCTGAGGCTTCTCCATCTTCCTCCGAGGGTCCCTCTGCTCCTTCCTCTGTCTCCGGAAGCTCCTCGAGTGAGATTCTCAAGTTCTTGAAGTCCATTCTCACCTCATGCCGCAAGGTTGAAGTGGGATATCAAGAGAGGGAGAAGTACGTGAAGAAGATATGTGAGAAGATTGAGATTTCGATGTTTCCACCAGCGGAGGAGGATGACGAGCTCACTCCCTTCCTTGAGCTCACCGTGGTGGAGAAGGCCTTCTTTATCTATGATGGTGGCTCTTCTAGTACCGTTCCCGTCATTGAAGAAGTTGAGTAAGATGAAGACTCAAGCAACAACGATGATGATAATACTGTGAGGATGAAGATGGGAGCGAGGAAGAGTAGATGCTCTTTTCCGTTTTGGTACCTTGATTCTAAAGGGGGAGAGCAAGAGGGGGAGTAGTAGTGTCTTTTCCTCTTTTGTTGATCCATGGACATGTATCGTTTTTAAAACTCATGTTTCACTCATATGTGTTATGTGTTACTCTTATGCAAGGTCATGTTAGAGACTATGTTTGTGCACTCAATGTTCTATGTTCATATCATGTTATGTTATGGTCATTATGTATTTGTGTGATGCTATGCTTAATTTGCTTGAGATGCATTTTTCACTCAATTCCTCACATCTAAAAACATTGCATCACACTTAGACACATGTGTGTATTAAAACCCCATAGAACTCATTCATGTGCATGTTTCTATTGCAAATCTATTATCACACATTTAGGAGGAGCTCTTCATACACACGTGTATTATGAAAAAAAACCTTTTATATCAACCTATCGAAAACCTTAATGTTTTTTCATCGATCACCAAAACGGAGAGATTGGACGTGCATCTAGGTAATCCACGTGGGTTATTGATGACTAAAGACGACAATTAAGGATGTAATGAGCTTTGTGAGTATGAGCACAGGTGATTGAGTTTGAAATGGATATGGAAACCCTCAAAAGGAGAAGAGTTGAAAAACGAGTGTCGAAGACTCTAAAGAGTAGAATTTAGGGTCTCGGTTTCTTTGAGTCATGTATTGCTTTGTTGTGTGGAGGTTTCATCAACTTAAGTGCTCTAGATTCAATAGGGAGCTCAAATTTTTGTTTATGATTTGGTGAGAGAGTAGTTCTAGATGGCCCTAAGTGCAAGGCCAGACTTCTCCGGGTTTTTGGCTAGACTAGTCCGACCACTTTGAACTACTCTAATGTTAGACGGACCAAGACCTCCTATGTGAGTTCAGACTTGTCCGTTTGGGGATGGACCATTCCATTGTTGTGGGTGTCTCAACTTCTCTTGGAATAAGTCTTGGAAGGTTGGACTAATTCGCCCGTCGGGCCGGAATAGTGCCCCCTGTCAGACTAGCCTGTTTTTATACGGGGGAAAACCTCCTTTGTGACTTCGAACTGGTCCGCTTGGGGACATACTAGTTTGTTGTGAGAAGGCATGTGGGCTTCTGGGACTAAGTACCAAAAGACCGGACTAGTCCCCCACAGAGGCCAAACTAGTCCGTCTGTCCAAACTAGTCTGAGTTTGGTTGGAGCAAAAGCTCCTGTCTGACTTTGGAGCAGTTTATGTTTGGACAAACTAAGTTGTTGTGCAAGAGAAGAGAGTTGATGGGACTAAGTCCTGGTAGGCTGGACTAGTCCGCCCTAGTGGTCGGACTACTCTGCCCTAGATAGATTAGTCTGTTCTCACTCGGAGCAAAAGCTCCTGTGTGAGATCGGGCTGGTCTGCATTAGGAAGGACTAATCCATAGTAGGTGACCATTTGAACTCAAAATGTATCGAGAACTTTAATTGGTGGCGTGGAGTGGTCCTCTTGGCCGTACTAGTTGAGGTCATGGCCGGACTAGTCCGCACTTTAGTTGGTGGCAAGGGTTAAGTGGTGGGGGACCCCTATAAAAAGGGATCTCTGACTTCTTTTAGACCTCTCCTGCATCCTAGCTCTGCCATAGCAACCTATAGCGCTTCTAAGCCTTCCTCTTCACTTTCTTGACCTATAAGAGTGATTCTGGAGGGTTGTTGGGATTTGGGAGAGGAGTGAAAGGTGGTTCATCGGTATGAGCTCTCTGTTTGGTTCTCTTGCTGTTTGAGTTGTTGATTTGAGTTTATTGCTATTGTATTTCATTTCCAAGACTTTATGGTTGTTGTGGGAGCCTCAACTTGTGAGTAGACCCAAGGATTTAGTATTCACCCTTGTGATTAAATGGAGAAGCCAAGTTAGTCTTTGTGGTGACTTAGAGAGGGTTATGGTTGGAAGAGACCCGATCCTTCGTGGAATCCTCAACGTGGATGTAGATTCCTATTTGGAAACAAACCTTGAGACAAATCGAGTCTCTTGTCTCCTTTACTTACAAGTTCATTGATAGAATCAGTCGTGAGGGCTTGTACCGCTTGTTACTTGTTCATCTCTTACTTGCTATCAATCTTGCGATCAAACCTAGTTGTAGTCTTCAACTTACTTGATTAGGTTGCTAGATTGTTTACTTTCCTTCCGCATGAATAAATTTGAAGGAAAACTCGTAAAAATCCAACCTTTGCATGTTTCATGTACACTGATCGGACTAGTCCGCCTCTGACCGAACTAGTCCGTCCCCTTGTTTTCTAACTACATTTAATTAAGTGTTTTCAGGTTTTATTAACCTATTAACCCCCCCCCCCTCATAGGAAAATTTCACTTATCATAAAAGTAAACCACCTCTGGGCTCGAGCTCGAGTGGGGGCCCGAATCCAACCTCGGCAGTCAAGGTCTGGCCTCGTGCAAACTACCCAAAAGCGCGACACGGCGGAAGGAACGAGCCAAATGCCCTACGATGCTCGGGGGCTAACCATCCATCAAGAGCACGTCCACACGGTTTAAAGTTCATGATTTTTCCAAAATACCTCCTTCCAAGTAATCCTTTCGTGCCTTGGAACCTAGGCTAGGAATGACAAAAGTTCTAAAGTTACGGTTCGGGTGAGTGTGCAGGGACAAAACAAGAAAAAAATCTTAGCTAAACTAATTTCATTAATAAAATCCTTCCAAGGCTTAGCTTCATTATAGCGAAATAAAAGATAAAAATATCTTCCTCGCAGCAACCAAGCAGGGTTTTATCCTCACTCCACAATCGCTTCGATGGACTCTACTGGAACAAGCACGGCCAAGGAGGACGCAGCGGGGTTGGCCCCATCAATGATCCTCCGAGCTCCTCATTCCAGCAGTCATCACAAAGCCTCCTCTAACGGCCTAGAAATCGATGCCATCGTTGTAGGAAACCACGATAACCAGAGCAATTTGGGATCAATAGATGGCCTCGACAGCCCCCGTGGCAGACAGCCGAGCTGCCACCTGGCCTGGGATCTCGGTCAGCTCGGGCTGAGCAGCATTGTGGAGCAATCTCCGAGCAATGAGCAGAACACAGAGAGACCGACAGCTCGAAGCCCCACAAGCTCTATCTGGAGCGCCTCGAACTCCATAGGGATCTGCTGAAGTAGAGTCTCCACAGGAGGAGGTCACCTCCGTCTGCCCCAGCACCAGATCGTATGCCGCCACCGCTGCATCTAGGATCTTCTTCGCCGCCCTCTCGGCGATCAAGACCTAATCGTGGAGCCCCCTGATGTCGTCATTCCAAGCCTAGACTCCATCTTTTGACATCGTCAGTAGCCCACACACCTCAACATAGAAAGCACCCAGAGCAGCTAAGACGATGCAATACAAAAAGGGGAAGGACGGGAAGGAACGGAAAGGAGGTGTACTTGTGATCTGGTTGCCTGTGGTGATCATTGCATCTCATGCTATGCGAGCCTCCTTGGCATTAACATTCTTGGATGCTCGAGCCGCATTGTCTCAAGAGGTATCAACCTTGACACGCACCCTAACCTCGCCACATCCGCCTCTTGAGCGGCCCTCGCAGCGTCCGCCCGAGCCCACTCAAGCTCTGCCCGCACCCATGCTAGCTCGGTCTTCGTGAGATGCTGACAGAATTCACTCTCATGGAGGATCCATGACTTTTAGGCAGCTCACTGGACCAACCTCTGTGAAGGAGAACATGTCAGGATTGGCAAAGTGCGATGAAAAAACTAAAGTGGGGGGGGGGGGGCGATGGAAAAAGAAGCAAGGTACTTACCCAACTACTAAGATTGTCCCTTTGCAATTGCTGGAGCACATCATCAAGGCTCACCCGCGTGCTGTAAAAATGAGAGCAAGAGTGGGTGGTGTCATCGCTGGCGTGCCCCCACTCGGCGAACTCTGCAGCACCCTCGAGCTGTACCCCAGCTCCTTTGTACGCTGATGCTCCACACTGCTCTAGCACCAGCAACACTTGAGTGACCACTGAGGTTGAGCTTTGCGATTGATGCCCTACCCTGAGCCTAGAACGACATCCATCATGGGAACCTCAATGTCAGGACCTCAAGAGCGATGCCCGATCTTGGGCCTTAATCACTTCTGCCGCAGACGCCCTAGCCGCCAATGCTGCAATGACATTCAAAGACATGTTGCCTCGTCCGATCAGGAGGGGAGTCACTTCCGGCGATGATTCCATGAAGATGACCTCACCGATTGCGCCGAGGAGCATCGTTGATCCCATTGTGGCTGGTTGAGAAGCAGAAAAATATCATCGCCAGACTAGCTCGCATCTTAGGAGCAACCGACAAGGGGAGCCAGTGCGGGAGCATTCCTACTGGAATGGGTGGAGGAGGGGGCTGCACCTCGGACGTCATTGAGCACTCCAGGACCAACGGGGCAAGCACCGATAACTGCACCACCACCTCCTGCTCCATCAACAACACGAGGCGGTCGAGGGCATTTGTGGAGTGGGGTGACCACCCTCACCGAACTCCTAGCCATGACGGAAACACAGGGCAAGTAGGTCCTACATCAAGCGACCCGTGAGAGACACACACAACACTTTTTTTCTCCAATGAAGGGATGGGGTAATCAAACTTACATCTCCAAGCGGTGAAATATGGTGGCCGACGCACTTCCGATCGTATGCAGAGCACCGGATGGGTGGGGCAGCGAATGAACCATCGCCTCGGAGGCGGTCGATTGGTCAGCCCATCGAGCCAAGGATTGTCGTTCCGTGCCTACCTGGGCAGGTGCCCGTGTAAGTGCATCTAGGCATTTCCTTGTGGGTTTTGGATGATCGATGACAAACAAGTCAAGAGATAATCAAATTTGCTGAGCGAGAGCAGGTCACATGGAGAAAAAGTTTGTCGGTACCCCGCAGACTGGGTACCCCCGCGCACAAGGAGAAAACGGCCAAGGACTCGGACTCTACTTGAGAGGATGAATCTGAGGCTGCCACGTCGTGGAGGGAAGGACCAGATCCTTCCTCTCTGCCGGGGTAAGCTCCCGGGCTGCCGCGTGGCCGGCAGAACTGGACCCTCGCCTCCCCGCTGAGGCGGGCTCCGAGGCCGCCACATGGCCAATCAGAACCTCAGGGCCAGGCCCACTTCCTCGCAGGGAGAGGCAACGGAACTACCGCGTGGCCCGCAGGGCTGAGCCTCCACCCCTCCACAGGGGTGGGCTCCGGATGCGCCACGTGACCTGTACCATCAAGTGCTCGACTCCCCACAGAGGCAGGCTCCAGCGCAACCACGTGGTGGACGGCCAACTCAGTGCGGTAGGAGGCCGCAGTAAAGGAAGACTTGCGCTGCTCGTCCAGGCATTAAAGTACGCGCGCCTTCCCCAGGCGAAGCGGAGTCGCGCATGCGTAAGTAAAGGCTCCAGTGTCCTATCTTGTCCAAGTAGCCAGTACAGACCCGCGCTGCAAGACAGACGAATGAGCTGCAAGGACAAGACGGGCGGGACGTGCACCGCCATCATCACCAACTATGTGTAGCCCTGGCGCACGACGCGGCGGGACAGCACATTGACGCCCCTGACAAAGGGAAGTAGATAGCATTTAATCCTAGATCTTGTATAGGATTTGGCTCTCCCCGGGACCACCTGTTGGGCCCTGGGGCCCACCTTGTGACTGCAGAGTCCTTGAACTATAAAAGGACTCGGCAGACGACCTTGGCAAGGGATCAAAAAATCAGACCAAGACTCATTCACGCTCAAGCAAGGTAATACACAAACACTCCGGTGGACGTAGGGTGTTACGCTCCGGCAGCCCGAACCATGTAAATCCCTCTGTGTTCACCATCCTGCTGCGCTCAATCTCCTGGGACTAGCCCTCGTGAATCCAAAGAACCTCCGCCGGTTGCTCTCTAAGCAGGTCCGCGGGAAGTGTCGTTTAAGACCTTCGACAAAGGTGATTGAAACATAAAAGGGGAAAGGTGGCTTTGATGAAAAAAAGAAAAAATTGAAGGACAAAAGACTTAGTTTAGAAAGTGTAGTCTTGGAGTGTGTGAATTATCCTCTGAAGATCTTAATTGTTGCATGAGAACAATGAGAGGGGTAACCAAAACTAAAATTGACACACACACCGGAGTAGTCTGTTTTACGCCGGTCTAGTCCGCACCGTACAATCACTTCACAGAATTGGCCAATTTTCCCAGTTGATCACTCACTGAACTAGTCCGTTCTTGAACGAACTAGTCTCTTATATGCTACTGTAACAAATCAGACTAGTCTGATAGCACACACACCAGTCTGAAGGTACTTATTATATCACATCGCACTTGTCCATTTTCACAACGGACTAGTCCATTATACCTTACTGTACCACTTTGGACTAGTCCGACCTTACCATGGACTAGTCTGATATTATAGGGTTTTTCACACCCTAATTCAAATGTGGGAACACTTCACCTAGGAGTGGCACGTCACCACACCGGACTTGTCCGTGGACCACCACAGACTACTCCGGGGTCACCAAAACATAAGGGTTACTTTTCATAACCTCAATAAAAAGAGGCCTCATGACTTTTTTACAATAATCAGGAACCCTGGCGCCGTCACTGCATCCAAGAGTACAAAAACACTCCTCTCCATACATTCTAATCCCCTAAGAGTCAAATCTTTGGGAGTTAGGCATTGGAAAAGGGAGATGAGGATCTCATTGCAATTGAGCTCTTGGGTCTGATTCGTCACACACTCTTGTTGATTATTAAACTTGTGAGAGCCCTTAACTTGTGAGGAAGCCCCATGAACTTAGTGATCACCCCTGTTGATAGTGGAGATCAAGTCGGCCTTCATGCTCACTTGATGAGGGAAAGGTTGGTTAAGACTCGGCTCTGTGTGGGTTGCCAACAAGGACGTAGATCCCTTGTGTGGGATTGAACCTCAGTAAAAATCGATTGTCTTGTGTGCTTTTTACTCGTACTTTTCATAATTGTCACTAGCTAGTGCATAATCCTAATCATACTTGTGATCCACATCAATCTTGTGTTCCAAGTGTTATTAAGTGCTTTCATATGTGTGAAAATCAATGAAAACATAAAAAAATTCAAGTTTGATCACTGTTCTACTGCACCACGGACTAGTCCATTCTCTGCAATTTGATAGCTTTTGATTAAGGGTTTTAAGAACCCAAAGAGACTATTCACCCCCCACCCCCCCTTTAAGCACATTCATTTGGTATCAGAGTCGGACTCTCTATCAAGAGACTAATCGCTTGGAGAGATGACGACCAGAGAGAAGGAAAACAAAATTCCACAAAAGCCCACCGATGAGGAATCTCAAGAAGCTAAGATGTCTGATGTGCTCAAAGAGTACGAGCATGATGATGAAAAAGTCCGCCAGCTCAAGGTACTTCTAAGGAGGAAGCTCATAAGCCAAAAGGGCAAAAAGGAAGACGAGAAGCCAAAGGGGAGTAGTAATCAAGAGTACTCCCGATATCCTTTTAATTACGAGTGTGTTAATTCTAACAATCATTATCTTTATATCCCCATGGGAAAACCTGCGCACTTTGATGGAAATGAATATAAAATGTGGAAGTATAATATGAAGATACATCTCATTTCTTTAAACCTCAGTCTTTGGCATATTGTGTGCACAGGTATAGATATCCTGAACACTGACGATGAACTCACCCAGGAGCAAGCTCAAGCTATCCATCGCAATACACAAGTCATGGTGATCACGTCATCACCAAGCCAAGATAAGTTCAACAAAGTTAATGGACTCAAGGTGACTAAGTCATATGGAACACCCTCAAGACGGCACATGAAGGAAATCGCTTCGTCGGCGAAGCCAAAATTGAGATGACTAAGGGGAGCTAGGGAGATTCACCATCGGGGATGGTGAAACTCCCCAAGAGATGTACAATCGCATGAAGGTTCTCATCAACAAAGTCAAAGCATATGGAAGCAAAAAATGGACTGACCATGAAGTGGTCAAGAGAATGATTAGAGCCTTTATGCCCAGGAACGTCACCTTGTGCTCCATGATCCGTGAAAGCTCGGGGTTCCACAAAATGATTCTGGATGAGCTATTGGGCAAAATCATTAATCATGAGATAATGGAGAAGCAAGCTCAATATGTAAAGAGTCTTGCCGAGCTCACCTCTTCCAAGAAGAAGGAAGTCGCACTCAAAGCAACTTGCAAACAAAAAGGAAAAGAAGTCCATGAGATGCAAGATGATAAAGACAGTGATGATGTAAGCACTGATATGGATGATGAAGAAATGGTTCTCTTCATCAAAAAGTTCAAGAGCATGATGAGGAGAAGAAGAGGTGACAACTCCAATGAAGGCAATAACAAAGACAAAGGAAAATCCAAAGCTAGGCGAACTTGCTATAATTGTGGCGAATATAAACACTTTATGGTTGATTGCCAATATGAAGAGAACAAGAAGAAGAAGATGAAAGAATATAAGCCACAAGATAAGAAAATGTTCAAAAAGAAGAACCAAGTGGGCCAAGCACACATCGGCAAGGAGCGGGACTCAAACGACGAGTCCTCCTCCGAGGATGAAGATGGGGTGGCTACCATTGCCATCAAGAAGCCTTCCATGAAGACCACTCTCTTCCCAAATTTAGGGGGATAGAAGGACTCGAACCACACTTGCCTTATGGCTAAGGAAGGCAAAAAAAGGTTAAATCTAAAATTTCCTCTTTAAATTCTCTTTAAGATGATGATTTTGACAGTAGCAATGAAAATGAACATATGCTCAAGGGTCTAAGTAAATGTGCACTTGCTAAAATGAAATTGTTGTCCGATGAGATATTTGAGAAGGAAGAGCTTGTCAACCGACAAGAAGATATGCTCATCATTCAAAAGGAGAGATATTATAAGGTTGAAAAAGCTCTTGAACTTGAAAAGGAAAGCAGTAAAGCACTTGAGCGTGCGCTAGCTTTGAGCAAGGAAACTTGCTCAAATCTTAATGATTTGAATATTGTACTTAAGGATGAACTTGTTAACTTGACGTAATGTTAACAAGAATCCTCAAGTACATGTTGAATCACTCAAGCAAAGTGCCCCCTCATCCTCTAAATGTTCACCTTCTTCAAATATCAAGTCCATTCCACTTAAGACATGTAATTGTGCTAACTTATTTCTAGACTTGAAAAATGAGTTTAAACTGGCACAAGACAAACATTCACCCAATGGTGGCATTTTTTATAAGGAGAAAATCAAATATGCACGTAGTGCATTTTTGGTTACTAGATCTCCCAACATCAAGGATGGTCTTGGATATTCTAAAGGTGAAAAGCAAATCGCTAGAAACCCCAAGAATAACAAGAAATGGATTGACTTTCTCAAGGAAAGCTCAAATAAAGTCAAGAACAACAAACATGTTCCTTCCCCACTTGAAGAAGCAAAAATTGAACCTCATATCATGTTCCATACTTTCAATGCCACATATGTTCCTATGAAGAATAAATTTAATCGTGTTTATGCTAGGTATGTTGGGCCACTCCACAAGAGTCCAAAATCTTGTGTGTGGGTGCCGAAATATCTTGTTACTAATGTCAAATGACCCAAGCATGCTTGGGTACCTAAAACCAAGTCATAAATCTGTTTTGTAGGCATATTCCTCTGGCGGTTCTAAATGGGTGTTTGATAGTGGATGCACTAATCACATGACCGATGAGAAGAAAATGGAATACAATGAAAATCAGGATCCAAGTAAGGGTATTTATGTTGGTGATAATAGCCAAGGAAGGAAGCTTAGAACTAGTAAATAGCTATATCACCTCAACAAACTCTTGCTCAAGTCTTACATATTGATTCATTAGATTATAATCTCTTGTCACTATCTCAGTTATGCGATAAAGGTTATAATTGTTTGCTCACTAACGAGGGTGTGACTGTTATTAGAAGAAGCGATGGCTCAGTTTCATTTAGTTGTATTTTAAAGAGAAAGCTCTATCTTGTGGACTTCACCACAGATAAAGCTCAACTTGACACATGCTTGATTGCAAAAACAAAATTAGGTTGGATGTTGCATAGACAGCTAGCTCATGGTTGTATGAGAAATCTACAGAAACTTCTAAAATGGGATCACATCCGAGATTTGAAGAATGTTGTGCTTGAGAAAGAGAGTTCATGCAGCGTGTGTCAAGCCAGAAAGCAAGTTGGAGCATCTCATCCTGCCAATAGCATCATGACAACTATAAGACTGTTAGAGCTACTACACATGGATCTCTTTGGCATGATCTCCTACATTAGCATCAGTGGTAACAAATACGGTTTAGTAGTTGTAGACGATTTTTCTAGATTCTTGGATATTTTTCTTGCATGATAAGGGAGAAGTACAACGTGTCCTCAAGAAATTCTTGAGAACAACTCAAAATGTGATCTCCTTGAAATTAAGAAGATAAGGAGCGACAACGGCACCAAGTTCAAGAATACTCAAGCTGAAGACTTTCTTACGAAGAAGGCATAAAACATGAGTTTTCGGCTCCCTACTCCCCAGAACAAAATGGGGTAGCCGAAATGAAGAATCGGAGACTTATTGAGATGGCAAGGACAATGCCACATGAATACAAGACCTCAAAAAGGTTTTGGGCGGAAGCGGTAAACACCACATGTCATGTGACGAATCGACTCTATCTCCATCGACTCCTTGCTAGGACTCCATGTGAGCTTCTTTTTTTTTAGCGCAGGACTTCATATGAGCTTTTTACCGGTAACAAACCTAATATTTATTATTTTCAAGTCTTTGGAAGTAAATAATATATTCTAAACAAGAAGCCTAGGAATTCGAAGTTTTCTTTGAAATTATATGAAAGTTTCTTGCTTGGTTATGATTCAAACACTTACACCTACCGTGTCTTTAAGAAAACCTTCGAGATTGTTGAAGTAGCATGTGTCGTAGTGTTTGATGAGACTAACGCCTCCCAAGTGGAGCAAGTTGATTGTTGAGTGCTAGGTGAAAAAGAAGCTTTGTGGCAAGCGTTGAAAAGGATAGCACTTGGATATGTTCGACTACAAGAGCAATCTCAATATCCAAGTGAACAATCTTCATCACAACAGAAGCCGCCAACACAAGACCAAGGTCAACCTCAAAAACATCAAGATGATCAAGACCAAAATTGAAGCAATGATCCAGAGGGAGAAGAAGAATATTAGGAAAATGAGGATGTAGACATAAGTCCCCAAATTCCTCACCCAAGAGTGCGACAAAGCGTCCAACAGGATCGCCCCATTGACAATATCCTTGGATACATCTCCAAGGGGGTAACTACCCGATCTCTTAATGCAAATTATTGTGAGCATTAGTCTTTTGTTTCCTCTTTGGAACCATTGAAGGTTGAAGATGCACTGTGAGATCCGGATTGGGTAATGGTGATGCAAGAATCACTGAATAACTTCAAAAGAAATGAAGTGTGAGAACTTGTGGAGCGACCAAACGCAAACGTTGTTGGTACAAAATGGGTGTTCCGCAAGAAACAAGATGAACACGACATGGTTACTAGAAATAAGGCACGACTTGTGTCCAAGGGGTACTCACAAGTTGAAGGTTTAGATTTCGATGAAACTTTTTCTCCCGTAGCTAGACTTGAATCTATTCAAATATTATTTGCCCATGCTACTCACCATAGTTTTAAGTTGTACCAAATGGACGTAAAAAGTGCATTTCTCAACGCTCCAATCAAGGATGAGGTGTACGTGGAGAAACTTTCTGAGTTCAAGGATCAAGAACTCCCTAACCATGTGTACAAACTGCGTAAAGCTCTCTATGGCCTCAAACAAGGTTCTAGAGCCTTGTATGAGTGCCTTAGAGATTTTCTAATTGACAATGGTTTTAAAATGTGAAAAGCTGATTATACTTTATTCACAAAACATTTTGATAATGATTTTTTCGTTTGGCAATTATATGTCAATGACATAAAATTTGGTTCTAGTAATAAGTTTTTTTGTGACGAGTTTAGTAAGATCATGACAGACAGGTTTAATTGTCATTGATGGGCGACTTAAAGTTTTTTCTAGGCTTTCGAGGAAAGCAACTTAAATAGGGTACCTTCATTTTCCAAACGAAGTATACCCAATATATCATCATATAGTTCGATATGAATAAAGCCAAGCCCATCAAAACTCCAATAGCAACAAACGGGCATCTTGACCTCAATGAACAAGGTTCAGATGTGGATCAAAAGGTATATCATCCTATGATTAGTTATTTATTGTATCTGTGTGCATCTAGGTATGATATCATGTTGAGTTTATGTATGTGTGCAAGGTTTCAAACCGCTCTGAAGGAGTGTCACTTGACACCCAACCTAGGTCTTTGGTATCCAAAAGGATCGAAATTCAATCTCAACGGATACTCCAATGCATGTTATGCCGGATGCAAAGTTGATAGGAAAAGAACCTTCAAGACTTTTCAATTCTTGGGTAGGTCTCTAGTGTCATGTTCGTCCAAGAAGCAAAATCCCATTGCCTTATCCACAGCCGAAGCAGAGTATGTTGCAGCAGGAAGTTGTTGTGCATAACTCCTTTGGATGCGACAAACTCTAAGGGATTATGGTTATAACTTGAACCATATTATGCTCCTATGTGGCAATGAGAGTGCCATAAAAATAGCCCATAACCCCTTTAAGCATTATAAAACCAAACACATTGACATGCGGCACCATTTATTGAGAGACCACTCCATCAAGGAAGACATTATAATTTCAAATGTTAGAACCGAGAAACAACTAGCTGACATTTTCACCAAGCCATTAGAGAGAAAAGGTTCAATGAGCTTAGGAAAGAATTAAATATTCTTGATTCTTGAAACGTGACTTGGAACATTGCATATCTGTTTGCTAGTAGTGTAGAACTTCAAACTACTCGAAAGATTCTGAAAATTATCTCCAATCTCACTTTTACTCTAAAACTACTTCAAATATTAGTTCTTGGTGAATCATGATCATAGTATGTTTGTTTTTTGCTTACTGACCATGTATCAAGAATATTTTCTAAATATATGTCCTTAAGACCAAACATTAGGCCTCCCCTAAGATTCACTTCAAATATCTTACCTAATTTCTCTGTTTGACCAGACAAGATCGGCCATATACTAGACTAGTCTCGTGTCCTGCCAATCTTGAGCATTTGACCATAGCTTGATGATTAAAAGTGTTTGTTGATCATGTCCTTTAAGGATATCCTCTACAATCATACCCTAATCATCATCCAACAGTTAAATATCAAATTCACCTTGATTTTTACCTTACTTCTCTGTTGAAGCGAACTAGTTCGTTTGTTATACCAGACAAGTATGGTATCTAGACTAGTCTGTCCTTGGTCCGCTAAACAGGACAAGTCCGGGGTACACCGGACTAGTTCGGTGTTCCCGTGACTTAACTGTTGGGATTAGCCCGAATCCCTCTTCTTCCTCCTCACTTCAACCCTAACACTCTCTCTCCTCCACTCAAGCTCCCAAGGCGATTTTTCATCTCCACCACAAAATCTTCGATTTCTCAAATGGGAAGGCTTGGAGGCACGTTGGGAAGTTCACCCCGGACTTCTCTGCCATTGGAATCTACCCTACTCCATTCATCGATCACTACTTGGTAAATACCTTGCCCTAACCCTAACTTTCAATTTTCTCTAGAATTTAGGCCAAATACTTTGTGCTCTAGGGTTTCAATACCACTCAGAATCCTCTGCATTGCAGTTTCCCTGCACTTTGAACCGTGTGCCCATAGATTTGATGATTTTTGATCACCTAGGGTTCATGCTGATGAACACCGTACTAGTTCGGGTTTCATGCGGACAAGTCCGGCATATCGGACTAGTCTGGATAAACCATGGACAAGTTCGGCTATTAACAACATTAAGCCTAATGTGTCGATTTTGTTGAGCTCTTTGAATCAATCCTTTTCTTGAGTTCTCATATAATCCTATCATGTGAAGAATCATGTTAGGGTCGGACGAAAGCATGTTTAGGGAGCTGAAGCTCGAGGCAACACGCCTAGCCTCATAACGTCAACTAGAGATTGATCAACAAAGGAGGACAAAATTTTGACATGACAAGGATGTCGGGGCCTCGGGTACCACTTCCCGAAGGAAGGTTCTAGCCAACAAGACCTGCGGGTAGGGCAAGCAGGGTGTCAACCAAACCTGCAAGGCCAAAAAAAAAGCAAAGACAAAGGGGAGGGTCCCGCAAGGCCATCGGGCCCAATTGAACCTTTGGAGATGACATCCCTGATGCATGACCGTAACCGTCGTCCCTCCGATGATGCTTTCATGGGCAAGGGGGTCGATAAAGCTAAGAAGCTTAGAGAAGTTGATGTGTACAACCACAACAAGATGGCGGCCGATCCACGTTTCTGGAGAGATTTTCATTGTGACTATTACCAAAATGTGTATCTCTGGATGAAGACATCGATGGCCAAGCATCATTTGATAGACTGGGAGTACATGGAAGGAAAAGAGAATGAGGCATTACATCAAGCTATTGCAGTTGTTGATCGACATGGATTGAAGGATCTCCTGGGTTTCAGGTAAGACTAGAACGATGAAGTTATAGCTCAATTCTATCCCACTTGCTATTTCTCCAAGTTTGTGTCCGATGAGACCACATGGATGACTCATGGCAAGAAATACTCAGTTGAGTATGAAGAATTTGCAGAGATACTTGAGTTGGGTTAATCTTTGAGCAACAAGCTTACTGTTCACAACTCCAAGGCCTTGGATGAGCTTCAGTTTCTATATGACACAGACTATCCATACAAGCCTCCTACCACCAACTACATGAAGTCATTCTTTGCCGTTCTGAATAGGGTGCTAATTAATACGATAGCACCCAAAGATGGTGATGCGGGAAGCATTCAAAGCTTCCTTCAAAACTTGATGCAAATCATTAGTGGAGATGAAGAATTCAATGTCTTTGACTATATCTACAATGATATACTACTGTCGAAGGTCGTAAACGACACTTTCCCCGAACTTGCTTAGGGAGCAGCCCGCGGAGGTTCTTTAGATTCATGAGCACTAGTCCCAGGAGATTGATCGCAGTGAGATGATGAACACAGAGGGTTTACGTGGTTCGGGCCACCGGAGCGTAACACCCTACGTCCACGGGAGTGTTTGTGTATTGCCTTGCTTGAGCGTGTATGAGTTTCGATCCCTTGTGAAGGTCGCCTGCTGAGTCCTTTTATAGTCCAAGGACTCTGCAGTCACAAGGTGGGCCCCGGGGCCCGACAGGTGGTCCCAGGGAGAGCCAAATCCTATACAAGATCTAGGATTAAATGCTATCTACTTCCCTTTGTCAGGGGCTTCAATGTGCTGTCCCGCTGCGTCGTGCGCCAGGGCTACACATAGTTGTTGATGATGGCAGGGCATGTCCCGCCCGTCTTGTCCCCGCGGCTCACTCGTCCGTCTTGCGCAGTGGGTCTGTACCGGCTACTTGGACAAGATAGGACACTGGAGCCTTTACATGCGCATGCGCGACTCCGCTTCGCCTGGGAAAGGCGCGCGTACTTAATGCCTGTCTGAGCAGTGCACTCTTTCCTTTACTGCAGCCTCCTACCGCATTGAGTTGGCCGTCCGCCACGTGGTCGCACCGGAGCCTGCCTCTGCGGGGAGTCGAGCGCCCGGCTGTACAGGCCACGTGGCGCCTCCGAAGCCCACCTCCGCGGAAGGGTGGAGGCTCAGCCCTGCGGGCTACGTGGTAGTTCTGGAGCCCTTTCCTGCGGGGAGACGGGCCTGGTCCCGGGGGTTCCAATGGCTACGTGGCAGCCCTGGAGCCCGCCTCGAAGGGGAGGCGAGGGTCCGGTTCTACCGGCCACGTGGCAGCCCTGGAGCCCGCCTCGGCGGGGAGGCGAGGGTTCGGTTCTGTGTGCCACGTGGCTGCCCTGGAGCCCACCTCGGCAGGGAGGCGAGGGTCCGGTCCTGTCGGCCACGTGGCAGCCCGGGAGCCTGCCCCGGCGGGGAGGTAGGATCTGGTCCTTTCCTCCACGACGTGGCAGCCTCGGACTCTGCCTCCAAGTAGAGGCTGAGTCCTTAGCCGTTTTATCATTGTGCGCGGGGGTACCCGGTCTGCGGGGTACCGACAGTGGCCCTCGAGCCCACCTCGGGATAGTCGTTGATACCGCATGTGGGGTCTTCTTCCTTATCTTCCCACGCTGGGGGTGCCACCAGAGCCTCAGTCCGTCGGTGCCCACCATCTTTGGTGAAAGGTCGACAGCAGGCCCTCTGGGGGTGCCACCGGAGCTTCAGTCCAGCGGTGCCCGCCATCTTCGTGGGTACTCTAACGATTATCGCCGGGATAACTCCTTGAAGACCTGCGTATAGATCAAATATAGGAGAAGTAATTCTGTCTGCTGGTCATTTCTCCCCTGCTCTTTTTTAGTGTCGTTTGACTTATGATCTTGGGCTGACTCATGGGGCTTGGGTAATTCAGTGCATCTGCACCTAGGACTCGCTATCCATACTACCTAAGGGTGGTCCATCTGGCCCCCAATACTCAGCTGCAGCGCTGGGGGGGGGGGAGGTGGGGGGGGGGGGCAGAGCGCGCAGGCTTAGGGTACATGACCAGGCTAAGCAGGCTGTGCCCTGGACCTCCCGCTTGGCGTAAGCCTTTCCTGGGGGAGACCGTCTGGAGACACAGGCCCCCGAGTATGGGAACATCTGAGGCCCCAGGCACATTGCAGGTACCTCAAGCAACCCCACCTGCAATCAGACAGCAAGGCTCCCACTATTGCTAAAGTAGGGAAAAATGACAGCGCCCATGATAGATCACGAGCTATGGTGAACTTACAGCAATATCATAAAAAATTAAAGATAATTTTTTGAATGACAAACCCTATACAAGGCAGGACAACATTCTTTCATTGCGGTTTCCCATAAGATGGGATAGACTTTACAAGGGGAACGACCCGGCCCGGGCGACAAAGGACGTCGAGTGCACCTACTCAGGGTTCTGGACCAGGCTAAGCGAAATGTGCACTCAGAGCTCCATCTCCCTAGCCTTAGTTACCCTAAGTACTGTCCCTAGACACTATGTACCTTTTACAATGAAAGAAAATTGTCCTAACACTGGTCTAGGGGTAGAACTTACGGAGGTGCTCGATGTTCCATGGGTTGGGCAGTCGCTCTCCATCCTCCGTAGCTAGGCGGACACACCCTGGGTGGCGTACCTTTGTAACCCGAAAGGGGCCGTTAGCCCCTTCCCGAGAGAGTATGCGATGCAACACTAGGTCATCTACCTTTAGCTCCCTATTCCGCACGGTCCTCTGGTGGTAGCGCCAGAGCGCCTGCCTGTACCGTGCATTTCGGAGAGCTGCTCTCACTCGTCCTTCGTCGATGAGGTCCACGTCTTCACGCCGGAGCTGGTCCTGCGTGGCTTCGTCATACACCCGGACATGGGGGGAGCCCATGGTAATTTCTGGGGGGAGGACGGCCTCTGCCCCGTACACCAGGAAGAAAGGCTTTTCCCCCGTAGCCCGGCTGGTTGATGTCCGGCTAGCCCACAGCGCACACGGAAGCTCATCTACCCAACATGCACCATGCTTCTCAAGGTGTGAGAATGTGCGAGTCTTGAGGCCCTTGAGGATCTCTGCATTGGCCCTCTCGACCTGTCCATTGCTCTCTGGATGAGCAACTGATGCATAGCAGACTTGGATCCCAAGGTCCTCGCAGTATTCCTAGAACGTTGCACTTGTGAACTAGGTCCCGTTATCAGTGATGATTCTGTTCGGGACCCCGAACCGGCAGACGATCGAATTGATGAATTTGACTGCTTACTGGTTGTTGATGGTGACAACTGGGGCGGTTTCCGGCCACTTGGTGAACTTGTCTACGGCGACGTAGAGGTACCGGAATCCTCCGATGGCTCTAGGAAAGGGTCCTAGGATATCCAACCCCCACAAAGCGAATGGCCATGAGGGAGGGATCATCTGCAGTGCCTGAGGTGGTGTGTTGATCCGCCTGGCATGGAACTGGCACGCCTTGCATCTCCTGACCATCTCGGTGGCATCCTGGAGTGATGTCGGCCAGTAAAAGCCATGCCTAAAGGCTTTACCAACCAGCGTGCGGGATGACGCGTGGTTTCCACACTTGCCTCCATGGATCTCTGCGAGCAAGTCGCAGCCCTCCTCCGGGGTAATGCATCGCAGCAGGATGTCGTTGGAGCCACGCCGGTAGAGATCCCCTTCCACCAGCGTGTACCTATTAGCCATGCGGACTATCCTTTCTGCCAGGGCATGTTCTTCGGGAAGGATGTTGTCTTTCAAGTAGTCCCGGACCTCTGAGATCCATGCATCGGGACTTGCTTGAGCCTCTGGATCTTGGGCGCCCGGTAGCTCGGAGCCCCCAGTGGCGCATACGATCCTTGGCGGACTCCTTGGTAGCAGGGCCGCCGGGACTGCCAGCTTCGAGGTGTTGGGCTCGCCCCCTTCGCCTGGTTCGGCTGCCCGGGCGGTTGGTCACGGTAACGTCCTTGCAAAGACTCCTTCAGGCACTAGGGCCCCTGTGGAGGCCTTCGTTGACAGGTCATCTGCGATTGGGTTGTCGGCTTGCGGTACATGGCACAGGTCCAAGACTTTAAAGTCCTTCTCCAGCTTCCGGACATGCAGCAAGTATGCTGCTAGCTGAAAGTCATTGCAGCTGCACTCCCCTTTTGCTTGCTTGATGATCAGCTGGGAATCACCTTTAGCCAGAAGCTGACGGACATTGAGAGTCAGGGCAGTCTTTAGCCCAAAGATTAGGGCCTCGTATTCTGCCATGTTGTTAGTCACCTTGAAGTCGAGGAGCACCATGTACTTAAATTGCTCCCCAGTCGGGGTGAGGAGCAGGACCCTGGCCCTGGCCCCCTTCTTCCGCGAGGAGCCGTCGAAGTAGAGCGTCCAGGGGGTTTTGGTGGAAACTGGAGCCTTGGGCACCATTTCTCCGTTATTCGGGCCCCCCTGAGTTGCTTGGCGATGGAGTCCATTCTGCCAAGAAGTCTGTCAGTGCTTGGCTCTTGACTGCATGTCGAGGTAAGAACTCTAGCTCGAACTCCGACAACTCTGCTGCCCACTTGGTGTTGTTGCCAGTCGAGTTGGGGCTGTGGAGTATGGTCTTTAGTGGGAAGGAGGTGACCACTGAAACCCGGTGAGCCTGGAAGTAATGCCGGAGCTTCCTCAACGCTATGAGCACTGCATACAACAGTTTGTGTACCTCCAGATATCCTGTTTTTGCTTCATGGAGGACCTCACTGATGTAGTAGACTGGCCGTTGGGAGGTTCGAACCCTCCCTGGGTGGTCCGGGGCTCCTTGTAATGCGTCTGCATCCTAGGGAATGTGGCCCTCAGGATCTAGTCGGACCTCCGGGGGCTGGGACCCGGAGGGCACTTGGTCACTGGAGCACACAGCGAGGGGGTCCTCTGCTGGGTCTGGGCCCTGAGGCTCAGCTTCCTCCTCAGGGGCTCCCTCGGGTGCTTGCTGCGGCAGTAGCTCCATCCGCTCTGCAACCAAGACCATGCTGACCACCTCCGTTGTTGCGGTGATGTACAGCAGGAGTGGTTCGCCGGGTTCTGGTGCCACCATGATTGGTAGCATCGTCAGGTGCTTTTTGAGCTCCTGGAACGCCGCTTCCGCTTCCTCGGTCCACATAAAGGGACCCGACTTCCGTAGAATCTTGAAGAAGGGCAGCGCTCGCTCAACCAGTCTTGAGATGAACCGGCTGAGGGCTGCCAAACACCCTGCAAGCTTCTGCACATACTTGATGCAGGCCGGTGGCTGCATCAGTTCTATTGCCTTAATCTTCTCTGGGTTAGCTTTGATTCCTCAGTGCAAGACCAAGAAACCAAGGAGCTTCCCTGTAGAAACCCCAAAGACGCACTTGTCGGGGTTCAGCATCATGCGTGTCGTGCGCAGCTTGCTGAAGACTTGGGCTAGGTTGTCTAATAAGGATGTGCGGGCTCTAATCTTTACCACGATGTCATCGACATACACCTCTACCATATCTCTAATGAGGTACCCAAATGTCTTATGCATTGCACGTACAAAGGTGGGGAGAGCATTCTTAAGTCCATAAGGCATGGAGACATAGCAATACAGGCCATCTACTGTTATGAAAGCAGTGTGTTCCTCATCTTCCCTAGACATTGGTATTTGGTGGAAACCAGAATATGCATCTAGGAAACACAGAAGATCATAGCCTGATGTTGAGTCTACTATTTGATCTATCCTAGGAAGAGGGAATGGATCCTTTGGGCATGCCTTATTGAGGTTGGTGTAGTCGATGCACATCCGGAGTTTAACGCCAGCCTTGGGGACGACAACAGGGTTGGCCAACCACCGTGGGTGGTGGACCTTCTGGATGAAACCAGCATCGAGCAGCTTCTTGATTTCTTCACGGATGAAGTTATGCCGCTTAATGGACTATTTCCTGGGCTTCTGCTGTACCAGTCGGGTGTCGGGGTAGATCTTCAGATGGTGCTCAATCACCTCCCTGGGGATCTCGGGCATTTGTGATGGTTGCCATGCAAACACATCAACATTGTCCCGAAGGAAGGTGACGAGCGCGAGTTCCTATTTGCTGTCCAGGTTCCCCGCGATGCGGGTTGTTTGGGCAGCCTTGGAGCCAATCCTGACGACCTTTACCGGGATGTCGTCGTCGACTGGTCGCACGCGTGGTGCAGAAGTGGAGGCCCGCTGCGTTGGGCCTTGTTCTGGTCGACTCTCCTTCACGCCTCCTGGAGCCAGGGCCCTCCCTGCTGTGAGTGCCTGGAGCTGCTCCAAGGCGGATACTGCAGCTCAGCGGTCCCCTCTGACCCTGAGGACGTCGGAAGGCATCGGCATCTTCAGGATGACGTAGCCGTAGTGGGCTATAGCCATGAACCTGTAGAGAGCCAGTCTTCCGATGATTGCGTTGAAGGGGAGGTCGACGTCCGCCACGTCGTACAAAATGCTCTCCGTACTGTAGTTCTCCGGGGTCCCAAAGGTCACCGGGAGGTGGACGTTACCGTACGGGTGGATTTGCTCCGGTCCGACACATGAGAACGGGCTCAAAGGTGTGAGCCGGGACATCGGCAGCTACAACTTCCGAAAGGCCACCGTGGAGATGAGGTTGAGGCTTGCCCCACCATCAATCAACATGTGAAAGACCTTCACGTTGGCGATGGTCGGGGACACATGCAACGAGAGTACGCCTGCTCCCGCCATGTTCTTCAGGCAGTCAGAGGTGTTGAAGCTGATTGCCGTGCTCATCCACTTGTGGTGGGGAGCCGGGCTCGGAGTGGGGGCCACTGCGGCCACTGCCCGTCGCAGAGTCTTCACTGCGTTTCGGGACATGGGATCTGTGGCACCCCTGTAGATGACGTGTAGAGTCATGCGGCGCTCCTTATCATTCTGGAGTCGGAGTCACCACCCTCGAAGATGGCCTTCACCGCCCTCTGGGGTTCCTGGAACCCCATCTAGCTGTCATCCTCCTTTTTAGGATCGACCTTCTGTTTGCCCTCCCTCTGGCGGGGAGGCGCGCCCTCCTGGCGCTGCTGCTTCTGTTTCTGCTCGCGGAAGCGCTCCGTGAACTTCTTCACTTCTCGACACTCGCTAGCGCTATGGCTATTTGTGCGGTGCACCGGGCACTTGAAGTCAGGCTCCTCGGGTTCTGGTGACTGCTGAGGGCACTTGTCTCGGCGCGGCGCCCGGGCTCCGCCGGGTGCCGCGGCCGCCACCGCATGGGCTCCGGGCTTTGGCTTGTTTTTGCCATTGACCTTCTTATTCTTCTTGCCGCTGCTCTTTGCAGAGGCTCCTTCCTCAGTCGGCATGGCCTCCCTTGCCTCTGAGGAAAGTTGGGAGTGCCAGTTACGTCCCTCAGCTGCCCTAGCACATCTATCTGCTAGGGCGAACAGCTCGGAGACATCACGCACTTCATGTGTGGCTAGCTTCTCGAGCATCTTCTTGTCCCTCACACCCTGCTTGAACGCAACAATAACAGATGCGCTAGCGACATGAGGGATGGTGTTCCGTACCTGATAGAACCACTAGATGAATGATCGCAGCGACTCTCCAGCGCGCTATCTGAGGGCGTGGAGGTCAAGCTCTGTGCCGGGGCGCTTGTAGGAACTATCGAAGTTCGCCACGAACTGTCATCAAAACTCATCCCAGGAGGTTATGGACCCCTGGGGCAGGTTCATGAGCCATGATCGAGCTGGGCCGGTCAGGACGATGGGAAGTAGTTAGCCATGATGGCCTCGTCGCCTCCTACAGCTAGTATCGCGGTGGACTAGATCTGTAGGAACTCGCTTGGGTTGACGCTCCCGTCGCACTTCTTCGGCATGTGTGGCCGGAACTTTCGTGGCCAGACCACGAAATGGAGGTGAGGTGCTAGAGCTGCACACCCTTGGCTGGGGCTGGCTAGCGCCGGTCATGCCACTGCATACCCTTGGTGAGCAGGTGGGCCTGTGTACACCTGACGCTGGGGCGGTGCAGTGTACGCCTGTGGAGGTGGAGGCGCGACGTATGCTTGGTATGGTGGAGGCATGGCGTGAGCCTGGGGCTCAGGGCCTGGCGCACTGTAATCTGCCTCGAGGTTGCGCTGCTGCTCCCTCTGTCGCGCGATGGTGACTCGGCAGTCTTCTCCTGACCTGCGGCGTTGCAGCCCGGTTCTCAGGTCTGTTGTCGAGATCCTGGTCGAGCACGAGTCTGCCATCCATCGGTCAACTGTTGGAGTCTGTGACAACGACACATGCATCGGCTGGGCATGTGTCTCCCTTGGTGGAGGTGTGTTGAGCGCAGCGGTGACGAGGTGGTCGACGTCGTTGATCCACTGCTGAGCTACTCCCCGAGGAGCATCCCCAGCAGGTGGGTTGTGGAGTAGCGTGCGCGCTGCTGCAAGCACACTCTCCGAGCTCGCAGCCGGCGGCGCCGTAGCTACCGTCACGGCTGGAGAATGCCGTGGTGTGGCGTGCCAGCCTGCAGCCGGCGAGGTGACAGAAGGGCGACGTGAAGGTCCCGACCTTGCTGCTCTACAACGGGATCCCGCCCTAGAGCGAGATGATGCCTGGTCCTCAGCTACTGTCTGTCGCCGTGACTGCGGCCTGGATGAACCAGCGTTGGAATGGCCGTTCACCATTGCTGCTGGTGGAAATCTTCACGGGGAAAAAGCCCCCTACCTGGCGCGGCAAATGTCGAAGGTCGTAAATGACACTTCCCCCGGACCTGCTTAGGGAGCAGCCCGCGGAGGTTCTTTAGATTCACAAGGGCTGGTCCCAGGAGATTGAGCGCAGCGAGATGATGAACACATAGGGTTTACGTGGTTCGGACCACCGGAGCGTAACACCCTACGTCCACGGGAGTGTTTGTGTATTGCCTTGCTTGAGCGTGTATGAGTTTCGATCCCTTGTGAAGGTCGCATGCTGAGTCCTTTTATAGTCCAAGGACTCTGTAGTCACAAGGTGGGCCCTAGGGCCCAACAGGTTGTCCCGGGGAGAGTCAAATCCTATACAAGATCTAGGATTAAATGCTATCTACTTCCCTTTGTCAGGGGCTTCAATGTGCCGTCCCGCCGTGTCGTGCGCCAGGGCTACACATAGTTGTTGATGATGGCAGGGCATGTCCCGCCCGTCTTGTCCCCGCGGCTCACTCGTCCGTCTTGCGCAGTGGGTTTGTACTAGCTACTTGGACAAGACAGGACACTGGAGCCTTGACTTGCGCATGCGCGACTCCGCTTCGCCTGGGGAAGGCACGCGTGCTTAATGCCTGTCTGAGAAGCGCACTCTTTCCTTTACTGCGGCCTCCTACCGAATTGAGTTGGCCGTCCGCCACGTGGTCGCACCGAGCCTGCCTCTGCGGGGAGTCGAGCACCCGGCTGTACAGGCCACGTGGCGCCTCCGGAGCCCACCTCTGCGGAAGGGCGGAGGCTAAGCACTGCAGGCCACGTGGTAGTTCCGAAGCCCTTCCCTGCGGGGAGACGGGCCTGGCCCCGGGGGT
Organism: Tuctoria greenei; assembly: GCA_036927565.1. NCBI lineage: Eukaryota > Viridiplantae > Streptophyta > Magnoliopsida > Poales > Poaceae > Tuctoria > Tuctoria greenei. The sequence continues at coordinate 135,311,796 of JAYESD010000001.1, read as the reverse complement.
TCCAATGGCTACGTGGCAGCCCCGGAGCCCGCCTCGGCGGTGAGGCGAGGGTCCGGTTCTGCTGGCCACGTGGCAGCCCCGGAGCCCGCCTCGGCGGGGAGGCGAGGGTCCGGTTCTGTGTGCCCTGTGGCTGCCCCGGAGCCCGCCTCGACGGGGAGGCGAGGGTCCAGTCCTGCCGGCCACGTGGCAGCCCGGGAGCCCGCCCCATCGGGGAGGTAGGATCTAGTCCTTCCCTCCACGACGTGGTAGCCTCGAACTCTGCCTCCAAGTAGAGGCCGAGTCCTTAGCCATTTTCTCCTTGTGCGCGGGGGTACCCGGTCTGCAGGGTACCGACCACTACCAATGCTCTTTAATATTTGTTGTTTCAGACAAACAAATGAACTGAAAATGAACTAGCTACTGCTATCAGAACGACATCTATTTGATACCGGAGGGAGTATTCAACATTGCCCACACACTGAACCGCTCATGTTTCTATACTCCCTACATAATGTATATCATTGAACATGTCACTAGGTTGGAGTTTGTCAAGGATGTCCCTCATGCCAAGCTTTGTCCTCAAATTCCTACAAATCTTCCACAGTCCACCTCTACAGCGCAGCACTCTACTCAAGCAAATCCAGCAGGTGCCTCTTCTACTACAGTCCGCTCATCCTCCAGAGGCTCCAATAGCGGCATTCTAAAGATGTTGCGTGCCATATTCAACTCTTGCCGAAAAGTGGAGATCAAGCAACACAATGAGATCAACTAGAGGCAAGCGAGGAAAAGACACTCTCGCTACATGAGGGACAATGTGACAACCATATGTCAGAAAATTGAGATCTCACCCATTGGCTCCTCAGAGATTTCAGAGGACTCGGATGAAAATATCACTAAGATGCCACAACTTACAAATGATGAACTGGAATACTTTGGCATTGGTCCTTGTTGGTATTTCTTAACGTCTACAGTTGATCCGAGCAACCAAGGCTAGTACTATAGAGGCACTAGGCTAACCTAAGCCAAAGCAAGATGAGTTTCGCAAGTGCATAGAAAGTACCGTGGTAGCATTTTACCCCAGAGTATTCCCTAAGGTATCATATTTGTTTATCCCAAAGGAAGGCGAGGGAAGAATGGCAAGATCAAAGGAAGAATAGGGTGTTCTAGTGAGGGATCCAGTAGGATGGGTAAATGATGCAATGGGGGTAGTCTGACACACACCTAAGCATCTCCTAGTGGAGATCAAGTAAGAGATGGATCTACTCCTGCTGTGCTTTAAGTATTCATATACAAAGCCTACTAGTGTACATATGAGTATGTTAACAATGAATACTAGGGCCTATTAGTATGCTACTGATTGGGATTATTGTTTGATGTATCCTATATATGTAACATTTATCAGTTTAATATATTATAATAGGGCAACCTTGGTCCTGATGTTTTTCTTTTTAAAACAAATACTAGGGCTTAGTGGCCCAACACATCGGGCACCGATTTACCCCTGACAGCATCAGGATGATTCCCGCCTCGAGACTATAGCGTAGCCGAACGTGGGGGATTACGAAGGACGTACAAAGCTGTCACCACATGTCACCTACTTCTACAACTCGCTCGTCTGCAAGACATCAAACGCTACTTAACTATCTAACCATCACGCTTACATGTTAAGTAAATACCTTAAGAGCTACAATACAAGTACCGTCTTAAGGAAATGACTAACCTAAATATCGTTAAAACCAATGTTGGGATCAAGCACTAAATTACTCATATTAACATAATCATATTAATACCTAAATAGACTATAGTCGTGGTGTATGATGTTTATGGTAATATAATAAAGGCATTATAACAGGACCATAATGACATCTACACCTATCACGTACATGGACTCCATCTTCTGGTCAGGTGCGTATGAATCAGTCTTCACCTCCTTTAGGGCACCACAGGAGAGCGTCACGCCTCAGCTGATCGGGTTTAGTGCCAGGACTGCGTCAACCGAGCCAGGGGGTCGGCCAACCTGGTCCTGGCCCCCCTCGGTTGTGGTTTCTCTGGGTGACTAATAAATGGGCCCATGCTTCATCTCCGTGTGAATCGACGTTAGATTCCCTCGGATACGCCTGGGAACGAGTCCATAGATCCATGTGATGCCACATGTCATCGCGTGATTGGTTGGGGTGACACTTTTTAGGATTACTCCCCTCATTCTCCATAAATTCTGCATAAAAACTCTTGCATGCACTATTTCTCCAAGTACAAGTGGAATTATGTCGAATCTAACTATGATGTGTGTAAGATATATTTATTCCTTTACATAATGGAGTTATTGATAGTCGAAATTGGTATAGAAGGATCGGCAACAAACTCCCCCAAGCTTACACTTTGCTCGTTCTGAAGCAAAGATAAAGACTTAGGTTGCTGATCAAGAGTTGCTACAATGTTCTATTTTTCAAAAGTACCAAGTGCACAACAAACTATTCTTCCTTGCATTGAATAAATTGGCTATGGTACCTCATCATTTTTCTTAGTCATCGTGGGCCTTATGCCTCTTCTTTTTCTTGGGTGGTTGAAAGATAGAACATCAAAGTGAGCATGCATCACCTAATGTTTAAGTTCCACTCTAATTCCCTGAGAATTTTCAATGGTGTTTGAATTTAAGTTCCTTAAATGATGCACTCAATCACTCCTATGCGGGAAGTGGTATTTGTATCCTCACCGGGGAAATGCCTTTCCTGTCCTACATCTAAATAGGGCTTATATGTGGAGCTTGGTAGGGATCAATAGTAGGCATATTTGCAACACATTTATTTCTAAGTCAAAAGAGTAAGCCTTCGGAGGAAACAAATCATACTTTTGATCAAAAATTGTGCAAGTGTGATGGAATATTTGTGGAGTGGAAATATGAAGATAACTCCTTTGTATGTGTGAAAATATATGAAGCACGTTAACTCCCATTGGGAGCCACGGGTTCTATTTATAGATGACCAGGTTGACGAGTTACAACCGAGGATTACAAACGTGATCAGTCCGGTCTTATCTCCAAGAGTCCTACACATATACAATGTGACATGGCAGAGCTTTTCTTAACAAATTACAACTCTATCTCTATCTGTACTTGTAGATATATTTCTTCTAACAGCCCCCCTCAATCATAACTTTATTAAGTTAAGATTGCGCTAAAATTTTTCTTGCAGCTGAACAGACAAAAGGCTTGGTGAATCCATCAGCTACTTGATCTTTCGATGAGATTTGCCTGACTTCCATTAGTTTATTGACCATCTTCTCTCTTAAAAAATGATTGTCAATCTCGACATGTTTATTCCTTTTATGAAAGACTGGATTAGCAGTTAAATAGGTAGCTCCTAGGTTATCATACCATAATTGGGGTACTCCACTTTCTTTTATTCCCAACTCCTTGAGAATAAATTGTAGCCAGATCAATTTAGAGGTTGTATTAGCAATAGCTTTGTATTCACCCTCAGTAGATGATCTGGAAGCAGTAGGCTGCTTTTTAGCACTCTACGAAATCAGATTTGGTCCAAAAAATATTGCAAACCCCCCAGTTGAATGTCAGTCATCTATATTTCCAGCCCAATCGACATCCGAGAAGGCACTGAATCTAGCTATCATTGATTTTCGAAACAAAAGTCCAAGCTTGATTGTTTTTTGTATAAACCAAAGAATTCGTTTAACAGCCGTCCAGTGTACCGATGTTGGTGCATGCAATGACTGAGAAACTTTGTTCACAGCGTAGGCAAGATCTGGTCTAATGATTGTTAGATATTGCAAAGCTCCAACGACTCTTCTATAGTTGGTGCTATCCTCTGAACCCATCAGATCTCTAGTATAAGCCGAAAGTTTCTCAGATGTGACCATTGGTGTGGAGACTGGCTTACATTTAACCATGTTTACTCTTCTAAGTATGTCTCGAGCAACTTTTCTTGCGACAGCACCGGCCCCTCCTGAACTTTTCTAACTTCAACTCCAAGGAAATAATGTAAATTACCAATATCTTTTAAAGCAAAACTGTTATTTAATTCCTCCAACAGCTTATTCACCGCATCTTTTGATGAACCTGTCACTATAATATCATCGACGTACATCAACATAATCCTTCAAGAAAATAAAGAGTGAATGGTCTATCTTTGAGGAGGTAAATCCCAGCTGCTGAAATTTTGAACTCAACCTCGAATACCAGGCTCTTGGGGCCTGTTTAGGTCCCTATATTGCCTTTTTCAGCTTGCACACATACTGAGGTTTGTCCTTATCGTCATACCCAGAAGGCTGCTTCATATATACTTCCTTCTAAAATGCCATGAGAAACGCATTCTGAACATCTAATTGCCTCAGACACAATTATTTGATACAGCAATGGAAAGAACTAGTCGAACCGTGGCAACTTTTACTACAGGGCTGAAGGTGTCCTCGTAATCTATTTCATATCTTTGCTTGAACCCTTTTGCTACTAGTCGTGCTTTGTATCAATCAATAGTGTCATCAGCCTTTCTTTTTATCTTATAGACTCATTTACAGTCAATAAGATTACTTTCTTTCTTTGGGGAAACTAAGCACCAGGTCTCATTGTTTCGTAATGCCTCATATTCAACATTCGTTGCCTGTTTCCACTTTTCATGATTTAGAGCCTCCTGTAAACTCTATAGCTCATCTGTAAGAGAAAAATACGAATATCTAATGGTACCATGGGTATAAATTTTAGGAACCGAGATACCTCACTGCTGTCGAGCACGTGGATGTTGCACAGGTTGAGCAACAATATTTTCCTCCTCATTTGATCCTTATTCAGACTGCACGGGCAAATCGGTGTCGAATCCTGCGCTTTGCTCCTCACTACTCGACACGTGTTGCTGTTCCACCATTGGCATGTGCTCTCCAGACACATGGCGCCAGTGCACAGGCGAATCAGTGCTCGATGTGACAGACCGTCACATGGGACTCCGTACTGCAGGCTGCGCCTGCTGTTCTGACCCCAGCATCAACGTTGGATCCCTTGCCAGATCATCATCGTGTTCAGCGTATATGGGACCTGCACAATCTCCTGGAAAAATGCTGGGTGCACTTGCAATATTTTCCACGGATTCTTGTTGTTCGTCAGTAAGGTTAGACTGACTGTTCTGTTCCTCCGATTCCTGCAGCTCACCACTTCCAAATGTTGGGTTAGTAGCATTAGCCATTTCAGCAGTACCTAATTTATTTCCCGAAAAATCAAAACATGGGTGAAGGCTAGGTGGTAAAAGAAGAATTTCTATCCTAAGTCTAGTCCTAGCATATTTTCATGTTGTTGTGCAAAAGGGAATACATGTTCATCAAAGTCAACGTCTCTAGAGATGTATGCACATCCTGTTTTGGGTTCAAGACATTTGTAACCCTTGTGCATGGGGCTATACCCGAGAAAGACACATTGTGTATAACGAAAGGATAATTTTTGGTTATTGTATGGTCTAAGATTAGGCCAACATGCACAACCGGAGACTTTGAGATTTTTATAGGTGGGTTTTTGGCCAAGGAGACACTTGGTTGATGTTTTCATCTTAATCACATGAGAGGGAAGGGTATTGATGAGTAGTACAGCTATTATGAAGGCCTCGTCCCAGAATTTGAGTGGTATAGATGCGTTTGCTAGCAAAGTCAAGCCAATTTCCACAATGTGGTGATGTTTCCTCTCTGCTGCACCATTCTGTTGGTGTGCATGAGGGAATGAGACGTGATGGATGACGCCTATTTCCTGAAAGAAGGAATTTAGTCTCTCAAACTCACCACCCCAATCGGTTTGGACAGTGTGGATTTTTTTATTAAGCTGCCTCTCAACTAGACTTTTGACCTTGTGGAATATTTGGAATACATCAGATTTATTTTTTATCAGGAAGATCCATGTGTATTTGCTTAAGTCATCAATGAAACTCACATAGTATATATTCATATTGACAGAGTTTGGGGCAGGTCCCCATACATCTGAGTATACAAGCTCAAGAGGATGAGAAGAAATACTAGTTGATCTAGAGTAAGGGAGCTGATGACTTTTAGCTTCTTGACATGAATCACAAATGACACCACGACTTGAGCTCTCTGAGAAAGAAAGCTCATTATTCTTTAGTACATGTTCGACTATTGGATAGGATGGATGACCCAACCGGCTATGCCAGGAGTTTACGAACGTCTTGATGGAGGCTAGGCTATTTTTTGACAAGACTTATTTGAAACTTGATTGGATACAGACCTCCTTCACACTTGCCTTCAAGAATTGTTTTCTTCGTGGCTCGGTCTTTAAGAAAATACCACGGATGATATTCAAAGAACACATTGTTATCCTTTCCAAGTTTATGGACAGAACAGAGGTTTATTTTGGAGCTAGGTACGTAAAGGACATTATCAAGATATAATGATTTTTCAAGAGATAAATTGAGGACTTGCCAATATGACTAATGCACATATCATTGCCATTTGCAGCCTGAATTTGATCTTTCCCTTGATATTTTTCTCTCAATGTGAGTTTGTCCAGATCACCAGTAAGGTGGTCAGTGGCGCCATTGTCGGTATACCAATTGATATCCACACCATAAGAAGGCATAGCTGCTCCAGATGAAGTTTTCCTCCTTCAGATAATCTTCATCATATCGATGCCAACATATAATTGCTTGGTGGTTCAGTTTCCCACAGATTTGACAAAACACTTTTGGTGTCTGTCCAGATCTTCCTTAAACCGATCTTGTATTACCACTACTTCGGCCACCTGTGTTCTGACCACGTCTGTAGTTGCCTCTACCTCCTCTGGCCGTGTTTCTGCCACATCCACGACTTCGAATGGTGGAGTTTGCAGATGGGAAGGTGTTCTGTTCTACTTGAAGCATGTCCTATCGGTTTTCGTATCCTAGGGCTTGAGCATACAACTCATTCACAGAAATTTGATCTAGTCTTGCCATAATAGAGGACATTAGCTGCGTGTAGTCAGAATCAAGACCATTCAAAATATACGAGATTATTTCTTCATCATCAAGTATTTTTCCGATGGATGCAAGTTCATCTGCATACCACTTCATCTTGGCAAAGTACTGGGTCATTGTCATATTTCCCTTTTTTTTGTTTGTCAAAGCGAACCTAGGATTAGCCACTTTGCTCCGGACTGAGGTGCAAAGGATTCTTGCAATGCTCTCTAGGCTTCTGCGGAAGTTATTGTTGTGGCAATGTGTGCTAATACTTCCTTCGAAAGAGAGTTTAGCAAATAGGATAATACCTGTTGATCCTCGGCGATCCATGTCGCATACTCCGCATTAACAACAATTTCAGTGTTTTTATCTTCATTGGTGGTGGTAAGATTACTGGACAGTTCCTTGACATTTCCATCAAGATAGTGCATCAATTGTGCACATCTCAACACCAGGAGGAACTATGCTTTCCATAGTAGGAAATTTTCCCTGGTAAGCTTTTCAGCTAGCGGCGGTCCAAGCGCTGCCATGGTCATCGTCGTACTCATGGACATGTTGAAGAACTTGGCTAGAAGTAGAAGAGGCAGGCATTGATTACCATGTGAAAATATATGAAGCACGTTAACTCCCATTGGGAGCCATGGGTTCTATTTATAGATGACCAGGTTGCCGAGTTACGATCGAGATTACAAACATTATTAGGCCAGTATTATCTCCAAGAGTCCTACACGTATACAACATGACACGGCAGATCTTTTCTTACCAAAAGGCAACCTATCTCTATCTATACTTGTAGATATATTACTTCTAACAGTATATACTCTCTTTATTATGAGGATGAAACATGGCTACTTATTCTCTCTTTTTTTCTCATGCTCTTGTACAAGAGCATGCACTTTTTTTTTTGTCGTCATGTCTTCTACTCCTCTTTTCTTTTCGATTTTGAAGAGAGTATTATGCATGGAAATCATGGAGTCTTTTGATGGTGGAATGGTATGATGAAATTTTGCTAACTTTTAGTGTAGAAGTTTAGCATGTGCTCGTGCAATTTTGATCTTAAAAGAATGAAAAGATTCTCACAGAGGTCTACACTAGTTTGACTAGGCTCAATGTGTAAGGCAAATAGCATATGCATGGGGTTTGTCAAATTCAAATCATCATATGTCTTTGGTAGGAATTTCTATCAAATGAGGAACTCCCATTTAGATTTTCTCCAAAAATCAAGTTTCACTTTTAACTAGGATATTAGCAGCTCTTATCACTACATCATATCCCACAACAACCTAGAATTTGGACTTAAGCTTTTGCTACCCACAAATTCCATGTTTTAAGGCAAGAATATTCTAAGCCAATAAACGTAATACTTGGAGATACTAAGTCGTGTGCAAGGGACTAGAGAAAATAAAACAGAGCAACTATTCATTATTTCAACTTATGTAAAGTAAAGAAATATTCTTATTGCACATCTATTATTTTATTAACCTAACCTATACTACATTATTTTTAGATGCAAATATAGTGGAAAGAAAGAAATAAACTAAAGGACTGCAAATGGGATGTGATACAAGTTACCTCAAGTTGGAGTTCTCCCCGAAGCTTGTTCTTCTCAATCTCCGTGGTAAGGGTTGAACCCTTGATGATGGAAGTAGGCCATGAGGTCGGCCTGTTGTTGCTGCAATGTAGTGTTGATGTTGTTGAACTGTGCATCGATTTGTTGCTACCAGTCGTAGGTACCTTGGATGTGGTCTTGAAGTGTGTTAAGGGTGTCGCCTTTTTTCACTTCAAGATCTCCAATCCTTTCAGTGAGTTTCGCCATTTCTTGGCCAAGGTCGCGAGGACCTCAAGCCGAAAAGTAACGACTTGTACTCATTGGTTGAAAAGGCAAGCTACTAGAGCTTGAGTTGGAACTGTAAGGGTCCCATCTCCCTCTGGTGGTAGTCCACTCTTGTCGCGATGATCCTCCAGCCTCATACGTTTGAGGTCGGGTCCAGCCGGGTGCATCATCCTTCAGACGCACTTCCTCTTGGTATTCATAGGTGGGAGTAGATCACAGTGGCATCTCCATGGCTGATCTTTGTGAATGGCTTCTTGTGACCGTGCTAGAAACATTACTCCTATGAACTCTTTGATAGGTTGAAGAGCAACGGTTAGTTGTTGGCACTTATATAAATGAAAAATCCCGGTTAGGTAAGCGAATTTCATTTATATTTTCGGGATAGAAAAACACTAAGGATCCATCTAGATCATGTTTAATAGTGTGTCCTAGCACTATATATTCCTCATCTATTAAGTAGCGGCTTGTTGAGATATATTCAATTGAAGCATTTTCTAAAGCCCCTACTTTCATAGCAATGTGGTTAATTAATGAAGTATATTCAATTGGTCCCATCATTTTAGTATTTTCTAACCATTGTGACATCATAGCCTTGATAGGAACAATTTTAGTCATTTTAACCATGGCATAAAGGGTCCTAAGTTCATCTTCATGTACAATCCTAACCTCTCCTCTAGGAATCATAGTCATTGTCACCCATCTAAGCACAAATCTTACAATGGGGTTTTGTAAGTGGCTATTCCTAGGGTTCCTACATGCAACCTAGTCAATTCTTGCCAAAAACTTTGTTTATTAAATTTAGCCAAAGTGTTTAAATCTATTAAACAACATCTATGGAAGCCTAGGAGTTCACTAAATTCTTTCTATAGGATAAAATTTTCTTTTTGGAAAAAACCCTAAAAGAAACACCTTCAAATCCTATATTAAGGGTGATGAGGACATCACAACAGCGGAGACACACATTGAACTGCAAGGACCAATCATAAGAGCACGAGCACGATTAATAAATCAGCAGGTGAATTCGTTCCTAACTTCCTTTGCATGTGAGTTTGAGAATAGATTGCTATGTGATGATTTAATTGTTATTAGGAACAATGTAGAAGATCAACAAGTGAAGGGAAGAGGCCTTGGGAACGTGGAGAACCTGCTGGGACGTCCAAAAGTTGATGGAATCAGTTTACAACTCGGACTTGAGTTAAACTCGGAGTCCAGAAGCAGTCCACCTTTAAACGGACACCCAGGATGCATACAGACTCCATTTTTGACGTTCCACATATGCACGGAAATAGGAGAAGATAAAATTTCCAATGTATCAGGTCCCATATCAAAATTCCTCCAGAGTCATTGGGAATCTTCGAAACAAATCGAGTCCAGATTTCTGTCCGGTGCTGCGCCACCGAATCGGGCCTTTGGGCCTTGTATCCTGTATGAGTCCATTAGGGGCGCGTCTAAGCGTGTTTTGGCCAAACCCTAGCCTTTAAATACTGCAGTCGCCGGTCATATTCGGTGGGTTTTGCTTAGATCAATAATATCGTTGTTCTACAGTTTGTGGGACCCCAACTTCACGATTTCAGATCGTGTCTTCAATGTTCTTGCTTGTGTTCTCGGTTGCACTTGCAAGGATTAGCCTTCTTGGTGAGGTCAAGCGTGTGCAACACGGTTGATAACCAACGGAGTCGTGATGTAGTGATGTAACACCTTAAATCTTTGCATCGTGCATTTCATACATGTTCACGCATTAAACATTAGTAGAATAAAGGAAAGATAATAAAAGATAAAACACACATATACAAAATATGTGTAGCAAAGAAGAAAAGAAAATAATAACATAAATCATTTATCAGGGAACAAATATAAAAATAATAATAATATATATAGGAAAAAAATATGTGAAAAAAAAAATTAATTCCGGAAACTACTGGAAGTTTCCGGGGGAAGCTTTGCTTCACCCCGGAATGTTCCGGACAAACATTGCCCGGGTGCAACCGACCGGCCGAGCCAGCGAGAGACGGGTCGAGCGCCCGTGCGCCAAGCACGCTTCACGCGCCGAACCAGCCTCGCCTCACGCGCATGCTGCGCTCCGAGTCCGTCTGGACCGAGCCGCCCGCGCCCAGCGGCCGAGTGCCACAACGCGCTGGCCCGCGCCTAGCACCGAGTGGTTTCGGGTGGAGTGCTGCAGCCGGTTTCCAGATCGATGTCTTGCCGCCTATAAATAGAACCGTAGACTCGTAAACTTTTTCTAGGAAGTGATCCTGCCACCAAAGAAACCCTAGCGCTGTAGAGCAAAAAGAACAGAGTTGTGTCGCCAGGGAGAAGGACATGAAACAAAAAGAGGAGGAGAAGAAGAAAAAGAGGAGGGTGCCGTCGTCCACCGGAGATCGTCGCGCCGCCGTCATCGTGCCACCAGAGGACCGTTGTGCCATCCACTTCGTCTACGTGTCGCCTTCGTCCCGCGATCTTCGAAGCCGTCGCATCTACGATAGGACACATTTTCTGATGTGAGTTTTAGCAAACGTATTAGATCTAATGACCAGAATTCAATTTTAGTTGCATCGTCTATTTATTTTCAGCAACATTAATCCCCACTAAAACCCCCATAAAACTCTCATGAACACGTATGAACTAGTTGCATCTAATCAATAAACAACCGTAGTTAATTAATTATTAAACTTTGCATGCATGCATGTCATTGCATGTTGGTTAATATGTGTGCATCATGTTGATTTGTGTGTATTTTCTTGTATGTGTGACCACGAGTGGAGGGATGTGCTCAAGAGGCCGCATACGAGGATTTCCAAAACCAAGACTTCGAAGTGTTTGAGCAACCTGAAAGTGCATCTAGGACTCCCTTGTGGGTTTTAGATGATTTATGACAAGCAATTGGGATCCTAATCCTTTTGTTGAGATGAATGCAGGCAAATAGTGAAAAATGAGCAAAATGCCAAAAAGAAGGGAAATGAAAAGCAAAGTGAATTTGAGCTCAAGGAGAAGAAAATAGTAGACTATTATGTGTGGAGTGTGTTAAGGAAACACACCCAAGAGCTCAATCACTTTCAAGCACACACACACAATGCAAAAAGTTATACAGGACCGGACTAGTCCGATATCAGCCGGACTAGTCCGATATCACTTTCTGCACTAGATCGGACAAGTCCGGTATCCACCGTACTAGTCCAATATCTTTCTGATCCACTTCGGACTAGTCCTCCCCAATGCGGACTAGTCCTCAACACAATGCACAAGTCACTCAAAATCGGACAAGTCCGTTGTGAACCGGACTAGTCCGATATTCTTTCTGATCCTCTTCGGACAAGTCCGGTGTCTACACGGACTAGTCTGATATACACACTGATATAAATCGGACAAGTCCTCCAAGTGCGGACTTGTCATCTTAAGCACTAAGGGTTTCATATGTCCGGACAAGTCCGATGGCAATCGGACTAGTCCAAAGATTTCCAGTAGTGAAATCGGACAAGTCCGTTTTCAACCGGACTAGTCCGATATTCCTGGACACTTAGGGTTTGCTACACACAGCACACCGGACTAGTCCGGTGACCACCATAGACTAGTCCGATCTTTCTGAACCCTAACGGTCACTTTTAGAAACCCCATATAAATAGAGGTGCACGGCCCACTTTTACAATCTCTCGAACCCTAGCGCCGTCACACCTCCCAAGAGACTCAAAAACCACCTCTCTCCACGAAATTAAGTGCAAAATCGATCAATCTATCGAAGATCACTTCTAAATCATTGGAGAGACACTTGGCACACATCATTGAGCTCTTGGTTTGATTCTCTAACACACTCTTGCGTTTCAATTTGTAATTTTGAGTGTGTTATTGGTGGCTTTGTAAGTTGTAATCAAGGGAGCTCTCAACATGTGAGAACGCCCCTTCAACTTGGTTATTTACCCTTTGTGATTAGTGGAAGAGGATTGGCCTTCGTGGCGATCCGATGAGGAAAGGGTTGGAGAAGACCCGATCCTTTTGTGGGCTCCTCAACGTGGACGTAGGTTGCCTTCGTGGTAGCCGAACCACGGGATAAATCGTGTGTCTTGTCCTTTTGCGTTCTTCATCTTAATTGATCAACTTAATCTAGGGTTTGATTCACTTTGTTCAATTTGAGTTAAATTGTTAATCAAGAGCCTTAATTGTAATAGAATTGGACATACAACTATTAAACTATCATTCAAGTTTATATTTCCGCTGCAAACATTAACGAATCAATCAAATTGTTTAAACTTGATCAACTTAGCCCGTGAAAACCGGACTAGTGCGCACTTTACCGGACTAGTCCGATATCTCTGGTATTGACTCTGTTGTTGAGTGTTACAGGAACCGAGAAAATTCAAAAAGGCCTATTCACCCCCCTCTAGGCCTACATTCAATTGGTATCAGAGCAGGTTCTTCAAGAAAGAGTGCAACCACTCGAAGAGATCATGTCGGACATGAAGGAAGTTCAGAAAATCAACAACCAAGAAGAAGTGAACAACGACAAGAACCAAAAGCTTGAAAAGTATCTCGAAGCAATTCAAGACTTCGATGATGATGACGAGGAGACGCTGGAGTTGAAAGCACTCCTCAGAAAGAAAGCACTTTCCAAAGGGAAAGCGAAAGTTAAAGAAAAGAAGAAGGGGAGTAGTCACACCGACTACTCCCGATATCCTTTTAACTATGATCGTTTAAATTCAAACAACAGCCATTACCTATCTATTCCTCTTGGAAAAGCCCCACACTTCGATGGGAGTGATTACTCCATGTGGAGGCAAAATATGAAGATGCACTTGATTTCCCTTAACCCAAGTTTGCACAGGAATAGACATCCCAGATGACAACGAAGAGCTCACCCCAAGTCAAGAGCAAGCCATCCACAAAAACGCTCAAGCCGCAGCCGTAATCACCTCCTCTGTAAGTCGAGATGAATTCACAAAGGTGGATGGACTGGAGATTGCCAAGGAAATATGGGACACACTACAAACAGCCCATGAAGGTGACCGACATGTGCGGGAGGTGAAAACTGAAATGATCGAAGGCGAACTAGGAAGATTCGCAATTGAGGAAGACGAGTCTCCCCAGGACATGTACAACCGATTGAAAACACTTGTAAACAAGGTTTGATCATATGGGAGCAAGAAGTGGAATGACCACGAGGTTGTAAAGCTCATCCTTAGAGCCTTTATGCCTCGCAATGTCACACTATGCTCTATGATCAGAGAGAGTCCCGGGTACAAGAGGATGACTCTAGATGAGTTGCTTGGCAAAACCATCAACTTTGAAATGATGGAGAAACAAGCCAAGCATGTCAAAGAAATAGCCGACCTCACATCGGCCAAGAAGAAGGGAGTTGCCTTAAAGTCCACACTCAGGCCTCTATCCAAAGAAGCAAGAGAAGCACAGCTTGAGGAGGACAGCGATGATGAAAGCAGTGAGCTGGACGAAGAGGATATGATTTTGTTCATGAAAAAGTTCAAAAGAATAATGAAGAAAAGACAAGGAACAAAATCAAGTGAAGGCAAGTACAAGGAGAGAACAAAGCCGAAGATGAGGCGGGCGTGCTATAATTGTGGTGAGTATAACCACTTTATAGTCGATTGCCCGTATGAGGACAACAAGAAGAAGAATAAAGAAGCCAAGACTCAACCGAAGAAATTCTTCAAGAAGAAGAAACAAGCTGAACAAGCACACATTGGAAAGGTGTGGGACTCAAACGATGAGTCCTCATCATCCGATGAAGAAGAGATGGCTAGCATAGCCATTGAAAGCACGTCCAAGAAATCCACACTTTTCCCCACGCTCAGTACAAAGAAGGGACATGGCACTTGCCTCATGGCAAAGGAAGGTAAACGCAAGGTAAACATCGAAACTCCTTCCATGCATTCCTATTCAAGTAATGATGAACTAGATAGTGATGATGAAGATATGTTAATTGGATTAGATAGAAAAACTGCTGCTAAAATGAAATTTTTGCTTGACCAACTTGTTGAGAAGGAACAGCTGATTGATCGTCAAGAGGACATGATTATCTCCCAAAAGGAGAAGTATGTCGAACTTGACAATCTTCTAGTTCTTGAAAAGGAGAAAAACAGCTCACTAGAGCTTGAGCTAGCGTCAAGCAAGAAAACTTGCTTGGAGTTAACCAACTCAAACGTTGCAATCAAGGAACAACTTGATGACCTGATCAAGGTCAACAAGATCCTTGAAGTGCAAGTTGAGTCACTCAAGCTAAGTGAATCTTCCTCCTCTTCAAGTCTACCTTCTCAACCCACTTCAACTAATCTTGTTCATATGTGCAAATGTAGTAAAATAAACACCAGGGTGAAGGAAAAGTCTGCCTCCACAAAGGATAAAAACCCTACCCACTGTGGAATATTTGACAAGGAGAGGATCAACTATGCACGCAGTGCATTCTTGGTCCAAAGACCTCCAAATGTCAAGTATGGCATTGGTTACTCTTATGATGGAAAGCAAAATGCTGGAAGTCATAAAAATAACAAGGGAAGGATTACCTTTGTGAAAGGAGGACCCTCACAACCTGGTAACTCGAAAATTAAGAACTTGAACTCTCATGAACACCGGACTAGTCGGGTTGTGGTCCGGACAAGTCCGGTCACCCAGACTAGTCCGATCCATAAACAATAACAACTTTTGTTCAAAACCTTTGATGCCTCTTATGTATTAATGAGAAACAATCTTGGTAAAGTTTATGCTCATTATGCTGGGCCACGCCATGGGAACACAAAATCTCATGTGTGGGTGCCCAAATGTATTGTAACTAACCTCCAAGGACCCAAGCAAGCTTGGGTACCTAAAACCTAGGCATAATTTGTTTCTGCAGGCCTATTCCTCCGGTGGAACCAAATGGGTGCTAGATAGTGGATGCACCAACCACATGACCGGAGAAAGGAGGATGTTCGTGGAATATGAAGAAAACGAGGACCCAAACGAAGGCATCTACTTCGGAGATAATAGTCAAGGAAGGGTGCTCGGTACCGGTAAAATAGCAAAATCCTCTGAACACACTCTTTCTCAAGCTTTACATGTTGAATCCTTAGATTATAACCTGCTGTCCATATCTCAATTATGTGACAAAGGTTATAATTGCTTGTTCACTAACGAGGGTGTGACCGTCTCAAGGAGGAGTGATGGTTCCGTTGCATTCAAGGGTATGTTGAAGGGAAATCTTTACCTTGTTGACTTCAACAAGGATAAAGCCGAACTCGACACATGCTTGATTGCAAAAACCAACATGGGTTGGCTGTGGCATAGACGGCTAGCACATGTTGGTATGAGGAATCTTCAAAAACTCCTCAAGGGCGATCACATCCGAGGTTTGAAAGATGTTGTTTTTGAGAAAGACAGGCCTTGTAGCGCGTGCCAAGCCGGGAAGCAAGTTGGAGCACATCATCCCGCAAAGAACATCATGACTACGACAAGACCGCTTGAACTACTTCATATGGACTTGTTTGGTCCAATTGCTTACATAAGCATCGGCGGTAATAAATATGGTTTAGTCATTATTGATGATTTTTCCCGCTTCACTTGGATGTTCTTTTTGCATGACAAGTCAGAAACACAAGGGACACTCAAGAAATTCTTCAAACGAGCGCAAAACGAGTTCTCACTATCGATCAAGAATATTCGGAGCGACAACGGCACGGAGTTCAAGAACATACAAGTGGAGGAGTACCTTGATGAGGAGGGAATCAAGCACAAATTTTCAGCACCATACTCTCCACAACAAAACGGAGTTGCCGAAAGGAAGAACCGAACGCTTATAGAGATGGCAAGAACAATGCTCGATGAATACAAGACTTCGGATCAATTTTGGGCGGAAGCAATTAACACCGCTTGCCACGCCGCAAATCGACTCTACCTTCATCGACTACTCAAGAAGACTCCTTATGAGCTACTCACCAGTAACAAACCAAACATTTCATATTTTCGAGTTTTCGACTCTCCATGTTATATCTTGAACAAGAAGTCCAGGACTTCAAAGTTCGCTTCGAAGTCCGATGAAGGTTTCTTGCTTGGTTATGATTCGAACACTTACGCCTATCGTGTTTTCAACAAGGCTTCCGGACTTGTTGAAGTGGCACGTGACGTAGTGTTCGATGAAACTAATGGCTCCCAAAAGGAGCAAGTTGATCAATGTGAATTAGGTAAAGAAGAAGCTCCTTATCAAGCATTGAAGAGAATGGCTCTAGGCAAAGTTCGACCACATGAGTCATCGTCACAAATACAAGAGGAAAGTGAACCACAAGAGGAGATCAACAATCAAGGGGGAGCTTCGATACAAGATCAATCACAAGAATATGAAGATGATCAACAAATAAACGAGAGCAACCACTCAGGGGGAGAAGAAAATGATCACTAACACACAACTCTCCAAGTGCCACACCCAAGAATACACCATTGCATTCAAAGGGATCACCCAATCGACAACATCATTGGTGACATCAAAAAGGGAGTAACCACTAGATCTCGTATTGCCTCTGGATAACTTCGGACTAGTCCGGTCATGTCCGGACTTGTCCGATTTTTCGTGTCCATAACCCTAGCCACCACCAAACCCTAATCTTCTCATCCCAACAATTGATCAAGCCTTCCTCTCTCTTGCGCTCGAGCTCCCAAGGCAATCTTTTGCATCCTCCGTCGAAAAGCGACTCATTTGGGCGGAGATCAAGCTTGAAGACTTGGGGATTGAAGCTAGCGGACTAGTCCGGCCTCCAACCCCAAAACTTCAAGCCTCCATCGATTTCTTCGGTAAAAATCTTCAAAACCCTAGAAATCGTGTTTTTATCCATTGTTGATTGTATAGCCTAGCATCCTTCACTAGATACATGCTTATTTGATGTACTACGTGTATGCTAGACTAGATTTGCATTAGGAATCATTCCTTGTCCAATCTGTTAGGTTTTTGAGGATGAACACCGGACTAGTCCGGTCCATGCACGGACAAGTCCGGTACCCCGGACTAGTCCATGCCTGAGCACCGGACAAGTCCGATGTTTCTAAACCTGAAACCTAATTCCTTAATTCCTTAATGCCATCTATTGCTATCTTGTCTTGCCTATGCCTTGTATAACTTGTCATTATTCTTGCTCAATCATTCTCAGATCATGTCGCGCTCCGACAACAAAGTCTCTGACTTTTAGGCCGAGTTGGACCACGAGGTGGCACCTCGGTCCTCGGCGGGTCTTGGCAAGAAACGCCAAGAAAGACCCTCAGATCCAGCTTCTTCTCCTCCCCAGGTTCGGAGAAAGGTGCTGGCAAAGAAGCTAGTGTCAAAGGCAGGAGCATCCTCTAGCCAAGCCAAGGGCAAGGGCAAGGGGATAGCAACGGGGCCAGTCGGGCCCTTGAAGCTCCATGCTCCCAGGGAAAGGGGTCCGGGACCCTGCTGAGGAGAAGTTCAACGGCAAGGGCAGTGATTCAGCGGCCAAGTTCAGGAGCATTGACTGGTATGGCAGGCCAAAGCAAGCTGTCGATGGAAGGTTTTGGTGCAACTTCCATGCAGACTTCTACAAATCGGTGTATCTCCCAATGAAGACACCAGTGGTGCACAGTCAGTGGATTGACTGAGCACCTTGAGAAGAAGAAGTGCTCAGCTTTTGATGAAGTCATTGCAGCAGCTGAGAGGCATGGCCTGAAGGATCTCTTTGCCTTCAGGCATAACTGGAATGATGAGGTGATAGCACAGTTCTTTGCAACTTGCGACTTCTCGAGTGAGGATGAAGAGAGTGTTACTTGGATGACACACGGATCTAAGTATAGCATCACTCAAGAGGACTTCAACAATCTGCTCCATCTGGACACCTCTGGACATGACAGGCTGATCATCCACAACATAGGTGTCATGGAGAAGGATAGGATGAAATTCCTATATGAGCCAAACTCAAAGTATGTCCCTCCCTCTACAAAGAACATGAAACCATTCTTTGTGGTCCTCAACAGAGTGCTGAGGAAGACTATTGCTCCTAAAGATGGAGATGCTGGGAGCGTGAAGGGTTACCTCCGTACCCTAATGAGAGTAATAAGCAAGGACCGCCCATTTGATGTGGTGGAATACATTTGGAATGATATGGTCAACATATCCTGCACACCTAACAGGTCATGTGGCTATGCTCCCTACCTCATGTATATGATTGAGAAAGTCACAGGTATTGAGTTCGTGAAGGATGTGGAGCACACTCCTTTGAGGCCTCAGAAGCCTCAACCAGTGAGTGTCCAGGCTGCTCCCTCGCCGGCCTCAAGTCCTGAGGCACCGGTAAGAGAAAGAAATGCTAGGGCTCCTCCCCCCTCCAGGGAAGCCCCTCAGAGAGGATCCGCCAGTGGGATCCTCAAATACTTGACTGCGATATTCTCCTCCTGCAAGAAGACTGAAGTAAAGCTTCATAAACTCAATCAAAAGAGGAAGGAGGATATGAGATACATCAAAGCCAATGTGAAGCAACTGAGTGAAAAGCTGGAGATCAACCCCATTGGATCTCCAGTAATCTCTGAAGATTCTGATCTTGACATCACCGAGCTCGGGCCTCTGAATCCCTCCGAGCTTGCCTACTTTGGCATTGGGGGCTCGAGCAGCTCCGCTCCTCCTCCCTCTCCTCCTCGTCAAGCGAAAAGCAAAGAAGATGAAGATGATGACGAGAGGACCGACAGTGAAGAGTGAAGACCCTAGGACCCTCCTCTCCTTCTTTTTGGTGTCTTGATGCCAAAGGGGGAGAGATTGAGGGGGAGTCTTATCTTTAGCTGTAGTAGGGTGCGAGGAGAGACTTCTCTTTATCTTTTATTTGTGGTTGTAATAGTTTAACTCTGTTTTCATATTAAGCTTGGTCTTGTGATGAATTGCTCAATTTATTCTCAATGTGATGAAAACTGCATTTATTTGCGAGTATGTGATGAAAACTGCATTTTTTCTCCTTGAATGTCATATGCACTTGGTATCGGTTGATTAATGTGAATTATGTCATTCTCAATGTTTTCATGAACTTAGTATGCATCCCACCATAAAGAATGCACATATGGATAATTCTCTTGTTGCTTGATGTATTTTTGAGTCATATGTGCATACTTTATGAAAATCTCATTTTTTTGCCTTATTTTGTGAAATCTCAATTGGTTGTCATCAATCACCAAAAAGGGGGAGATTGAAAGTGCATCTAGGACTCCCTTGTGGGTTTTGGATGATTTATGACAAGCAATTGGGATCCTAATCCTTTTGTTGAGATGAATGCAGGCAAATAGTGAAAAATGAGCAAAATGCCAAAAAGAAGGGAAATGAAAAGCAAAGTGAATTTGAGCTCAAGGAGAAGAAAATAGTAGACTATTATGTGTGGAGTGTGTTAAGGAAACACACCCAAGAGCTCAATCACTTTCAAGCACACACACACAATGCACAAAGTTATACAGGACCGGACTAGTCCGATATCAGTCGGACTAGTCCGATATCACTTTCTGCACTAGATCGGACAAGTCCGGTATCCACCGGACTAGTCCGATATCTTTCTGATCCACTTCGGACTAGTCCTCCCCAATGCGGACTAGTCCTCAACACAATGCACAAGTCACTCAAAATCGGACAAGTCCGTTGTGAACCGGACTAGTCCGATATTCTTTCTGATCCTCTTCGGACAAATCCGGTGTCTACACGGACTAGTCCGATATACACACTGATATAAATCGGACAAGTCCTCCAAGTGCGGACTTGTCATCTTAAACACTTAGGGTTTCATATGTCCGGACAAGTCCGATGGCAATCGGACTAGTCCAAAGATTTCCAGTAGTGAAATCGGACAAGTCCGTTTTCAACCGGACTAGTCCGATATTCCTGGACACTTAGGGTTTGCTACACACAGCACACCGGACTAGTCCGGTGACCACCACGGACTAGTCCGATCTTTCTGAACCCTAACAGTCACTTTTAGAAACCCCATATAAATAGAGGTGCACGGCCCACTTTTACAATCTCTCGAACCCTAGCGCCGTCACACCTCCCAAGAGACTCAAAAACCACCTCTCTCCACGAAATTAAGTGCAAAATCGATCAATCTATCGAAGATCACTTCTAAATCATTGGAGAGACACTTGGCACACATCATTGAGCTCTTGGTTTGATTCTCTAACACACTCTTGCGTTTCAATTTGTAATTTTGAGTGTGTTATTGGTGGCTTTGTAAGTTGTAATCAAGGGAGCTCTCAACGTGTGAGAACGCCCCTTCAACTTGGTTATTTACCCTTTGTGATTAGTGGAAGAGGATTGGCCTTCGTGGCGATCCGACGAGGAAAGGGTTGGCCTTCGTGGCGATCCTTTTGTGGGCTCCTCAACGTGGACGTAGGTTGCCTTCGTGGTAGCCGAACCACGGGATAAATCGTGTGTCTTGTCCTTTTGCGTTCTTCATCTTAATTGATCAACTTAATCTAGGGTTTGATTCACTTTGTTCAATTTGAGTTAAATTGTTAATCAAGAGCCTTAATTGTAATAGAATTGGACATACAACTATTAAACTGTCATTCAAGTTTATATTTCCGCTGCAAACATTAACGAATCAATCAAATTGTTTAAACTTGATCAACTTAGCCCGTGAAAACCGGACTAGTGCGCACTTTACCGGACTAGTCCGATATCTCTGGTATTGACCCTGTTGTTGAGTGTTACAGGAGCCGAGAAAATTCAAAAAGGCCTATTCACCCCCCCTCTAGGCCTACATTCACAACCCCACCCGTCGGAGCAAGGCAAGTGTCCTTGATCATATTGATCCTGTTTTATTAAATGTTTTGTTGCGAACTTGCATGCTCATGTCAATATGATGGGAAACCCATACATAGGAGTTTACTAGCATTGTATGCCACCCCTTGTCGCCGGGATATACATGATGAGTCGGGTATGGGTATCTTTTTTCTTTTTGCACCGCATCTCTACATGGGTTATGGGTAACTTAATTAACATACTTGATGACTATAATTATGAGAATTTGGTATGGTAATAGGATGATGATTAAATTAGCAACATGGAACTTAGGTGATCTAAGCAAGCAAAGTTTTGTGGAATGGGTTGGATGATACGGTGGTTTTGCTTGCCTTAGATCTAAGGACTGGTTCATGCGAGAATATGCCAGGACAGGACAATAGTGCCACCACAAGGCCAAGTATGGGTACGGCGTAGCTGAATAATTAGGAGCGCTGCTAGTACTGTATAGACCATTGGATGGCGAGGGGAATGGGTGTCGAGGAGGGCTACCCTGGGATCCGTATGGCACACGAGGGGGCCCGTGGGTGGGAGAATGGAGATTCAAGCCTGCCGTTGAAACCTTAGTGGGCCCGTACATACTAGTAGTCCCTTTTGAAAGGCTATTTTGTGATCTCTTGGTTGCACACCAACGGAAGTGTGACAGGGCAACATAGAGGTTCTTAGTCATCGAAAGGTGATTAAATCACGAACATGTGAGTAAAGTGGTACAACCTCTGCAGAGTTTTAAAAAACTATCATGATAGAAATGCTCCCGGTTATGAGCACCTGGACAACTTCTATGATTAGAATTGGACTTGGGATTTTGGGATGGTTGGTATGGTTTGGTTCGTCACTTGAGTACTGTCGATTTATGGAAGAATATGGAATTGGCATATGGTATTAAATTAACTGTTGGCTGGTATTAAATGGATGGTAATTGAGAATTGTTGGATTCATGACATAACAGTTACTTGGGTTACGAAGGGAAATAAACTCACATAGACATGATAGGCTGCTTTTACATGTTTATGAAATGTACTTTTCTGCAATTAGCCATTTTATTCCAGTCACTTTTTTAGCTACATGTCATCTATTTCCACACTTGCTGAGTACGACACGTACTCACCCTCGCAATCCCCCCCCCCAACAGCTACTGGAGATAATTGGGAGTACCCTGAGGATCACGCAGAGTACTAGGTTGCGTTCCGCCGTCAATTGCCTATGGATTGGAGTCGTGCTGTTTAGTTATTTTCCGCTGCATTAATTAGAGTTTTGTCATTTGTGAACTATTCGATTATTGTAATAAAGTACTTATTTAATAGTTGAGACATGGTTAAATTCTATATATCGTTTGTGATGCAACCGTATATGTGTGATGAACATCCTGAGCACACATATGTGTTACGCTTGGTTCATACTCGGAACCGGGTGTCACAAATTGGTATCAGAGCCGCGTTGGCCTTAGGACGCAAACCTAGGTAGAATGGACACTCTAGAACACTTAGGACCACTTTTCTAATTTGCTATTTTCGAAATTTCTTTCTGCTGTTTTTGTTTCTTTATTTTCAGCTGCAAAAAGTATCAATTGCTGCTGCGTTTTCAATAAAAAATTTCAGCAGTGAGCAATATTAGGTGCTGCTGTTTTGCTGCTTAAATTTTTGTGTAAAGTGTGTGTTTTGCCGCTGTTATGAGTGGGTAAAATTATTGTGTTGGCTGCTTTATTTTCTCCCTCTCTTTTTCTTTCTTTTGGACAGCTGCACCGCTGTTTTTCCATTATTTTAGCTACTGCAATTTTCAGATTTATGTTACATTATTCTTTCCCCTAATGTATTCTCATTTCCTATAGATGCCGATCACTAGGAGTGCAGCCCTCAAGAGCACCTTTCCACCGCCCCTTGGAGGTGGACTTCATCCCATTGAGCTTGACAAGCCGAAGCAAGAGGAGGGGAACATCCAGCTCGAGGAGGAGGAAGCTAACCAGTCGTACACTATGGAGGAGGATCCGGAGGAGTATGAGCGATTTGTGGAGAACATAGATGAGGATCCTAATGAGGAGTATTACGTGCCACCTTCAGATGAGGAGGACAACGGAGGTGAAGATGGAGGGGGATCACAACCCGGTGCGAATGAGAATGGACACAACAGCCCCCAGTTTCCCCAAGTTGAGGAGATTTGGACCACCAGAACCGAAGGAGGACATGCATCACTGGAACTGGCGGAATTCCTTTATCCCTGTTGCATGTGTGCTAACTTCTTCGTGAAGAGAGTTTCTCGTCCCGGACGCGACGAATGGCATGCTGAGGTTCTCATCTTCTACACCAAATAAGTGGTCTCACGATATTATGCCCCCACCTAGAGGTCTACTCAGAAGGATGCTACGGATGATGCTGCATGGGCGGCACTGACAAGTTTGTGCCATACTCGCTGTTTTGAGCTTGAGAACACCACGTTTGAGCTGCACCCTCAGTGGGAGAGTGGTACGGGGAGGATAATTGGACCACAAGAAGCTTTAGACAATTTTCCAGCGATGGATAGGTCTCAAAAGGCATTATTAGACATGAGCAATCGCTATGCAACCGCACAAGGGGAGATCCACTACCTTAGTAAGGAGCTAGCTCGTTTGGAAGCCAACTTGGAGATGAAGGAATGTCAAGCAAGAGGAGAACCATGGTCATCTAAGAGCATTTGGTCCCCTACATCACCATGGCTCAACCCCATCACATCCGCGCAGCAAAGGACGCCCTCACTGCCTCACAATTAGAAAATTAATTCCCCTATGAGTATTTTGTAATAAGAACGCTTAGAATCGTATTAGTTTTAAATAGTGTGGTGTTCTGAATTTTGATTGGTGCTTGATTGAGTGCTTGTGAGCTTAGTTGCATTTTGTGGGACGTTTCGGCGAATGTCCACATCCGCATATAGTAGATGTCGGTGTTTGGATCCGACAGATCTCCCGACACTACCTTTGGCAGATCGAGGAGTTGTAGTTCGGTGAAGGGCGCGCAGAGATTCAAGAAGTTGAATGTAAAGTGTACACATAGATTTACGTGGTTCGGGCCACCTGAGCGTAATACCGTACTCCACGGGGTGTGTTGGTGATGTATTAAGCACGTGAGTCTAGAAGAAGCTCCAGAAGAAGAAGCTCGTCTAGCTTAGGGAGTTCAGTAGTGGTCTAGAACCATCCCTTGTGTATCGTCGACCAATCCTTTTATAGTATAAGGACTGGTCGTTACAACGTTAGCCTGGCCCGACAGGTGGCCCCAGCGGTTACACATACTCGATACACAATAAATGGGGTTCATTACCCTTAATAGCCTGGTAACGGGCCTTAACAGTGCCATTACCAGTATTAAGGGCCATCTGATCGTGTGTCATTAATATGGTATCAATGACACTTAATCGGGTCTTGAAGTCTTTGATTGATCCTTGAAGATCCGGAGCTGTTAGAGGGTCCACCAGCCTGATTATTGAAGTTGAAGGTCTGGCAGTTGCCACGTGGCAGCACCGGAGCTTACCGTCATGGACGAGTAGGTCCGGTGCTACTGGACACGTGTCAGTACTGGAGCTTCCCTCGGTCTGGGGTTAGATCCGGGGGTGCCATACTGGTATTCCGACCGGAGCTTCCCATGTGTGGGTGATAGCTCCAGTCTTATGATACACGTGGCGGCCCTGGAACTAACCATGTCGGGGAAGCAGGTCCGGTTACGCTTGACATGTGGGGCCTTCGGAGGTCTTCAGATCTGGTAGATGGAGCTTCCTTGTGATCTTTGCAATCCCAAGGGGTATCTGGTACGGAGGGTACCGATAGTGGCCCCCTGGACTCACCTCCGGGAGAGACCTTTTGGATGAAGTCATTTCGCCGGAGGTGGGTCCATTCTTTGGTTTCTGAGCCGTGTCTTCAAGGGTCTTTGGTTGTGCCGTTGGCGGTAGTTCGCAGTTAAACTTCCGCCGCGTGGCGTATCTAGGAGGCGGCAGGTGAGATCTCAGCATGCGGATCTCACACAATTGAAGGTCGCCGGTTCCTGATACGAAAATCGTATCGGTTCCGCGTGCCTTGTGAGGCTGCCGCCTTCAGGTTTCTCGCCTTTCATGATGACAACTGTTCGCCTGGGGTAAGAACCTTGACTTGATCATCGGGGTGGCCCCGGGCCCCCTTGTCATTGGCGGGGTGAAATTTTTGATTGGTATCGTTGGCTCCTCTGCGGTTTCCATCCAGACGTTGCGGGGGCTTACTTAAGAAGGAAAGCACACATCGTTTGCGGTTCTTTACGCCTTTCAATCAATCTTGCGCTCAAACCTTCCAAACTTCTGCTTGCCTTTCCTCTCTTGCCTCACTGTGCCGCGATGAAGTTGGGTCTCCGCCAAAGCCGACTGAAGTCCGATGACGATTTGAAGAAGGTCTGGGCCCTCATGGGATGGTCCACTGACTTCTTCAATCACTTGGTTCGCACCGGCATGCTTTCGTTCGAGAAGGAACATGCCAGCGACATGGTGTACTTCTCCGCGTACGCCATGGTGGGACTGATCCCACCTTTCTCCTCTTTCTTCTTGATGCTGCTAGACTTCTATGGTCTGCAGCTGTATCACCTTGGCCCCCACTCCATTCTGCTGGTGTCCATCTTTGTCCACTTCTACGAGATGTGGGTGGGCATTCCCCACCCCCCCCCCCCTGCATTGAGCTTTTCTGCACCTTCTTCACTCTCCAAACCTTAGGTCGGAGCGATGAGTACCTTGGCTTCTACTATTTTGTGAAGCGCAAGAAGTGCCCGTACAGGTACTTGTGGTCGTTCCCTTCTGGGAAGTGGGATGACTGGAAGAAGAATTGGATTGTAATCATGGGGGAGGAACACGAGAAGCTGGAGCTGCCAGAAGGCCTCCCCAACATCGACACTGCAGTTTGGAGTGAAGCTCCGGTGCTGTCGGATGCCTTCAACCCTGCTCTGACCAGGATCCGCCTGTGCGTGGAAGGAGGGTGACTCCCCAGGCGGTGTTTTGCAACTTCCTGACCAATAGGTGGGCTCCGCTGAAGAGGAGGGAGAAGTTGGCTTCGGCCCTCAATAGTATGTTGGCCAACGACCGGATCGAGACCGGTTTGAAGTCCAACATGGAGGGTGCAACTTTGGAGTTCCACCTCAAGAAGTTCCAGCACACTATCGACGTCGAGGGCGATGACTTGGCTCCGCCGGTAGCTTTCCTCCCTCTGAACATGGAGGCAGAATTCAGTAGGGAGCTCCGGCGGACGATGTCGGTGCTTATGAGGTTCAGCCCCGAACCTCCGTCCACCATTACATGATGGAGTTGAATGTTATTGATGGTAGGTAATACCATCAAGGGTAGCTGACCAGCTCCGATCATGTTTCGAGGGCAGTCTGAAGCATCAAAAGCGATGGTGGTGTCCATCCACTTTCGATGAAGCTCCGCCCTGGCTGTAGGAGCTACTGAGGCCATTTCCTCGCATGGTCTTGAGGACACGGCGGGAGGTGATGTCACACGAACCACCAAAGATGGTGTACATGGTCTTCCGACGCTCATTGTTGGAGACGTCGGAGTCGACGTCGACGGAGGTGTAAACAGCCTTCATGACCTTTTTAGGGTCCTGGAAGCCCAACTCCTCTTCAGCCGGAGCTTCATCGACCTTCTGTTTTCCTTCCCTCTGACGGAAAGGAACTTCTTCCCAGCGCTTGTTGTAGCGCTCGACAAGGTTTTGGACCTCCCAACAGTCCTCTAAGTTGTGGTCGTTCGTCTTGTGGATAGGACACCACATCTTGGAGTTACCACCGTCTTCACAGGACGACTGAGGTCGTTTCTCGGGGCATGGCCCCCGGCCACCCGGAGCTGCTGCAGCGGTGGATGTGCTGGCCAATGGCTTCTTTTTGCCGTTGGACTTTTTATTCTTTTTGCCACTCCCGGAAGTAGTGGCTTCGCCTTTGGAGGATTTTTTGCCATCCTCCGGAGGTGGTTTGGAGTGCATTTCACGGCCCTCTGCAGCTTTGGCACACTTGTCTGCCAAGCAGAAGAGCTTCGTGACGCTGGTGATCTCCTTGACCGCCAGCTTCTCCATCATCTTCTTATCTCGTACGCCCTGTCTAAATTCCACGATAAAAGAAGCGCTATAGATAGAAGGAATGGTGTTTCGCACCTAGGAGAACCTCTGGATGAATGAGCGCAGGGATTCTCCCCCCTTCTGCCCAACTGCAAAAAGGTCCAATTCTGTGCCTGGTCGGCTGTATGAACTTCCGAAATTGGCGGTGAACTATTGGCACAATTCCTCCCAACTATGGATGGAGTTGTGAGGAAGGCTCATGAACTAGGACCTGGCGGTCCCAGTCAAGGCCACTGGGAAGTAGTTGGCCATTACGGCCTCGTTACCTCCGGCCGCAAGGATTGCGGTGGTGTAAATTTGGAGAAACTCGGCGGGATTAACAGTCCTGTCAAATTTCTCTGGCAGGTGAGGCCGGAACTTTTGTGGCCATCTGACCATGCGTAGATGCATGGCCAGTGCAGAACAGCCTCCTCCTACTCCCTCGGGAGCAGGATTGTCTCGAGCCTCTCACCTTTCACGAGCACGCTCGATATGGACACGACCGTCCTGTTGACGGTAACGGCGATCAAGCTCCGCCTGGAGGTCATGAGTTGACAGCCTGGTTACCGTATGAGTACGTCGCGCCCCAGAAGGTAGCAACGTAACTTGCTGTGACGCAGCACGCTTCCTATTCTAGGATTCATGCGGACCAAGTCTGCCAGACACGGTCCAGCGCTGCGATGGGGCCCGTCCTGAAGGAGGAGGACCTTTGTTGCTGATGCGGTCGGCTGCTGCTGCAACCAGGTGTTCCACATCAGCCCTCCACTGCTCCATTGCACCCTGGGATGCACCTCGAGGTGGTGGACATTGAAGGAGAGCACGCGCTACATGAAGCGTGTGTTCAGGGTTGTTGTTATTCGCTGATGCAGTGACCGACGCCAATGCACCGTCACGCTGCTCAGCTTGACCTGCTGGTGCAGGCGGTGGTGGTGGAAGCATAACTCCTGCTGGAGCTACGTCACCTGTCGATTGCTGCATGTTGGAGGGATTGCCTCCAACGGGTTGAACAGCAGGGTTGCCGTTGGATGATCCAGTAGCTGAGTTCACCATACTCGAAATCTCAGGCACACCCCCCTACCTGGCGTGCCAACTGTCGGTGTTTGGATCCGGCAGATCTCTTGACACTACCTTTGGCAGATCGAGGAGTTGTAGTTCGGTGAAGGGCGCGCAGAGATTCAAGAAGGTGAATGGAAAGTGTACACAAAGATTTATGTGGTTCGGGCCGCCTGGGCGTAATACCCTACTCCACGGGGTGTGTTGGTGATGTATTAAGCACGTGAGTCTAGAAGAAGCTCCAGAAGAAGAAGCTCGTCTAGCTCAGGGAGTTCAGTAGTGGTCTGGAACTGTCCCGTGTGTATCGTCGACCAGTCCTTTTATAGTAAAAGGATTGGTCGTTACAATGTTAGCCTTGCCCGACTGGTGGCCCCAACGGTTACACATACTTGATACACAATAAATGGGGTTAATTACCCTTAATAGCCTGGTAACGGGCCTTAACAGTGTCATTACCAGTATTAAGGGCCATCCAATCGTATCTTATTAATATGGTATTAATGACACTTAATCGGGTCTTGAAGTCTTTGATTGCTCCTTGAAGATCCAGAGCTGTTGGGGGGTCCACCAGCCTGATTACTGAAGTTGAAGGTCCGGCGGTTGCCACGTGGCAGCACCGGAGCTTACCGTCATGGACGAGTAGGTCCGGTGCTACTGGACACGTGTCAGTACCGGAGCTTCCCTCGGTCTCGGGTTAGGTCCGGGGGTGCCATACTGGTATTCCGACCGGAGCTTCCCATGTGTGGGTGATAGCTCCGGTCTTATGATACACGTGGCGGCCCTAGAACTAACCATATCGGGGAAGCAGGTCCGGTTATGCCTGACATGTGGGGCCTTCAGAGGTCTTCAAATCTGGTAGATGAAGCTTCCTTGTGATCTTTCAAATCCCAAGGGGTATCCGGTATGGAGGGTACCGACAGTAGAGAGTTGTGGGATGCTTCAGCACTTGTCCACATCCTCATATAGGTCTATATTAATAAAGGATTGTTTAGTGTCATATACCTTGATGCATATAGTTGGGACATTCTTTCCAAAACTCTAAACTCCCCTGTCTCTATCTTTCTTTCGCCAACATATGGTGAGGACTCGCAACCAAAGGGATGCCAATGATGAGGAGGAGAGCAGTGAAGCACCTCAGAACAACCGGGGACCTGCCCATGGAGCTATCAACCTTGAATAGCTGTTAGCTATGCAGAACCAGCTCATGCAGACCATGATACAGACAATAGGACAGCTGCAAGCAGGCAACAACAATCAGCCTCATATACCGCCACCGCCACCAACCCCGCCACATCATAACCGTTTGGGAGAGTTCATGAGGGCCAGGCCACCTACCTTTGCACAACCCATAGATCCAATGGAAGCTGATGATTAGCTGAAGTCCGTTGAGAAGAAACTTGCTATTGTCCAGTGCACTGATAGAGAGAAGGTCCTTTTTGCATCACATCAACTAGTTGGAGCAGCTGCTGACTGGTGGGAAGCTCTTTGCAACGCTCATGATAATCAGGAGGCAATCACTTGGGCTGAGTTTAAGAAGAGTTTCCGTTCTCACTATGTACCTAAGAGAGTTATGATACTGAGAAGACAAGAGTTTGAAAACCTCAGGCAAGGAAGGATGAGCGTGAGTGAGTATCTCAATAAGTTCACTCAACTGTCAAGATATGCTCCAGAAGACACCAACACTGATAGCAGGAAGCAGTATCTGTTTATGAGGGGTCTCGACAATGAAATTCAAGTCCAGTTGCTCAGTACTGACTATCCAAACTTCCAGAAGCTGGTTGACAAGGCTATTGTGGTTGAGAACAAGGTTCGTGAGATGGAGCAGGACAACAAGAGGAAGATGCCACATCATGGACCGTCGCAAGGAAGCAATGTTCGTCCCCGCTATGCACCACCAACTGCACCATACTACAACCCATCTGCTCCTGCATAACGCGTTGTTTATCCACCGCGCCCAAATCAGCCACCACAGCAATGCCTTGCCATGCAAGCACCTCGCTATCTCGTGCCACCTGTGCCGCGTCCTAACACGGCGGGTAATGCTCAAAATTAGTTGTGCCCAAGTTTTCCTAATACTACGGGCGGCAAGACATGCTATGTGTGTGGAGAGGTCGGGCACTTCACGGGTCAATGCCCCAAAAGAAGCTATGGACCGATGAATAATGCACCAAGACCAAATTACCCACAACCAAATGGGGGAGCACCACAAAGCAACCGTGGACAGCAGAATTTTGCTCGTGGCAATGTGAATCATGTCTCTAATGAGGAAGCCCAGCAAGCTGATGACATCGTGATTGGTATGTTCCTCGCCAACTCCAACCCCGCGACTGTTTTATTTGATTCGGCAACATCTCATTCTTTCATCTCATCAAAGTATGTTGCCAAGTACAATTTGCCTATATCTCATATGAAGCAAACTATGCTAGTAAGTTCTCCTGGCGGAGAGATGAGGACAAATATAGTACGTCCAAAAGTAAGCATTAAAATAAAGGGGGTAGACTTTCTCGCAAACCTCATAGTCTTGGACTCCCAAGGAATAGACATAATACTTGGAATGGACTGGTTGAGCAAGCATAATGGAGTCATTCAATGTGCCGAGAGGATTGTGTAGTTGAAAAGTGAACACAGTACACGCATCGAAGTTGAGGCAGCCCAACCTGCAAGAGAGAAGGTGATGCTGAATCACGTGGAAGGTATGGCATTGGAAAGCATCCCAATTGTTCGCGAGTACCTGGGTGTGTTTTTGGATGAGCTGTCAGGTATGCCACCTGATCGTGACATAGAATTTGCCATTGAGTTGATACTCGAAACTGCACCTATAGCTAAGAGGCCGTATAGGATGCCTCCTAAGGAATTAGCAGAGCTCAAAAAACAAATTCAAGAGCACCTAGAGAAGGATTTTATATGCCCAAGCTCATCCCCGTGGGGAGCACCAGTGCTCTTCGTAGATAAGAAGGATGGAACCCGGAGGATGTGTGTGGACTATAGGTCTCTCAACGAAGTGACAATTAAGAACAAGTACTCACTACCCCGTATAGAGGATTTGTTCGACCAAATGAAGGGTGCCTGTTTTTTATCCAAGATCGACTTGCGGTCAGGATACTTCCAAATGAAGATTAGACCATCGGATATACCCAAGAAAACATTTTAGACACGGTATGGGTCCTATGAGTACACCGTCATGTCACTTGGATTGACGGACGCGCCTACGTACTTTATGTATCTCATGAATAAGGTCTTCATGGAATATCTGGATAAGTGGGTCGTAGTGTTCATTGATGACATTATCATATATTCGAGAAGCGAGGAAGAACATGAGGAGCACTTGAAGCTTACGTTGCAGAAGCTACGGGAACACCAATTGTATGCCAAGTCCAGCAAATGTCAATTCTGGTTACGGGAAGTGTCATTCTTAGGCCATATCATTTCCGGAGGAGGAGTATCAGTTGACCCAGGGAAAGTGAGAGATGTTCTTAAGTGGGAACCGCCACAGAATGTCAAGGAAATTTGGAGTTTCCTTGGAATGGCTGGATATTACCGCCGATTCATCAAGGATTTTTCCAAAATAGCCAAGCCTATAACCTAATTACTCATGAAGGGGAAGGAATTCTGATGGACTCAAGCTTGTCAGGATAGCTTTGAGGAGTAAAAGAAAAGGTTGACAACTGCGCTGGTGTTAGTATTGCCGGACGTGAGCAAGAGTTCTGATATATATTGTGATGCGTCAAGACAAGTATTAGGATGTCTGCTCATGCAAGAAGGCCAAGTGGTAGCTTATGCATCAAGGCAACTAAAGAAACATGAGCTGAATTATCCTACGCACCACCTTGAACTCTCAGCCGTGGTGCACACCTTAAAGATATGGAGACATTATGCTTTTGGTCACCGATGTGAGATTTATGCGGATCACAAGAGTCTCAAGTATATATTCACGCAAATAGATCTGAATCTAAGGCAACGCCGTTGTTTGAAGCTCATCAAGGATTATGATGTGGGAATCAACTATCACCCAGGGAAGGCTAATGTAGTGGCCGATGCTTTGAGCTGAAAAGGAGTAAGCCACCACGGTCCAAGAGCTGCCATCCTAGTTATGCAAGGAGTTTGAACGGTTGAACCTTGGATTCATAAATGAGATGGGAACAATGGAAGTCAATCCAACATTAGAGCAAGAATTACAGGAAGGACAGACAAAGGATGAGGAAATACAAGAAATCAAGGAAAAGATCCAAGAAGGAAGAGAATTCAGATTTGATGAAGACGAACACGGTACTTTATGGCTTGGAAAGAGGATTGTGGTACCAAATGTTACGCATATTCGGGAAACAATATTGAAGGAGGCACATGACTCACCTTACTCAATCCATCCTGGCTGTACGAAGATGTACAAGGACTTAAAGACATGCTATTGGTGGGCTAGCATGAAAAAGGACATAGCTTAATATGTAGCGTTGTGCGATGTCTGCCAGCGAGTGAAGGCAGAACATCAAAGGCCAGCCGGATTATTACAGCCATTAAAGATCCCGGAGTGGAAGTGGGAAGAAATTGGTATGGACTTTATAGTTGGACAACCGCGAACACAGTCCGGCTATGATTCAATATGGGCTATTGTGGATCGGTTGACAAAATCGGCTCATTTCATCCCTGTCAAGACCAAGTATACTGCGGCCCAATTAGCTAAGTTGTATATGGAGAAAATTGTATGCAAACACGAAGTACCCAAGAAAATAGTGTCTGATCAAGGTTCTCAGTTCACCTCTAGGTTTTGGCAGAAACTGCATGAAGCTATGGGTACAAGGTTAAATTTCAGTTCAGCATATCATCAACAAACCGATGGACAAAGTGAGAAGGACCAATCAAATATTAGAAGACATGTTGAGAGCCTGCGCCTTGAAACATGGACATATCTGGGATAAAAGTTTGTCGTATGCTGAATTTTCGTACAACAATAGCTACCAAGCCAGTTTGAAAATGTCACCCTATGAAGCACTATATGGAAGGAAGTGTAGGACACCCTACACTGAAAGGCAAGTTCAAATAATTTGTGAAAACCTAAGGGCTGCCCAGTCTCGACAGAAAGGTTATGCAGACAATAGGCGAAGAAATCTGGCTTTTGAAGTTGGAGATTTTGTATACCTCAAAGTGTCACCTATCCGAGGTCAGCGATGGTTTAACGTCAAAGGAAAACTGGCACCTCGTTACATCGAACCATTCAAGATTATTGACAAACGAGGAAAAGTAGCATATCGATTTGAGCTGCCGGCGTATCTCTCCGATGTACACGACATGTTTCACGTGTCTCAACTCAAGAAGTGTCTCAGGGTGCCAGAAGAACAGGTGCCGATGGACGTTAGAACTTCAGGAGGATTTGTCCTATGTCAAGCAACCTATCAAGATCTTAGACGTAAAGGAAAGGGTCACAAGGAATAAGAGGGTCCGTTGGTGCAAAGTGCAATGGAACCACCATACGGAAGTCGAAGCTACGTGGGAACGTGAAGAAGACCTGAAAGCAGAATTCCCTCATCTTTTCTCCACGCTATCAAATCTCGAGGGTGAGATTCACTTTAAGGGGGGTAGGTTTGTAACACCCTAAATCTTTGCATCATGCATTTCATACATGTTCACGCATTAAACATTGGTAGAATAAAGGAAAGATAATAAAAGATAAAACACACATATACAAAATATGTGTAGCAAAGAAGAAAAGAAAATACTAACATAAAGCATGTATTAGGGAACAAATATAAAAATAATAATAATATATATAGGGAAAAATATGTGAAAAAAATTAATTCCGGAAACTTCCGGAAGTTTCAGGGGGAAGCTTTGCTTCACCCCGGAATATTCCGGGCAAACAGTGCCCAGGTGCAACTGAACGACCGAGTCAGCGGGAGACGGGCCGCGCGCTCGCGCGCCAGGCACGCTTCACGCGCCGAGCCAGCTGCGCGCTGCGCTCCGGGTCCGTCTGGACCGAGCCGCCCGCGCCCAGCGGCCGAGTGCCGCACCGCGCTAGCCCGCGCCCAGCACCGAGTCGGTTGCAGGTGGAGTGCCGCAGCCGGTCTCTGGATCGATGCCTCATCGCCTATAAATAGAACTGTAGACTCGTTAACTTTTTCCCAGAAGCGATTCCGCCACCACAGAAACCCTAGCGTCGTAGAGCAAAAAGAACATAGCTGCACCGCCAGGGAGAAGGATAGGAAAGAAAAAGAGGAGGAGAAGAAGAAAAAGAGGAGGGTGCCATCGTCCACTAGATATCGTCGCGCCGCCGTCGTCGTGCTGCTGGAGGACTGCTGTGCCATCCACTTTGTCTACGCGTCGCCTTCGTCCCGCGATCTTTGAAGCCGTCACATCTACAGTAGGACACGTTTTCCGATGAGAGTTTTAGTGAACGTATTAGATCTAATGACCGGAATTCAATTTTAGTTGCATCGTCTATTTATTTTGAGGAACATTAATCCCCGCTAAAACCCACGTAAACTTGTATGAACACGTATGAACTATTTGCATCTAATCAATAAACAACCATAGTTAATTAATTATTAAACTTTGCATTCATGCATGTCATTGCATGTAGGTTAATATGTGTGTATCATGTTGATTTGTGTGTATTTTCTTGTACGTGTGACCACGAGTAGAGGGACGTGCTCGAGAGGCCGCATACGAGGATTTCCAAAACAAAAACTTCGAAGCGTTTGAGCAATCCCACCCGTCGGAGCAAGGCAAGTGTCCTTGATCATATTGATCCCATTTTATTAAATGTTTTGTTGCAAACTTGCATGCTCGTGTCAATATGATGGGAAACCCATACACAGGATTTTACTAGCGTTGTATGCCACCCCTTGTCGCCAGGATATACATGATGAGTTTGATGGGGAGAACAGCAGCAACAAGCTTTTGATGCTCTCAAAACGAAGCTTACACAAGCACCATTGCTACAACTTCCTGATTTTGACAAGACCTTTGAGCTAGAATGCGATGCAAGCGGCATTGGTATTGGAGGCGTTCTCATACAAGGAGGTAAAACCGTTGCTTTCTTTAGTGAAAAATTGCATGGTCCTTCTCTGAATTATTCTACTTATGATAAGGAATTGTATGCCTTAGTGCGAGTATTACAAACTTGGCAACATTATCTTTGGTCTAAGGAGTTTGTCATACATTCTGATCATGGATCTTTGGTCTAAGGAGTTTGTCATACATTATCTTTGGTCTAAAGATAATGTCCACCATGATCAGCCAAAAAAATCAAAAACTTAGTAAAAGAATACTAAGCAAACATCCCATAAGTGTAAAGCAAGTTTAAAACATTGCAAATGAAAAACATAACAGTCATACGAATATTTCACCATATAGAAAGTTCGAACAGTCCAAAAACAGCAACTATGCATTATACAAGAAAAAGTTCGGACACTCCAAAGTGAGTGACTTAGTTGTACTCAAAACTTTGCATGTAAACCCATATTTTTAGCCTAATTGTCAATATATTCAGCACCTAGGTCTCACAAAAGTGCTACAAATCTCAAGAAATTGTTGTAGATGAGCACTTGTGTCCTTGTTGACTTTCCAACAGAAGGGGTTAGCCTACAACATAGTGATTAGGACAGTCTTGATTTTGAAGTTTACGTCTCCCGTTTTGACATTGGGCCCAGTAGGCACATTGTCAGCAGAGGGAGCCAAAAACTCACGGAGAGTCTTCTGGGCCATTGGCTTGCAGCATGATGGTGCGGAGATGATGGGTTTCCTTGCCGACAAGATCACCTGAGGAGGAACAACACAAGGTCAAACTCTTCTAAGTAGTGACTCGAGATCTTCTATGTAGTTTGCCGGCAAACGAAAATCGGTCATACCCTACCCTGTTTTCAAATCAAAGAATGTGAAAACAAAGCAAGGTTATCCTCCTAAAATCCTATTAGAATCATATGCACCACATGATCATGCAAATCTTCTGTGTCTTCTCTGACAACAGCGTCAGAAATGCTTGTTGATATTTCTTAACGTCTACAATTCAGCCTAGCAACCAAAGCTAGTTCTGCAGAGGCACTAGGCTAACCTAAGCCATAGCAAGATGAGTTCCGCAAGCGCACGAAAAGTACCTCTATAGCATTTCACCCCAGGGTATTCCATATGGTATCGTATTTGTTTATCCCAAAGGAAGGCGAGGGAAGAATGGCAAGATCAAAGGAAGAGTAGGGTGTTCCAGTTAGGGATCTAGTAGGATGGGTAAATCACGTAGTGGGGGTAGTGTGACACACACCTAAGCAAACTACTCTAAGGGGTAAGAATGTCCTAGTGGAGATCAAGTTAGCGATGGAGCTACTTCTACTGTGCTTTAAGTATTCATATACATAGCCTATTAGTGTACATATGAGTATGCTAACGATGAATACTAGGGCTTAGTGGTCCAACACATCGGGCACGGGTTTACCACTGGCAACATAAGGACAATTGCCGCCCTGAGCCTCTGGCGTGGCCGAACGTGGAGGATTATGAAGGACGGACAGGGTTGTCACCACCTGCCGCCTACCCCTACAACTCGTGGGTCTACGACATTTAACGCTACTTAACTATCTAAGAACCACGCTTACATGTTAAGTAAATATCTTAAGAGTTGCAGTACAAGTACCTTCCTAAGGTAATGACTAACCTAAACATTGTTGAAACCAATGTTGGGAGCAAGCACTAAATTACTCATATTAACATAATCATATTAATACCTAATTAAACATAGTGATGGTGTATGATGTTTATGATAATATGATATAAGCATTATGACTAGATCATAATAACATCTACACGTAGCACATACATGGACTCTACAATTAAACAAAAAATGCTTTGCCCAAGTATATGACTAAATAAAGACTAATAATATCATTATAATAAAGCATTAAGTCACTAAATAAAAAAGGATACATGAGCCATACTTTTCCCACTTTGGACTTGGGACTAGAGGCTCATATCTACATCCTAACCTCCACTAAGGACTAAGAGAGAATGCTTGAGTGGTATGTGTGAGAATTGAGGCACCCCCCTATTTATACATGGTGTAGAGGTGTTTCCCACCACCAAAAGCTCGCGAATCAGTCTTCACCTCCTTCAGGGAACCACAGGAGAGTGCCATGTGTCGGCTGACCCGGTTTGGCACCAAGACTGCGTAGTCGAGCCAGGGGGTCGGTCGACCTGGTCCTGCCCCCCCCCCCCCCCCCCTCCTCAATTGTGCTTTCTCCGGGTGATTGATAAATGGGCCCATGCTTCATCTCCGCATGAATCGACGTTGGATTCTCTCAGATACGCTTGAGAATGGGTCCATGGATCCATGTGATGCCACATGTCGTCGCGTGAGATGCTGGGGTGACACTTTTCAGGATGCTTCCCTAATTCTACATCAATTCTGCATAACTATTTCTCCAAGTACAAGTAGAATTACGTCAAATCTAACTATGATGTGTGTAAGATATATTTATTTCTTCACATAATTGAGTTATATTGACGGTCAAAATTTGTATATAACGACTGTCAACATTCCTTCCATCTGATCAACTGCTCCGCAGGCAAATGAAGATGAAGATGATGAAGAGGGAGAAAGGGACCAAGACAGTGAAAAGACTCAGAGTAACAAGAGTGAGAAATAGAAGATGAAGATGGCAAGTAGTTTTTCCTAGTTTTTCCCTTTTTGGTGTCTTGATGTCAAAGGGAGAGAGAGATTTAGGGGGATAGTCGTAGTGTTAGTCTCTGTAGCTATTTGCTCATGGACATGTATATATTTTTGAAACTTGTCGCTTATCGCTTTATGTTTACGACTCGTTATGTTTTATGTAAGGCTATGTGATGCTTATGCACTTATTGTTGCAAATTTGGCTATCTTGATGTTCATGCTTATTTGTCGTAATGTGACGCTCTAATGTTTTATTCTTGAAACACATCACTTGTATCAATTTAATTGTTCACATTCACATTGTTGGGCACCCCACCATAAAGAAACACATGTGAGACTTGATTCTTTATTTATGCATATTTCATCTCATATGTGTACATTTTATGGAAACCAAATTTATTTTCTCTCAATCGTTTAAACTTAGTTGTCATCAATCATTAAAAAGGGGAAGATTGTAAGTGCATCTAAGTATTCTCTTGTAAGTTTTGGATGATCGATGACAAACAAGTGAAGAGCTAATCAACACCCTATTTGGTTTCACTTTTCTGTATCTCAATTATCTGGTTAGCATGATTATCTTACGATTCTGTGGTCTGATTAAGCAACTATTTGAGGAGGTTGGGATGTTTGGATAAGCTGACTATTTTGGTGCCTTATTCCTGAACTATGTGTAAAATGATCTGCATGCTCTTGAATAAGTGATTAAGTGTCCGTTGGCTGTCCAGTTTTTTTTCCTTCGTATGTGACGATGTAACGTGTCTGTACATTTTTTTTGTTGTTCCTTTTTATTCCAACTGCTGCACATGACAAGTGCTAACAAAGTACTTTTTTCATCTTTTTGTATTCCACCGCTGTAGGTGATGAAGTGTCAACTCAGTACATTTTCTTTGTTCTTTTTTATTCCAACAGGTGCATGGTTGTAAGGTTGGGCATTGAGCTGAATTATTTTTTTTCTAAGCTTGTGTACAGTACCGTGCTACTTGTCTGTAGCTGGATTAAAAAAAGAACAGATGTAGAAATCAAAAGCAATAAGGAGAGGAAGACACCCTACGGCTTGGACCACGGCTCCTCGGGCGTCGCCTGGCCGAGAGGACGGCGGACTGCAACGAGAAGAGAGGACGGCTTCGGGGTCGCGGACTGCTTCCTAGCGCGAGAGGACAGCGGACGGCTATGGGCCGCGACAGCGCGCGGCGCCTAGGAGTGCCACCGCCTGGCGGTGCCGGCGGGTGTCGACCAATGTCGTCCTGATGGCGGCGCTGCGGAAGGACGAGAGGAGACAGACGGTTTCGAGGGCAGGGCTAAAAAACGCACCGCTTAATTTCAACCGGCCCTTCCACCTTGCGTTCTGACTAAGCCCTTCCACCTTGCGTTCTGACTAAGCGAGTTTTCTGTTAGTTTTTGGGCTCCTCATTAAGCGGCTTACAGGCTAAGCAAGAATTGAGCAGGTTGTTTTGGGTGGAATTTTTTTCACTGATAAGCGAGTTTTAAGCACAAACAAACAGGCCCCAAATCTGTTGTGTGAGAGAAGGTCACATGGAGAAAAAAGTGATTGAAACATAAAAAGGGAAAAAGGTGGTTTTGATGAAAAAAAAAGTGAAGAGCAAAAGACTTAGTTTAGAAAGTGTAGTCTTGGTGTGTGAGAGTTATTCTCTTAAGAGCTTAATTGTTGCATGAGAAGAATGAGAGGGATAACAAAATTAAAATTGACACACATCGGACTAGTCTGTTTTACGCCGGACTAGTCCGCACCTCACAGTCACTTCATAGACTTAGCCAATTTTCCTAGTTGATCACTCATCAAACTTGTCCGTTCTTGAACAAATTAGTCCGTTATATGCTACTGTAACACATCGGACTAGTCTCACAGCACTCACTCCAGTCTGAAGGTACTTACTATATCAAATCGGACTTGTCCGTTTTTACAACGGACTAGTACGTTATACCTTACTGTACCACTTCGGACTAGTCTGGCCTTACCACGGACTAGTCCAATATTCTAGGGTTTTTTCACACCCTAATTCTAATGTGGCAGCACTTGACCTAGGAGTGGCATGTCACCACACCGGACTTGTTCGGGGTCCACCACAGACTAGTATGGGGTCACCAAAACATAACAGTTACTTTTCGAGACCTCAATAAAAAGAGGCATCATGATTCATTTTAAAATAATCATAAACCCCTGCGCCTTCACTGCATACAAGAGTACAAATACACTCATCTCCACACATTGTAAGCCCCTAAGAGTCAAATCTTTGGGAGTTAGGAATTGGAAAAGGGATATGATGATCTCATCGCAATTGAGCTCTTGGGTTTATTCCTCTCACACACTCTTGTTGATTATTATATAATTTTTTAGTGTATCCATGTGTTGTAAATTTTGGAGAGCCCTTAACTTGTGAGGAAGCTCCATGAACTTGGTGATTACTTCGGTTGATAGTGGATATCAAGTCGGCCTTCATGGTGACTTGATGAGGGAAGGGTTGGTTAAGATCCGGCTCCGTGTGGGCTCTTCAATGAGAATGTAGATCCCTTGTGTGGGATTGAACCCCAGTAAAAATCGCTTATCTCGTGTTCTTTTTACTTGTACATTTCATAATTGTCTCTAGCCAGGGCATAATATTTATCATACTTGTGATCGACATCAATCTTGTGTTCCAAGTGTTATTCAATGCTTTCATATACTTGTTAAAGTCATCAAAGTAGGTTAACACTTTCCGCTGCGTTAAAATCAAAGAAAACATAAAAAGATTCAATTTTGATCACTGTTTTGCTGCACCACAGACTAGTCTGCAGTGAGACCGGACTAGTCCGTTCTCTGTATTTTGACAACTTTTGATTAAGTGTTTCAGGAACCCAAAGAGCTTACTCATCCCCCCTCTAGGCACATTCAGCCCAAACCACTGGGTTGACAACGGTTGGCTGCAAGGTAGTCAGATCTCTCGAGCTCCAAGCTCCCGAGGCGTTAGTGATGGGCTCCATAGAGGGCAATGGAATGGACTCGACCTAGCCCATTTTTGGGTTAGGTTGACAACAGGACCAACCGCTTGTTTCCTCTCAGCTCGGGCCACGAGGGTCTCCGACCTGTCGAGCTGGAGTCACTCTTCTCATCATCCTCCTCTGGTGACTCCAGAGTTGATTCGCTGGTCGCCCATGCTAACCACAACATCTCTCGAGACTCGATTTGATGAGCCTTATACTCATCCTTCTTCCTCTTCTTGACGGCAGAGCGAGCGGCCTTCATCGCCTCTTCGCTCGGTCCTTGGGTAGCTTGGGGAGGCTAATGACAAGGCTGAGGCCCTGAGTGGAGGGCCGCCTCGCGGCAAACGGGAGTGGCCCGAGCCCATCACCTCTCGCGACCTCTGATCCTGTTAGGTTCGGAAGGTGCCAGGAAAGCTTGTCCCAGGAGAGCTCTTCCCCCGGCTCCTGCATGTGAGACCTATGTGCTAAATACATTGGTATTTATGTTAAAAGTGAATGTTTACATGCAGTGTTTTAATATACCTACCCATTTTGGATTGTCCGAACATACGGGAACACACTTAGCACTGTGTGAACTTAGTCACATGTGAGTTGCACGTGTTTTTTACTTTGTACTGTCTGAACATTTAATTAAAATTCAGTTAATTAATCTTGTTTTGTGGTAATTTTCTGTATACTCTTTTGCGAATGCACTCGTGTATGTGTGTTGAACATCCTAGGCACACATATGTGTTCACTGGTTTCAATTTCGGAACTAGGTGTCACAGATTGGTATCAGAGCCACAGGTTGACAGTAGCATGCAGCCTAGATAGAATGAACACTTTAGAGCACATAGGGGCACTTAGGAATCGATGTGTTTTTGCTTGGAGTGCTGCTTGCTATATATATGGTTTGCTCGTGTGCTTAATAGAGGATTTTGGGATGCTTTAGCATTGCCATGTCTACGTAGGCTAGTTAGTTGTCTAGTTTCATATCCCTTGATGCATATAGTTGGAGACATTTTCTAATTCTTACCTATTGCTTTTCTCTAGATGGTGAGGACTCGCAACTAGAGGGACGCTAATGATGAGGAGGAGAACCATGGAGTACCTCAGTTCAACAATGGACAAGGACCTGCTCATAGAGCTATCAATATTGAGCAGCTATTGGCTATGCAGAACTAGCTCATGCAGACCATGATACAAACAATGGGACAGCTGCAGGCTGGTAACATCAATAATCAACCCCACATGCCCCCACCACCACCCCCGCCTCCTCATAGCCGATTGGGAGAGTTTATGAGGACTAGGCCGCCAACCTTTGCTCAAGCCGCCAACCCTATGGATGCCGATGATTGGCTCAAGTCCGTGGAGAAGAAACTTGCTATTGTCCAATGCAGTGACTGGGAGAAGGTGCTATTTGCTTCTCATCAACTCATTGGAGCAGCTGCGGATTGGTGGGATGCTTTTGCAATGCTCATGAGAATCAAGAGAGTATCACTTGGGCGGAATTCAAGGAGAACTTCCATTCTCATTATGTGCCCGAGGGTGTTATGATCTTGAAGAGGCATGAATTTGAGAACTTGAGGCAAGGAAGATCGAGCGTGGGTGAATATCTCAACAAATTCACTCAACTCTCAAGGTATGCCACTGAGGATGTGAGCCGGGACAGCCGGAAACAATACTTGTTCATGAGAGGCTTGAACAATGAAATCCAAGTGCAATTGCTCAATTGTGACTATGCAAATTTCCAGAAGCTTGTGGACAAAGCAATTGTGGTGGAGAACAAGGTCCGTGAGATGGAAAAAGACAACAAGAGGAAGGCGCTATATCAAGGACAGCAACAAGGAAGTAATTTGTGCCCTCGCTTTGCGCCTCCTAATGCGCCATACTACAACTCCTCTACTCCTATACAGCGCCCTGGTTATGCACCGAGCCCAGCTCAGTTTGTGCAGCAGCGCCATGTCATGCAAGCACCTAGGCCTCCAATGCCTTATGCACCTTGTGCCAACTATCCTGGTGCCAATGCTCAAAACCAAGCTCGTCCCAATAATTCTGGTGGAGTTAAGAAGTGCTATACTTGTGGAGAAGCTGAACACTCTGCGCATCAATGTCCTAAGTCAGGCCTTGGTCAAGGAAGCAATGCGCCGAGGCAAAACCCAAGACCCAATGGAGGACAGCCACAAGGGAACCAAGGAAAGCAAAATTTTGCTCGTGGCAACGTGAACCATGTCTCTACGGAGGGTGCTCAACAAGTGGATGACGTGGTCATTGGTATGTTTCTCGCCAACTCCAACCCCGCGACTATGTTATTTGATTCTGGAGCATCACATTCATTCATTACATCAAAGTATGTTGCCAAGTATAGTTTGCCTATCTCTCATATGAAGTTTACTCTATTGGTTAAGTCTCCTGTAGGAGAGATGAGGACAAATATAGTATGTCCAAAAGTAAGCCTTAGAATAAGGGGGTAGACTTCTCCACCAACCTCATTGTTTTGGATTCTCAAGGATTGGACATTATACTTGGTATGGACTGGTTGAGGAATCACA
Source organism: Tuctoria greenei (assembly GCA_036927565.1). Classification (NCBI taxonomy): domain Eukaryota; kingdom Viridiplantae; phylum Streptophyta; class Magnoliopsida; order Poales; family Poaceae; genus Tuctoria; species Tuctoria greenei. The sequence continues at coordinate 135,268,027 of JAYESD010000001.1, read as the reverse complement.
ATGGAGTTATTGAGTGTGCCACAAAGACGGTGAAGTTGACTAATGAAGAATGGATCACCGTAGAGTTCGAAGCAACTCAGCATGCACTGAAGCAATTGGAGCTGAATCACATTGATGGTACTACAATTGAGGAGATTCCGGTGGTGTGTGAATTTTTGGATGTTTTTCTGAACGAGTTGCCAGGTATGCCACCTGATCGAGACATTGAGTTTGTTATTGATTTAATACCTGGAACTACACCTATAGCTAAGAGGACGTATAGGATGCCTCCTATGGAATTAGCGGAGCTCAAGAAGCAGATTCAAGAGCAACTAGAGAAGGGTTTTATTCGCCCTAGCTCTTCACCTTGGGGAGCGCCCATGCTGTTTGTGGACAAGAAGGATGGAACCCAAAGGATGTGTGTGGATTACCGAGCTCTCAACGAGGTGACCATCAAGAACAAGTACACCTTGCCACGCATAGAAGACTTGTTTGATCAGATGAAGGGTGCTTGTGTCTTCTCTAAGGTTGATTTGAGGTCAGGATAGTTCCAAATGAAGATTAGACCATCGGACATACCCAAGACAGCTTTGAGGATACGATATGGATCTTATGAGTACACCGTGATGTCTTTTGGATTGACAAATGCACCTGCCTACTTTATGTACCTCATGAATAAGGTCTTCATGGAGTACTTGGATAAGTTTGTTGTGGTGTTTATTAATGACATTATGATCTACTCAAAGGATGAGAAGGAACATGAGAAACACTTGAGGCTTATGTTGTAAAAATTGAGGGAGCATCAATTGTATGCCAAGTTTAACAAGTGTCAGTTTTGGTTGAGAGAGGTGTCATTTTTGGGTCATATAATCTTAGGAGGAGTATCGGTTGACCTCGGAAAAGTGAGAGACGTGTTGAAGTGGGAACCACCGCAAAATGTAAAGGAAATAAGGAGTTTTTTTGGAATGGCTGGATATTACCGTCGATTCATCAAGGACTTCTCCAAGATAGCCAAGCCAATGACGGAATTGCTAATGAAGGGAAAGGCATTCCAATGGACTCAAGCTTGTCAAAACAGTTTTGAGGAGTTAAAGAAGAGGTTGACAACAACCCAAGTTTTGGTATTGCCAGATGTAAGCAAGAATTTTGATATTTATTGCGACGCATTGAGACAGGGACTTGGATGTGTATTGATGTAAGAAGGTCAAGTAGTAGCCTATGCATCAAGACAATTGAAGAAACATGAGCGGAATTACCCAACGCACAGTTTGGAACTCGCAGCCGTGGTACTCGCATCCGTGGTACACGCATTGATGATTTGGAGGCACTATATCCTTGGACATAGGTGTGAAATTTATACAGATCACAAGAGTTTGAAGTATATTTTCACACAAACGGATATGAACTTGAGGCAACGAAGATGGTTGGAGCTCATCAAGGATTATGACTTGGGGATCAATTATTATCCAGGTAAGGCTGACATAGTGGCCGATGCTTTGAGTAGAAAAGGAGTAAGTCATCAACTCACATTTCGAGAGTTGCCATCCAAGTCATGTAAGGAGTTCGAACGTTTGAACCTCGGATTTGTGAATGAGATGGGAATAATGGAGTTAAATCCAACCTTAGAGCAAGAAATTCGGGAAGGCCAAACTAAGGATGAGGAAATTCAGGAAATCAAGGAAAGTACCCAAGAGGGGAGAGAATTCAGATTCGATGAGGATGAACATGGTACCTTATGGCTCGGAAAAGGATTGTTGTGCCTAACGTGAAGCATATTCGGGAGATGATATTAAAAGAGGCGCATGACTCACCATACTCAATTCATCCTGGTTGTACAAAGATGTACAAAGACTTGAAGACTTGTTATTTGTGGGCTAGCATGAAGAAGGACATAGCTGAATACGTAGCATTGTGTGATGTGTGCCAACGAGTCAAGGCGGAACATCAAAGGTCAGCTGGACTATTGCAACCATTAAAGATTCCGGAATAGAAGTGGGAAGAGATCGGTATGGACTTCATAGTGGGTTTACCACGTACTTAGTCCGGTTACGACTCAATTTTGGTAATCGTGGGTCGATTGACTAAGTCAGCTCACTTTATTCCCGTCAAGACCACCTATAATGGAGAGAAATTGGCAGAACTGTATATGGGAAGAATAGTATGTTTGCATGGAGTTCCAAAGAAGATAGTCTCGGATAGAGGTTCACAATTTACTTCCAGGTTTTGGCAAAAGTTACATGAAGCATTGAGAACAAGGTTGAATTTTAGTTCATCATACCACCCTCAAACGGATGGATAAGCCGAGAGGACCAATCAGATTTTAGAAGACATGTTAAGAGCTTGTGCTTTGAAGCATGAGAAAAGTTGGGACAAGAGCTTGCCATATGCAGAATTTTCATACAACAATAGTTACCAAGCAAGCTTGAAAATGTCACCATATGAAGCGCTTTATGGAAGGAAGTGTAGGACACCTTTATTCTGGAATGAGGCAGGAGAAACTCAAGTATTTGGTCCAGATGTGTTGCAAGAAGCCAAAAAGCAAGTCCAAATAATTCGTGAAGACTCGAGGGCTGCCCAATCAAGACAAAAAGGCTATGCGGACAATAGGAGAAGGAAATTAGCCTTTGAAGTGGGAGATTTTGTTTACCTCAAGGTGTCACCGATGAGGGGTCATAAGAGGTTTAACATAAGAGGAAAGCTAGCACCTCGCTACATTGGACCATTCAAGATTTTGGACAAAAGAGGAGAAGTAGCGTATAAGTTGGAGATGCCAACTCATCATTCGGATGTCCATGATGTCTTTCATATTTCCCAGCTTGAGAAGTGCTTGAGAGGACCGAAAGAACAAGTGCCAATGGAAGGATTAGAATTAGGGGCAGATTTGACTTATGCTGAAAACCGGCCAAAATATTGGAAACCAAGGAAAGGGTCACAAGGAACAAGGTTATTAGATGGTGTAAAGTTCAACGGAAGCACCACACAGAAAAAGAAGCAACATGGGAGTTGGAGGATGATCTCAAGATGGAATTTCCCTATCTCTTATCTTCCGCATCGAATCTCGAGGGCGAGATTCATTTTAAGGGGGGTAGGTTTGTAACACCCTCATTTTCATGCATCATACCCTGCATACATTCATATACATGTTTAACATTAATCCACATAAAGAGGAATGGGTTTAAAATCAATTTGGAACATTTAAAATTGATTTGGAACAAAACTGCACTTAAAATGCTGAAAAGTGCGAACTAGTTCGATTTTAGTGAGGATTAGTCCGATTTCTCTCTGACTAAAAACGGACTTGTCCGTTTTTGCTGCGGTCTAGTCCTATTTTGCCTATGGAAACTTTCGGACTTGTCCGATTTTGTGCGGACTAGTCCGATATTCCAAGAATCCTTGAAAATTTGCTAAGTCCCTGGACTTTTCTGGACTAGTCCGGTGTTCCAGCGGACTTGTCCATTTTCCTCTCTGACTAAAGTCGGACTTGTCCGATATTTGGCCAGACTTGTCCGATTTCTCTCTAGACAACTTCGGACTAGTCCGGTCCTTGTCGGACTTGTCCGATATTTCACGACTCCGAGTTGATCTTTTGTTTTATGACTTGTTTCTTGGATTTCACGTTAAGTGGGCCTAGGGACATCGTGCCTAACTCTTTTAGAGCTCATGTGAGACTCTAAACCGGCCTCTACTCATCCCAAACTCGGAATCCATCTAACCCTAGCCTCCACCTCTATATAAACAACCCCACCCCTTGGCTTGACATCTATTTGCCACTTTTCCACCCCACCCAAACCCTAGTTCGTGGAGAGCCACCACCAAGGAGGGAGGAGGAGATCCCAAGCAATAAGAAGAAGAGGAGGAAACGAAAGAGGATCAAGATCTCCATCAAGTTTCGTTCTTCATCACCAATTCATCTCCAAGTTCATCCCCAACCCTAGATCATCAAGATCCATGTGTTACCTCCAAGTTTCTTGATTCATTGGAGTTTTAAACACCTGGTATACCTTCTATTCTCTTCTCCTTACATGAATTTGACCCCTAATCACCAAATTTACGTCGATCTAGAAAACCCTAGTTCGCTAGTTCTGCGAAGTGCGGACTAGTCCGACCTTCTGCAGACTAGTCCGATTTTGCTGACTAAATTCTGTTGAATTGATTCTAAAAGTAGATCTAATGAAATCCAAACCTATATAAACTTGTTAAAATCTATTAGAACTAGATAGTGATCACTGAAAGAAATCTATTAACTAGTTCTACCTTGCATTTGCATCAATCATGCATGTCATGTCATATTGAGTAATATTTGTGCACTCTTTGATTGTGTTTCTTGTCTTGTATGTTTATTGCGTGGATTAGACGGATTTGCGCTAGAGAGTGCCGCGGAGGATCTACAACACCAAGAGTTTGAAGGCTTTGACCCTAATCAACCACAAGAGCAAGTCAAGTCTCCTTGAAGCATATTGATCCTGTTTTAAAATAAATGTTTTGTTTGCAAAACTGCATGCTGTGTCAATTTGATGGGAAATCCTATGGTAGGAAGTTTACTAGATTTGTTTGACCACCCTTGTCACCTGGAATTTATGGTAGAGAGTCGGGATGGGATTTTTACCTTTTTGCTTCGCTTAATCAACTGGGATGGGAAACAACTATACCACTCAATTTAATTATGCATAGATGAGATTATGTTTAACATGAACTGGTTAAATATGATATGGTAATGGGTGATCTAAGCAAGCCTGATATGTAGATGGGTTGGATGTATGGTGGTTTACTTGCTTTAGATCTAAGGACCGGTTCGTGGAGCGACCATCCAGGATTTACAGTGCCACCACAAGGCCAAGTATGGGTGCGGCGTAGCTGATTAATTAGGGCTTTGCCAGTGCTATTTGGACCATTAAGGATGCTCGGGGAAGGGGTATTCGGATTGGGTTTGTTGATGATTGGTGGGACTACCCTGGGATCCGAATGGCTCAAGAGGGGGCCCTTGGTTGAAGATGTGCTCAGTTGGAGATATCGCCACCGGTGAAACCTCAGTGGGGTCTAAATAGGCTAGTAATCCCTTTGTAAAGGCTACTTTGTGGTCTCTTGGCCACACACCTAAGGAAGTGTGAGACGACATAATTGAGATTCTATAGTCATCGAAAGGTGATGAAATCACAAACATGTGGGTAAAGTGGTACAACCTCTGCAGAGTGTGTCTAAAACTATCATGATAGCCGTGCTCCCGATATGAGCAACTTGGACCCTCACATGATTAGAGGAAAATTGGGAATTTGGAATGGTTATGGTTGGTATTATGGTTATGGTTGGTATTATGATTATGAATGGTTATGAATTGAGTTCTGGAATTGAACATGGATATTTGTATATGACGATGGATATGGAATATGGACTGGTACTATGATTTTAATTATGGTTTATGATGGGTTTACTTCACATACATAATAAATATTGCTTTACAAATGTTTTTATGTACTTTTCAGCACTCAACCATTATTATATTCGTCATTTGAATCAACCACATGTCATACTTTCCACACTTGCTGAGTACGACATGTACTCACTCCTGCAATCCCCCCAACAGTTGCATGTCGGGATTGGGAGTTTAATGGCAATAATGCAGAGTTCTAGGCCGTGTCTACCGTCAGCTTGCCTGTGGTGTTTTGGAGCTGCGCTATACCCTATTGCTTATGCTGCCTAGCTGTTTAGTTTGCTTAATTAGTATTTCTGCTGCATTAGTTGAACTTGTCATTAATATTCATTAGAGCTTGTATTCTAGGATAATATGGTTTGTTTAATTAAAATTCAGTTAATTAATCTTGTTCTGTGGTAATTTTCTGTATACTCTTTTGTGAATGCTCTCGTGTATGTGTGTTGAACGTCCTGTGCACACAGATGCGTTCACTTGGTTCAATTTCGGAATCGGGTGTCACAAATGGTAAGTTGATCTGCGCCACGTCGAAGACCAACTTCTCGGTCCTGTAATTCTCCCGAGTCCCGAAGGTCACCGGGAGAGTAATGGCGCTGAGTGGAGTGATGGCCCCCGGACCTACTCCGGAAAAAGGTCATGAGGGGCGAAGATCTGAAGGTCGGAGCTGAAGCTTGACGAAGGCTTTGAAGCTTATGAGGTTCAGCCCTGAACCTCCATCCACCATTACGTGGTGGAGCTGGATGTTATTGGTGGTCAGAGATACCATCAGTGGAAGTTGAACAGCTCCGATCATGTTCCGCGTGCAGTCCGAAGCATCAAAGGTGATGGCTGTATCCATCCACTTCCGATGAGGCTCCGCCCTGGCGGTGGGAGCTTCGGAGGCCATGTCCCGCCGCATTGTCTTGAGGACATGACGGGAGGTGATGTCCCACGAACCACCAAAGATGGTGTTCATGGTCTTCCGACGCTCGTTGTCAAAGACATCGGAGTCATCGTCAACGGAGGTGTAAACAACCTTCAAGACCTTTTTGGGGTCCTGAAAGCTTAACTCGTCTTAAGATGGAGCTTCGTCGACTTTCTGTTTTCCTTCCCTTTGAAGGAAAGGAGCTTCTTCCCGACGCTTATTGTAGCGCTCGGTGAGGTTCTGGACCTCTTGGCAGCCTTCCAGGTTGTGGTTGTTCATCTTGTGTATGGGATACCACATCTAGGAGCTGCCACCATCTTCAGACGACGGCCGAGGTCGTTTCTCGGGGCGTGGCCCCCGGCCACCCAGAGCTGCGGCAGCAGCGACAGTAGGTTTGCCGACCGACGACTTCTTGCCGTTGGACTTTTTCTTCTTCTTTCCACTCCCAGAGGTAGTGGATTCACCCTTGGAGGACTTTTTGTTGGCTGCCGGAGGTGGTTGGGAGTGCATTCCATGACCCTCCGCAGCCTTAGCACACTTGTCTGCCAAGCTGAAGAGTTCCATGATGCTGGTGACCTCCTTGGTCGCCAGCTTCTCCAGCATCTTCTTATCCCGAACGCCCTGCCTGAATGCTACAATAACAGAAGCGCTTGAGATAGAAGGAATGGTATTTTGTACCTGGGAGAACCTCTGGATGAAAGATCGCAAGGACTCTCCCCCTTTTTGCTTGACAGCAAAAAGGTACAGTTCTGTGCCTCGTCAGGTGTATGAGCTCCCAAAATTGGCGGTGAACTGTTGGCACTACTCCGCCCAACTGTTGATGGAGTCAGGCGGAAGGCTCATGAACCAAGACCTGGCGGTCCCTGTCAAAGCCACAGGGAAATAATTGGCCATCACAGGCTCATTTTCCCCAGTCGCAAGGATAGCGGTGGAGTAGATTTGAAGAAATTCGGCGGGGTTAACAGTCCCATCAAATTTCTCTGGCAGATGAGGACGGAACTTCTGCGGCCATCTGACCATGTGCAGGTGGATGGCCAATGCAGAACAGCCTCCTCCTACTCCTTAAGGAGCAGGGCTGTCCCGAGACTCTCACCTCTCGCGAGCACGCTCGATGTGGACGCGGCCGTCCTGTTGATGGTAACGACGATCGAGCTCTGCCCGGAGGTCATGAGTCGAAAGCCTCATTATCGTATGAGTATGTCACGCCCCGGAAGGCAGCGACATCGCCTGCTGAGACACAGCATGCCTCCTGGGCTGTGAAGCTTGCGGACCGAGTCTACCTGACAAGGTCCGATGCTGCGATGGGGCCCGCCCCAAGGGAGGAGGACCCGGATTGCTGATGCGATCGGCTGCTGCTGCAACCAAATGATCCACATCAGCTCTCCATTGCTCCATTGCACCCTGAGATGCTCCTGGAGGCGGTAGACGTTGGATAAGAGCACGCGCAGCATGAAGCGCATGTTCAGGGTTGTTGTTCGCCGATGCAGTGACTGACGCGGACGCCCCATCTCGTTGTCCTGCTTGATTCACCAGAATGGATGGTGGTGGTGGTGGCATGACTCCTGCTGGAGCCACAGTACCTGCTGGCTGCTGCACATTGGAGGCATTACCTCCAGCAGGTTGCGCAACATGGTTGCTGTTGGACGATCCAACAGCAGAATTCACCATCTTTGAATCTCAGGCACCCCCTACCTGGCGCGCCAACTGTCGGAGTGTGATTCCGGCAATTCTCGCAATACTACCGTTGGCAGCCCGCGGAGTTCTTAGTTCAGTTGTGGGCGCACAGAGATTCAGAAGAAGATGACGATTTGACACAAGTATTTACGTGGTTCGGGCCGCCTGAGCGTAATTCCCTACTCCACGGGTGTGAGTTGTTGTTGTATTGAGCGTGTGAGCGCTTAAGTGTGAGAGACTAGAGTGTCTGGGAGTCTTAGGCGCATGTGCAAGTCTCCTTGTGTATCGCTCGGCTAGTCCTTTTATAGTACAAGGGCTGGCCATTACATCGTCAGCCTGGCCCGACATGTGGCCCTGGCGGTTAATGATGCTTAATACACAATTAATGTATTTAATTACCCTTAACAGTGTAATAACACGCCTTGATGGTGGCATTACTGGTATTAAAGGTCCCCCGATCGTGTGTCATTAAGATAGCATTAATGACACATAATTGGGTCTTGAAGCTTTAATTGTTCCTTGAAGGTTCGAGCCATTGCAGGTCCACCAATCTGCCTGTTGAAGTTGAAGGTCCGGTGGTTAGACGCGTGGCATCTCTGGAGCTTACTATCTTGGACGAGTAGGTCCGGTACTATTGTACACGTGTCGGAACCGGAGCTTCCCTCAGTCGAAGGTTAGGTCTGTGGTTGCCACACAGGTATCTAGTCTGAAGCTTTCCCATGTATGGAATGTAGCTCCGATTTTATGATACACGTGGCGGCACTGGGACCAGCCATAGAAGGGAGGCAGGTCCGGTTCCTTATGACACGTGGGGCCTTTAGAGGTCTTCAACTCAGATCGGTGGAGTTCTTTCGCACTCTATGCAGTCCCAAGGGGTATTCTGGATGCAGGGTATCGACAGCAACGATTTTCCTTGGGTAAGGGCCTCGATCTCTTCGTCGGGGTGACCCTAGGCACACTCGTCATTGACTGGGTAGATTTTTGAAAAGTACTCTTGATCTCATTGCGGTTTCCATCCAAGCGTCGCAGAGGCTTACTTAAGAAGGAATGTGCGCAAGGGTTGAGGACTCTTTACGTCTTCGATCATCTTTGCGCTCAGATCCTCCCAAACTCCGCCTAACTTTCCATTTTTTGCTCCACTTTGCCGTGATGGAGTTGGGTCTCCCCAAGAGCCGCCTCAAGAGTGATGATGATCTGAAGAAGGTCTGGACCTACATGGGGTGTTCCAGCAACTCCTTCAACCATCTGGTCCGGGCCGGCAAGTTCCCGTTCAAGAAGGAGCATGACGGCGACATGGTGTACTTCTCTGCGTATGCCATGGTAGGGCTGATCCCACCTTTTTCAACTTTCCTTTTGATGCTGCTAGACTTCTATGGTCTGCAGCTGTATCACCTTGGAACCCATTCTCTTCTTCTTGTATCGACATTCGTCCACTTCTGTGAGATGTGGGTGGGTATTCCCCCTGCGTCGAGCTTTTCCGCACCTTCTTCACCATCCACACCACCAGGAAGGGGTCCGAATTTCTTGGCTTCTACTATTTCGTGAAGCGCAAGAAATACCCCTACAAATACTTGAGGTCGTTTCCTTCTGGCAAGTGGGACGACTAGAAGAAATATTGGATCGTCGTCACGACAGAGGAGCATGAGAAGTTGGAGCTGCCCGAAGGTCTCCCAAATGTTGACACTGACAGATGGAGTGTTGTTCCAATGCTGTCATTGGCCTTCAACCCTGCCTTGACCAGGATCTGTGAATGCGTCGAAGGTGGAGTGACCCCCCAGATGGTCTTCTGCAACTTCCTGGTCAACTGGTGGGCTCCGCTGAAGAAGAGGTAGAAGCTTGCGTGGGCCCTCAACAGCGTGTGGATGAAGACCAGATTGAAATCGATCTGAAATCCAACTTGGATGGCGCAGCTTTGGAGTTTCATCTCAAGAAGTTCCAGCATGGAATTGACGTCGAAGGCAACGACTTAACTCTGCCAGTGGCTTTCCTCCCTCTCAACATGGAGGCGAAGTTCAATAGGGAGCTCCAAAGGAGTATGCCGACGCTTGATGATCTTGGTGAGGTGGAGAGGCTTCCGACCACCAGATTGGCGATCCCCGGAGCTTCCAAGGGTGGTCCTGTCCCCGCCCCGAGCTGAAGGACTAAAGACGTCAGCAAAGGCAAGGACAAATAGCCAGCTGAGCCTTCCAGCCGGAAGAGGAAGTTGAAGCACGCCGACGGGAGGTCTGTCAAGCCCGCTCCTTCCACAACGGCTGCTTCTCCCTGGAGGGGGAGGTCTTTTGCTACTACCCCTGCTCCGGTGCAAGCGTCTTCAGGAGGTGTCAGCTCCGGGCAGTCGACTCCGGTCGTAGTGCCGGCTAGAAGCTCCAAGTCCAGGGGTTCTTCACGACGAAGGGAAGCTCCGGCCGAAGAACTCCGGCGGCTGCGAGTGTTCCTCAACTAAGGTCCGAAGTAGTTGCCTCACCAGATTTGGTGGGCTCTAGCTCCGGGCATCAGAAGAAGAGGTTCTTGGGACATCACCTCTCGTCGCATCCTCAAGACAATGCAGTGGGATATGGCCATGGTAGCTCCTGCTACTAATGCAAAACCACATCGGAAGTGGATGGATACACCCATCATTTTTGATGCTTCGGACTATCCCCGAAACATGATCGGGGCTAGTCAACTCCCATTGGTGGTGTCACCCACCATTAACAATATCCAAATTCACCATGTAATGGTGGACGGAGGCTCCGGGCTAAACCTCATAAGCTTCGAAGCTTTCGTTAAGCTTCAGCTCCGGCCTTCGGACCTTCGCCCATCCTGACCATTCTTCGGAGTAGGTCCGGGAACCATTACTCCTCTCAGTTCTATTACAATCCCAGTGACCTTCAGGACCCAGGAGAACTACAAAACCGAGAAACTAGTTTTTGTCGTTGCGCAGATCAGTCTGCCATTCAATGCCATATTGGGTAGGCCAGCTTTATACAAGTTTATGGCCGCTGCCCATTCTGGTTATTTGGTGTTGAAGATGCCAACACCTACGGGCGTTCTTCGAATCCGCGGATATCATACCGCAGGAGTTACTGCACTGGAAGAACTCTATGCGCTTAACACAGCGCAAGAGGAAGCATCCGGTAAAGAGCCAGCTGCGAATCCTCCAAGCATTCGCCACAAAGGCTCTACCTCCGCACCTCGTGTGCAACCAAGCGGCGATGCTGACTTTCCCGTCAAAGTCGTCCAAATTGGTTCCGATGTTACTTAGACTACTCGTATATCGAGGGGTCTGAACAACAAATAGGAACTCGCGCTCATCACTTTCCTCTGGGCTAATGTGGACGTGTTTGCCTGGCAACCATCACAAACGCCTGGGATCCCTAGGGAGGTGATTGAGTACAATCTGAAGATTTACCCAGACGCCCGGCCTATACACAAGAAGCCCCGTAAGCAATCAATCGAGCGACAAAACTTCATCCGACAGGAAATCAAGAAGTTGCTCAAAGCTGGATTCATCCGGGAAGTCTTCCATCCAAAATGGCTGGCAAACCCGGTTGTTGTACCCAAGGCCGGTGGGAAGCTTCGGATGTGTATCAACTACACCACCTTAAATAAGGCATGTCCAAAAGATCCATTTCCACTACCTAGAATTGATCAAATAGTGGATTCCACCTCCGGGTGTGAACTACTGTGTTTCCTAGATGCATATTCTAGATATCATCAAATCCAAATGTCTAAGGAAGATGAAGAGCATACTCCTTCATAACAGTAGATGGATTGTATTGTTACACTACCATGCCATTTGGTCTTAAAAATGCTGCTTCAACATTTGTGCGAGCCATGTACAAAACATATGGAGAGCTAATTAGAGACTTGGTGGAGGTCTATGTTGATGACGCCATCATAAAGATTAAAAACAAGGAGTCACTCCTTGACAACTTACAAGCTGTCTTCGACAAGCTGCGAACTACGCGCACCAAGCTGAATCCGGACAAGTGCGTCTTCGGGGTTAGCTCTGGGAAGCTTTTGGGTTTCTTGGTGACTCATAGAGGAATCGAAGCAAATCCAGTGAAGATCAAGGCTATAGAAGAAATGCGGCCCCCAACCCGCATTAAAGATGTCCAAAAATTGACTGGATGTCTAGCTGCGCTCAGTCGATTTATCTCAAGACTGGCAGAACGAGCGCTACCCTTCATCAAACTCTTGAGGAAGTCCGGACCATTTCATTGGTCTAAGGAAGCAGAAAAGGCGTTTCAAGAGCTGAAGCAGCTCCTCAACACACTATCAATCTTGGTAGCTCCAAACACTGGTGAGCCTTTATTGCTTTACATTTCAGCAACTACAGAGGTTGTCAGTATGGTCCTGGTCGCGGAAAGACCAGAGCCATCCCCAATTCAGGAGTCTAGACCCCTACAGGGGGGTCCGGAGCTACCTGAAGGCGAGTCTGGGTACCAACCCCCGGCATTGATCTTCAAGGCAAGATGGTGGAGGATCAATCTCCTTCAAACGAAAGAGTAACTGCTACTAAACAAGAAGATCCAGACCCCTCTGGGAGGGCCTGGGTCATTCCAGATGATGCTCCGGGTTCCTTCGGTAGTGTCGGAGTGTGATTCCGGCAATTCTCCCGGTACTACCGTTGGCAGCCCGCGGAGTTCTTAGTTCAGTTGTGGGCGCACAAGATTCAGAAGAAGATGGCGATTTGACACAAGTATTTACGTGTTTCGGGCCGCCTGAGTGTAATACCCTACTCCACAGGTGTGTGTTGTTGTTGTATTGAGCGTCTGAGCGCTTAAGTGTGAGAGACTAGAGTGTGTGGGAGTCTTAGGCGCATGTGCAAGTCTCCTTGTGTATTGCTTGACCAGTACTTTTATAGTACAAGGACTTGCCGTTACATCGTCAGTCTGGCCCGACATGTGGCCCTGGCAGTTAATGATGCTTAATACACAGTTAATGTACTTAATTACCCTTAACAGCGTGATAACGCGCTTTGATGGCAGCGTTGCTGGTATTAAGGGTCCTCCGATCGTGTGTCATTAAGATAGCATTAATGACACATAATCGGGTTTTGAAGCTTTAATTGTTCCTTGAAGGTCCGAGCCATTGGAGGTCCACCAATCTGTCTGTTGAAGTTGAAGGTCCGGCGGTTGGACGCATGGCATCTCCGGATCCTACTGTCATGGACGGGTAGGTCCAGTGCTGTTGTACACGTGTCGGAACCGGAGCTTCCCTCTGTCGGGGGTTAGGTTTGTGGGTGCCACACAGGTATCTAGTCGGGAGCTTTCCCATGTATGGAATGTAGCTCCGGTTTTACGATACACGTGGCGGCACTAGGACTAACCATAGAAGGGAGGCAGGTCCGGTTCCGTATGACATGTGGGGCCTTCGGAGGTCTTCAACTCAGATAGGTGGAGTTCCTTCGCACTCTTTGCAGTCCCAAGGTGTATTCGGTACACAGGGTACCGACAGTGGCCCCCTGGGCCCACCTCCGGGAGAGACCTTTTGGATTAAGTTATTCTGCCGAAGGTGGGTCCATCTTTTGATTTTGACGCTGTGTCTTCAAGGATTTTTGGATGTGCCGTTGAGGGGGTGGTTCGCAGTTAAACCACTGCCTCGTGGCATTTTCAGGATGCGACAGGTGAGATCTGCGCGTGTGGACCTCATGCAATTGAAGGTCGCCGGTTCCCGATACGAAAACCGTATCGGTTCCGCGCGCCCTGTCAGGCCGCCGCCCTCGGGTTTCCCGCCACTCATGATGACAACTGTTCGTCTGGGGTAAGGACCTCGTCTTGATCGTCAGGGTGGCCCCGGGCCCCCTTTTCATTGGCAGGGTGAAGTTTTTGAACTGTATCATTGGCCTTTCTGCGGTTTCCATCCAAGCGTTGCAGGGGCTTACTTAAGAAGGAAAGCACACACTGTTTGGGGATTCCTTATGCCTTCATTTGAACATGCGCTCGAATCCTCCAAACTTTCGCTTGCTTTTCCTCTCTCGCCCCGCCGTGCTGCGATGGAGTTGGGTCTCCGCAAGAGTCGTCTCACAACCGACAGCGATTTGAAGAAGGTCCGGACCTACATGGGGTGGTCTAGTGACTCCTTCAACCACCTGGTGCGTGCCGACAAGCTCCCGTTCAAGAAGGAGCGCGCCAGCGACATGGCGTACTTTTCCGCGTACACCATGGTGGGACTGATCCCACCCTTCTCTATATGGTCTGCAACTGTACCACCTTGGTCCCCACTCCATCTTCTTGTGTCCACATTCGTCCACTCCTGCGAGATGTGGGTGGGTATTCCCCAATGCGTCGAGCTTTTCCGTACCTTCTTCACCATCCACACTACCGGCAAGAGCGATGAGTATCTTGGCTTCTACTACTTTGTGAAGCGTAAGAAGTGCCCTTACAAGTACTTGAGGTCGTTCCCTTCCGGCAAGTGGGACGACTGGAAGAAGTAATGGATTGTCATCATGGAAGAGGAGCACGAGAAGCTGGAGCTGCCTGAAGGCCTCCCCAACATTGACACTGAAGTCTGGAGTGAAGTTCCGGTGCTGTCGGAGGCCTTCAACCCTGCCTTCATCAGGATCCGCCAATGTGTGGAAGGAGGAGTGACCCCCCAGGCGGTCTTCTGCAACTTCTTGGTCAACAGGTGGGCTTCGCTAAAGAAGAGGGAGAAGCTCGCCTGGGCCCTCAACAGCGTGATGGACGATGACCGGATTGAGACCGGTTTGAAGTCCAACCTGGAAGGCATAGCTTTGGAGCTTCATCTCAAGAAGTTCCAGCACGGCATCAACATCGAGGGCGACGACTTGACTCCGCTGGCGGCTTTCCTCCCTCTGAACATGGAGGCAGAGTTCAGCAGGGATCTCCGACGGAAGATGCCGGTGCTTGAAGACCTCGATGAAGTTGAGAGGCATCCGGCCACCAAGCTGGCGATCCCCGGGGCTTCTAAGGGTGGCCTTGCTCCTGCCCCAAAATAGAGGGTTGAAGTTGTAGGCAAGGGCAAAGAGTTGGTTGAGCCCTCGATCCGAAAGAGAAGGTAGAAGCACTCTGATGGGAGGCCCGTTAGACCTGCTCCTTCCACGACAGCTCCTTCTTCCTGGCGGGGTAGGTCTTTGACAGCGACAAACACTCCAGCATCGGCATCTCCTCGAGACGCCAGCTCCACCCAGGTGACTCCAACACCGGAGCCAGCTAAGGGCTCCAGGTCCGAGGGTCCTTCTCAGTCGAGGGGGGCTTCAACCAAGACGTCGCTGGCGGCAGCAGCAAGCTCCGAAGGGCCTTCGGGAGCTACTGCCCCAGTTGCGACTGGGTCGGGCTCCGAGCGTCCGACGAAGAGGTTCCACGCTAGCTGGAGCGGAAGTCTCCCAAGGTAAATTTGTTTTTTTACCTCAGTTGGTTACTTTTTGTTGTAATCATATTTTGAGTTTTTTCATCCTTCATGCACAGGGTATCCAAGAAAGGGGCTGAAGCTCCGATTCCTGCGACAGCAACTGATGCTGTACAGGTGGAGGCTCCAGCTCCAGTTCCAGCGCCGCCCTAGGTGGTGGCTGAGGTCGCGGCAGCTCCGGCGCCAACTATCGTGGTCCTTGTTGACGGTCCTTAAGTACCACATTTTGACCGTCAACTCACCTCATAATGTGGATAAAAGAAACATAAAACACAGTGGTAGGGTTATACACTAACCCAATTTCACAAGTGTTGGTGTTTATTTGCATGCAGGTGAATTATTACCCAAAATACCAAAACATGCAGGGATGAATCCATGAAAATGGATTTCAACAAATCAGGCGATGACACATGGCAACACATGGATCAAATGGCCCACAAACACAAGAATACGAGGAGATCCACTGGTGTTGCACCCATATATATCAAGAGGGCCCACCTTGAAGCCACCTGGAGGAAGCACTCCCCTAGGGGAGCCTTGACCAGGTCGGTCGAACCCCCTGGTCGGCCGACCTCTTCCTAGCGCCAAACTCGGTCAAATGACACGTGTTGGCTGCTCCCGGCTCCCTGGAGTCAATGGTGACTGATTCGCGCGTAAACTGTGACGGGAACATACCCTTCTCCACCTATAAATAGACCCCCTCACCTCACTTCTCACACACACCAAAAGTTGTGAATAGTGCTACACTCCTAAGGTTTAGAGTAGTCCTAGAGGCTGCCAAAGTAGAAGGAGAGTGTGGTGAAGAGTCTAGGAGAAGGAGGCTTGGGCTTGTCAAGTCCCTCTTCTACACTTGTACCCCTACAAAAGTTTTACTTAATCAAGTAAGCCTCTGTGAATTCAATACAAGTTTGATCTTTTATTCTTAGTAGTTTGCATAAGTAGTTACTTGTGGGTTCACTGCTTTAATTCATTACAGGCTCTAGTTGTAGCTTTGTGTTCGAAACAACTAGAGTAGTGATTTAGAATGTAAGTGTGGTGCTTAGGTTATAAATCATCAATGGATATCTCGTAGACCCACGGATTGAAGATGTAGGCAGTAGGTGGTGACAGCCCTATCTGTCCTTCGTAATCCTCCACGTTCGGCTATGCCATAGGCTCTTGGCGAGAGTCGTCCTAGTATTGCTAGGAGTAAGCCCGTGCCCGGAGCAAGCATCTACTGCAAACTACCTTGTATTAGGATCAATACTTTGAATTCATCTCTGTTCCTTGCCTACCAAACAACTTTGTGTCCTTGGGTGAGCTAGTTCGAAAGATTAACACACACGTTCTTTGGATTCGATACCCTTGGGAATACTCCTTAAGGGGAAGTGCTACAATGGTATTTCCGTGCGCTTGCGGATAACTCTGTGGTGTTAAGAAATACAAACAAGCATTTCTGGCGCCGTTGCCGGGGAACAGTTGCTGTTAATCTTCGAACCAAGATCACCTTCATATCGTATCCCCTTTATCTATCATCTTACCATTCTTATTCTTACCTTACCACCACCATATAAATGGAGCAACCCACCATTCTTTCTTACTCTGCTCCGAAGGGAAAGTTCCGTGAGCCACCGCCTTCGGCGAAACCTATTTGTTCAACCATCTATGAACTCCGCCCTGGCTTTATAGCCATGTTCGAGAACAATCCTTCTCAGGAACGGATTGTGAAAACCCTTACCACCATCTACGAGAGTTCAAAAACTGTGTTCATGCCTTCTAATCAAAGGTATGACACAGAAAACTCTCAAATGGAAGTTGTTTCCTTTTTCCCTCAAGGAAAAAGCCAAACAATGGTACAACCACTACGTTGGGAATACAAATGGTGATTGGAGCAAATTATGAGACAAATTTTGTCTTGCTTTCTTTTCCATTGCCCGAATTGTTTCCTTACTAAAGGAAGTACTATGCTTCCAGCAGATGGAGACAGAATCCATAGGTGCAGCTTGGGACAAATCTTCTCTTTTGAAAAATTCTAGCCCAGATTTGTTAATCCCTGATCCAATGCCTTTTGCAACATTTCTTCATGGGATTGAACAAAGAGTCTACCCTATATCTTGACATTACGGCTGGAGGATCTTTCCTCCGTAAGACTCCAGAGGAAGGCAAGGATCTTCTGGACAAAATTCTAGAAAATTCTTCCTTCGTTATGGGTCTTAATGAGCCTCCCCAAGAGGAAGTCGTGTCAAGAACAGAGGATACAGTCTTGGACAAGGATGAACCCATTTGTTGTTTACCCCAAGCCTTGCCAGAGGAATCCTCTCCCGAACCTAAAACTACGAAGGTAGAAGAAATTCAACCCTCGCAATTTCCATTTTACTTCGAGGACGAGCTTTTTGAAGATTACGGAAATACCTTGAAATATTGTTGCTATAGGAAACCTTCATTGCCAACAACTCCACCTGAACCACCTGACGGGGTGTTTGTCCGTCAGACGGTCAAGGAGTTGACCTCTATCCTAAGCACAGAGTGGACAACTGAAGTCGATAATTCACCCAAAATTCTTTGGATGACCTCACCCTTGGCTACAATTTTATGTTCTATTAGAGGGACACCAATGAGAATCCTATACAACCCTTCTGTTGGAGCAAATCTCATCTCTAATTCTTGTGCTCTCGCCATTCTTGGCGATGTGCCATTGGCACCAACATGTAAATCCTTCCGAGATTCTTTTGGAACCATTCTTGAAGGATGTGGGGTTCTGCAACAAGTGTCTGTTAGACACAAAGATGTTGAGGATCTCCTAGATTTTCACGTGTTCGAAATCCAAGATTTTGACATCATGATAGGGATTCCCATAAAGAAATTTCTCATGGAAGTTCCTTTGGAAGGAAGCCTCAATATCAATATTGGAGGGAGAAATTTCTCCATGCCTATTCTGCGTTCAAAGAACACATATGCAGAATCTCCCATCCAAGATGAGCCAATGGAGGAGGTTAGGACTCTTCAATTTTTAGAACCCCCTGAAATTGAAGGAGAAGAAGACTTTGTCCAAGAGGAGGATGAATTTCAGGAGGAAATTGAATTGCCAAAAGAAGAGCCCTCCCCAAAACCTCCCATTGAGCTCAAGATTCTACCTCCAAGCCTACGTTATGCCTTTCTAAATGGCGATTTGGAAACCCCTGTCATCATAAGTGACAAGCTTTCAGATGATGAAACGCTCAAATCATAGCCATGTTAGAAAAACATAGAGCTGTTTTTGGATATTCACTTCAGGATCTCAAGGGAGTTAGTCCAGCGTTATGCACCCATCGTATTCCTATTGACCCTGAGAGTGTCCCTTCAAGGGAACCTCAAAGGCGATTGAATAATGCCATGCGGGAAGTTGTCAAGAAAGAAGTCTTGAAACTTCTGCATGCCAAGATTATTTACGCTGTTCCTCATAGTGAATGGGTAAGTCCAGTTCAAGTAGTGCCTAAGAAGGGAGGTATGATGGTCATTCAAAACGAGAGGAATGAATTAATTCCTCAACGAACCGTCACGGGATGGAGGATGTGCATTGACTACTGAAAACTTAACAAGGCAACAAGGAAAGACCATTTTCCATTGCCCTTCATCGATGAGATGTTAGAGCGATTGGCAAAACACTCTTACTTCTGTTTCCTTGATGGGTATTCGGGATATCATCAAATTCCTATCCATCCCGATGATCAAAGTAAGACCACGTTCACATGTCCTTACAGGACCTATGCCTACCGGCGTATGTCCTTTGGACTGTGTAACGCTCCTGCCTCTTTCCAGAGATGCATGATGTCTATATTTTCAGTCATGATCGAGGATATCATGGAAGTTTTCATGGACGATTTCTCCGTCTATGAAAATTTTTTTGATCATTGTCTAGAAAATTTAGACAGGGTCTTACAAAGATGCAGGAGAAGGACCCTGTGCTTAATTGGGAAAAGTGCCATTTCATTGTCCGGGAAGGCATCGTTCTTGGACACTTGGTGTCTGAGAGAGGGATAGAGGTGGACAAAGATAAAATTGAAGTTATGGAAAAACTTCCACCTCCTATCAATGTTAAGGGAATCTGCAGCTTTTTAGGTCATGCGGGGTTCTACAGACAATTTATCAAGGATTTCTCCAAAATCGCTAGACCCCTCACCATCCTATTAGCTAAAGAAGCTCCCTTTGATTTCGATGATGAATGCCTTAAATCATTTGATATACTCAAAAAGGAACTCATCTCAGCTCTAATTATCCAACCTCCTGATTGGACGCTGCCATTGAAAATCATGTGTGATGCTAGTGACTTTGCTGTTGGTGCGGTCTTAGGCCAAATCAAAGATAAAAAGCATCACGCAATAGCCTACGCTAGCAAAACTCTGACAGGAGCCCAACTCAATTATGCCACAACTGAGAAAGAGGTCCTAGCAGTAGTTTTTGCTATCAACAAGTTTAGATCCTTTTTGGTTGGAGCAAAGGTCATAGTCTACACAGACCATGCTGCTTTGAAATATATGCTTACCAAAAAGATGCTAAACCCAAGCTAATTCGATGGATTCTTCTACTCCAAGAATTTTATCTGGAAATAAGAGATAAGAAAGGAGTAGAGAATTCAGTAGCAGATCATCTTTCACGTATGGAAGTCACACAAACCATGGACATACCTATCAATTACTTCCTATGAGATGATATGCTCCTCAAGGTGACAGACTCTCACCCTTGGTATGCGGATATCGTGAACTTTATGGTCACGGGATACGTACCACCAGGGGAGAACAAAAAGAAACTCATTTATGAGAGTCGTAGACACATTTGGGATGACCCTTACCTCTATCGAGTATGTGCTGATGGACTTCTTAGAAGGTGCATCCCATCAATTGAAGGCTCCAAATTTATAGAGAAATGCCATGCTGGCCCCTATGGTGGTCATTACGGTGTTTACCATACTCAGGAAAAGGTCTGGCAGAGTGGATTCTATTGGCCTTCAATGTATGAAGATACAAAGGAATTCATTCGCAGATGTTGGAAATGCCAGAAGCATGGAGGAATCTCTGCTTGTAATGTGATGCCCCTAACATACAATCTCCAAGTGGAATTATTTGATGTATGGGGTATTGATTTCATCGGACCTTTTCCCAGGTCTTATGATTGCGAGTATATTCTGGTTGCCGTGGATTATGTGTCAAAATGGGTAGAAGCATTACCATACAAAAATGTTGATTCAAAGCAAGCAAGGAAAATGTTCCATGAGATCATTTTCCCACGCTTTGGAACTCCCCGTATGGTCATAAGTAATGGAGGGTTTCATTTCATAGATAAGACCTTCTGAAAATTTTTAAGGGAATTTGGAGTCCAGCATAACATTGCTACCCCATACCACCCACAGACAAGTGGTCAAGCAGAAACATCTAATAAGCAAATTAAGAATATTCTGCAAAAGACTGTCTTGGAAATGGGAATGGGATGGAAGAAAAAGCTACCCGACGCATTGTGGGCATATCGTACTGCCTACAAGACACCTATCGACATGTCTCCTTTCCAACTTGTCTATGGGAAGACTTGCCATCTTCCCGTAGAATTGGAACATAGAGCGTATTGGGCCATCAAGCGGTGGAACATGAATCTTAATGAAGCTGGGAATCACCGATTAAAGCAAATCTCTGAGTTGGAGGAATGGAGAGATAAGGCGTACCACAATGCCAGGATTTATAAAGAGGGAACCAAAAGATGGCACGATAAGAGTATTACGCCGAAAGAGTTCAAACTTGGAGATAAAGTTTTACTCTTTAACTCTAGGGTTAAACTCTTTGGACATGGGAAGCTTAGAAGTAAATGGGAAGGACCCTTCACTGTAGTAGAGACTTCATCCCATGGAGCAATCACACTCCAAGGTGATGACGGTCAACTATTTAAAGTGAATGGGCACCGACTCAAATTATTTCTTGATTCCCAAAAGGATAAAGAAAAAGAATTTGACATGGTAAATCTAATCGATTTCATGCCATTTCTTTCAATTCTATTTAAATCCTCCTCGTCCAACTAATGGGCCCATCCAATTATTCATCTATGAGGCCCATTTAATCGACCAGAGAAAATGTGGCCCGAACGGAGCTAGAAGGGGGTCGGCCGAACCCCAGGGTCGGTCGACTCTCCCTTCGCGCCGTTCGCGTTCTGTTTTCTCGTGTTGATCCTCCTCGATATCCTCCACAAAATCCTCGGTGAAGCGCGTCGTTCCCCGCCTACTTAAAGGATGGAAAAAGAGAGGAAAGGTTTACACCTCATTGAATCATCATCTTCCTCCCGTCCTCGTCATGGCTGACAAGAAGATTGTGCCACACGCCTCCTCGAGCTCTACCTTCAACCTGAGCGGGGACATTACACCAGCCAACAACAAAACTTCCATCGCCCGACAGCATAGGATGCTTACTACTTAGGATTTTTATTCTTTTCCAATCATTTTTTCCAAAGCTAGGTTGAATAATGTAAGCATCCCCATATTTTGATATAATAAAGTGAACTTACCGGTTCATCTAATACCGGTAAAGTTCCCCCTTTAGTTTATTTTGTTGAATAAAGAATTCGGGGAACAAGTGTGGGGGAAACATGTCCCCAAGTCACGAAATCCTGGCGTGAAAAATTAACGTTGCATATCAAAACACGTCGCAATCGAATGAGCAAAACGACCCGACGAAACAGAGCCACAGAAGAGCCAACAGGAGGTTGGCCAAACCCGCTAGTCGGCCGACCTGTGATTTGCTCCGTACGACTCCATTTCGCTCCAGAAAATCGGTTTGGATTTTGTATCCCCACTTTTATGCGCTGCCCTGCTGTTTGAGTTGATTTCATATTTTTCATTGCATATCTAAAATGAATCAACTCAACAAATTGAAATAAAATTTGGTAGTCAAGAATTTGCTTAAGCTAAAAATTTGAATACTTTATATTTCAATTCATTACCTTGTTTATGATTCCCATAATTCAATAGGAAAAACACATCATTTAGGTATTTGACTAGTGTGATATGGTAAATGAGTTCCTTAGAAATCATCCTTTTGCTTGAAATTGATTTTGACATTTGTAACTATTTGAAGTCTTGGACTTTGCATAAATCTCTCATTGGAAATTTATATACCCACCAAGGCCATATGATATATTCATTGAAAACCACAAGCATATGCCACTTTGCCTTTCATTGAACTTTGTCAAACTCGTGACCCAATTGAGTGACATGCATGAACTTTTTGAATTGAAAACTCTTGTGCACTCCATTCATGCAAAATTTCTCACATTGAGAGTTTGCATCCATCAATTATCCATCCGCCAAAAAGAAACTCCATACAATACAAATGAAATGCTCTCTAAAAAATAAAAAGGAGTAGAAGACATGGCTACAAGAAAAAAAAAGAAAAAGCATACACTCTTGAAAAAGAGTAAGAATGCTTAAAAAAAAGTAGTAGCCATGTTTCATCCTTAAGAGAGAGAAAATTCATGGGAGTTATCACCTCGCCACTCCATTCCATTCATGTGCACAAGAATTTTCTCTTCACTTTGTTCATTGCATAAATCTCTCATAGGATCAAGTTTTTGACTTAGTAACATATAAATTGCAAATGTGTGCCACATTCATCCCTACCAAGCTCCAGATATAGCCACTTTTAGTATAGGGACAAGAATCGGCAATTGCCATGGTGAGGACTCAAACACTTTGAGAGATTCCAATCGAGAAGGAAAGGGCAAAAGTTCCTATGACTTTCAAATATAGCAATTGCCAAATCATTTCAGCAGGGAATGATCCAAGGGAACTTCATTCTAAACGTTCCAGTTTTCAAACAACCAAGATTGATGTGGTAGCAACATACACAAAGGGAATCCATGAATTCAGGTGTAAGTTGAAAAATCTAGTATCCTTAGTTTCTACCTTATAGCAATTTCATGACAACACTCTAGTTCTTCTTGCCTTCACTCGAGGACGAGCAAAGGACTAAGTGTGGGGGAGTTTGTTGACGGTCCTTAAGTACCACATTTTTACCGTCAATTCACCTCATAATGTGCATAAAAGAAACACAAAACATAGTGGTAGGGTTATACACTAACCCAATTCCACAAGTGTTGGTGTTTATTTGCATGCAGGTGAATTATTACCCAAAATACCAAACATGCAGGGATGAATCCATGAAAATGGATTTCAACAAATCAGGCGATGACACGTGGCAAAACATGGATCAAATGGCCCACAAACAGAAGAATACGAGGAGATCCACTAGTGTTGCAACCATATATATCAAGAGGGCTCACCTGGAAGCCACCTGGAGGAAGCACTCCCCGAGGGGAGCCTTGACCAGGTCGGCCGAACCCCCTGGTCGACCGACCTCTTCCTGGCGCCAAACTCGGTCAAACGACACGTGTTGGCTCCTCCCGGCTCCCTGGAGTCAATGGTGACTGATTCGCGTTTAAACTATGGTGAGAACCGACCCTTCTCCACCTATAAATAGACCCCCTCACCTCACTTCTCACACACACCAAAAGTTGAGAATAGTGCTACACTCCAAAGGTTTAGAGTAGTCCTAGAGGCTGCCAAAGTAGAAGGAGAGTGTGGTGAAGAGTCTAGGAGAAGGAGGCTTGGGCTTGTCAAGTCCCTCTTCTACACTTGTACCTACAAAAGTTTTACTCAATCAAGTAAGCCTTTGTGAATTCAATACAAGTTTGATCTTTTATTCTTAGTAGTTTGCATAAGTAGTTACTTGTGGGTTCACTGCTTTAATTCATTAGAGGCTCTAGTTCTAGCTTCTGTTCGAAACAACTAGAGTAGTGATTTAGAACGTACGCGTGGTGCTTAGGTTATAAATCATCAGTGGATATCTCGTAGACCCACGGATTGAAGAGGTAGGCAGTAGGTGGTGACAGCCCTATCTGTCCTTCGTAATCCTCCACGTTCGGTTATGCCATAGGCTCTTGGCGGGAGTCGTCCTAGTATTGCTAGGAGTAAGCCCGTGCCCGAAGCAAGCATCTACTGCAAACTACCTTGAATTAGGATCAATACATTGGATTCCTCTCTGTTCCTTGCCTACCAAACAACTTTGTGTCCTTGGGTGAGCTAGTTCGAAAGATTAGCACACACGTTCTTTGGATTCGATACCCTTGGGAATACTCCTTAAGGGGAAGTGCTACAACGGTATTTCTGTGCACTTGCAAATAACTATGTGGTGTTAAGAAATACCAACAGTCCTTGACCTCGATTCATCGTCCGAAGCTCCCATGGTAGCGTCGGACCATGGAAATGAAGACGTACCAGCGGCACCAACTCCAGAGGTTGAAGCTCCAGTTTTGGATGCTGTGATGACGAATGCTCCGGCCTCAGAGCCGGAGGTAGCTGCAGTTCCAGCCTTAGAGTTGGATGTTGTTGAAGACCCGACGATGGAGACAGTAGTTGATGAAGTTCTGGCGCCAGAGCCGATTGTCGCGGAGGTGCCAACGCCCGAACTGGTGGAGGTTGAAGCGCTGGCGCCTGGACCGGCAGTGGAGGAGGCGCCAGCACCGGAGCCGGAAGTGGCCTCAGCTCTGGCCTTATCTTCAATGCCTGCCCTGGAGGTGGTGGTTCTGGAGGTTCTCGCGTCTGAGCCAGGGTGCAAAGGCAAAGCGACCGGTCCTCTGCTAGAGGGAGTAGTTGCTGATGACCTGGCAGCGGTGGACCTTCAGAGCTCACTCCGGAGGTAGGATCTTCCGTTGCAGGACCTTCCTCGGCGGCGACCGATGCTACCCCGGAGGGCAGCCTTAGTGCCGCGGAAGCTCAGGGGACCACTCTTGTAGAGTGGGACCTGATTTTTGTTATGGAGAACCCACTGGAGTCAGCGGAGAGGACCCCGACAGGTCCGAAGCCGATCCCCCTATCGTTGTCCATCGACAACGCCTGCTCCAGCCTTCGTCAGGTACAACTTGCTTTTTATCACGACAGCAAGGCCCTCGAGGAGGAGCGCCATACCCTTAGGAGGTGGCGCAACCGGCTCGAATTCGAGACCAAGCTGGCGCATACAAGACTTGCCGACGACAAGGAGTTGGTCAAGAGGGAGAAGGCCCGGATGGAGTACTGGGGGCAGCTGCTGGAAGAGAGGGAAAGCATGGTGCAATCCCTCGACAACCAGTCCCAGGCCATCCACAAACAGGCCGTGACTGGTAATGAAGCAGTGAACGATCACCAGGAGAAGCTCAGTGCGATCCACGACAGCCTCGTCAAGCGCCGGGAGGCTCTTGAAGAGCAGGAGAAAAAGCTCGAAGATGAAGAGCAAAAACTCCTGGAGCTGCGGGATGACCTCGTGAAGAGGGAGGAGGAGCTTGCTCAGAGGATGGCTCTGGGTGACAAGAGCCTCGCGGAGCGCACCAAGAAGCTGGAGGAGCTCTGCTTGAGTGAGGAGAAGAAGGCCTGTCAGCGGGGAGATGACCTCACCAAGAGGGAGAATGAAGTTGCTGCTAGAGAGAAGAAAGTACGGGGCCGGGAGAGAGACCTAGTCGACCGTCGGAACAAGATCCATGTCCAGGAAGAGGAGCTTGCTAAACTCGAAAGGCAAGTTGCTGAAAAGAATCAGCAGCACGCCAAAGAGGTCGAGCGTCTTGCCTGGGAGGGTTCGGAGCTTGCGGTGACCAAGAGGTCCTTGGAAGAGGTGCGAGGCTCAAGGGCTGAGGAGTCCCAACAAGTATAGGACTTCTTGGGCAAAGCCAATGACGTGCTGACGCTGCTGGGTTTTAGTCCCGTGCGTCCGGACGATCCGGAGCTGGAGCTGGACCAGGCATTGAAGGCGTTGAGCTCGGCGGGCAGTGAACGCAACAAGATGGGCGATGTCATCGGGGAACAGTTGGAAACTGAAGGGAAACCCCTTGCGCAGAACATCGTAGAGTACATGCTGACATGCTACACAAGTCGGGATCCTCACTTCCCATTAGATCCGGTGCTTGAAGGTCCCATCGACAGAGAGGGAGATGCCATCAAGGCCAACGTGTTGGTGGTTGCCCAGAAGGTTGCCTCGTTCTTCCGTAGGATCTAGGACTTTATCTTTGTAGCTTCCACTTGTATCTTCTCTTCTTTTCTCCAATTTTGTAATCTCTTGTCCTTAGATGAATGAAATCCAAGAAGTTTATGAATTTCATTTTTTGTCTTCAACCATTGTCTCACTTGGCCCCCTGGTAGATGTACACAATTTGACTGCGGACATGTACCAAGAGGATGTAACATTTTGTTGAAGACTTGAGTGCTTCGAACTTGTAGAGTATAGGTCCGAAGTCACCGATAGCAGAGCCCCTTGAGGTTGTCGGAGCTTAGTAGTTTCGGCAGCGACCATTGTCAACACGTAGAACGTCGACAGCTGGTGCTCTCAGGTTGTCGAAGCTTAGTAGCCCCGACAGTGTCCACTGTCAACACGTAGAGCATCGACAGCAGACCCCATTAGGGTGTCCTTCTATCATCTTTCCTTCACGTTGACAGCTGGACCCCTGGATTTGCCGGAACTTGGTAGCTCCGGCGACGCCAACTATCAATGTTTAAAACATCAACAACGGGCCACCTTAGGGGATATCGAAGCTTTGATAGCTCTGGCATCATCCACCATCATCATGAGAATTTTATTTTTCCTGCACACTGAAGTCAAGAAAAACAGTAAAATCCATTTCTTATCTATAACTCGTTTGTGGCTTACTATTCCCGAAAGAAATCTTTAGGTCGACCGTAATTCTATATACAATCAAGTGCATTTGCTTATTTTCTCTAGGTCCGATCATTTTCTGGACTCACCTTACTCAGGCCTGCCGGGGCGTAGGTAGAGTGGCGTACTTAGGGTGCAGGACCAGGCTAAGTCGTTAGCACACTCTGGACCTAGATTGGCTTGGCGTTCAGGCGAGTAGGCCATTCAACAATGTTAAGACCCGAGAGAATTAACAATGCAACATGAATTATACATGAATTGTTCGAGCTAAAGTTTCTTGAGAATTACACAACTTTGCCATAGAGAAGAAAGAGAAAAATAAAAAAGAATAAAAAAGAATGAGCCTGTACAAAATAAATGCACGTGGAGTCTGTCATCACATAATGATGTCTTTCATTATAGGTCCGGGGTACAGGGGAAACAAGTACACTCTTAGGGTACGAAACCAGGCTAAGTGTGTTACATTTCTTGTTTGACCCAAGATAACTAGCTACACTTTTAGTTCTGAGACTGTGTCAAGTGTTGCTTGAACCTTGCGGACCTTCCGGGAAAGGTCCAACTGTTCTCCCGGAGGAGCTACCCGACTCTGTACAATGACGCTATAACATACATCATATGTAACTACAGACTCACCTCCGTGATATTAAGTGTAGAACTTACAGAGGTGCTCAATGTTCCAAGGATTAGGGAGCGGTGTCCCATCCTCGGTTGCCAAGTGAACGCATCCGGGACGGGATACTTTGATCACTCGAAAGGGTCCTTCCCAGCTCAGGGAAAGTTTATTTAACCCTTCTCGAGTTTGTATTCTCTGTAGCACCAGATCGCCTTCCTCGATCTGTCGGTTATGCACATGCCTTTGGTGAAGCGCCGAAGCGCTTGGCGGTATCGTGCATTTCGAACAGCTGCTCGACACCTTCCCTCTTCAACGAGATCAAGGTCTTCACGTCGGAGCTAGTTCTGCATGGCTGCGTCGAAGGTCCGGACCCGGAGTGACCCCAAGGTGATTTCCGGAGGAAGAACTGCTTCAGCTCCGTACACCAGGAAGAAGGGTGTCTCTCTAGTTGACCGGTTTGGAGTTGTACTGTATGCCCACAGGGTGGGCGGAAGCTCTTCAATCCAGTTGGCTCCATGTTTTTTCAGGTGCTCATATGTGCGCTTCTTGAGTCCTTTTAGGATTTCTGCATTTGCTCTCTCAGTTTGGCCATTGCTTGCCAGGTGAGCTTCGGAAGCGTAGCTGACTTGAATGCCGAGGTCTTCGCAATATCCTTGGAATGCAGAACTTGCGAATTGGCTCCCATTGTCAGTTATGATCTTGTTTGGGACTCCAAATCTGCATACTATGGACTGCAAGAAATTGATATCTGATTGCTTGTTTATTGTCACAACTGGAGTTGCTTCTGGCCACTAGGTGAACTTGCCGATGATGATGTACAGGAACTTGTAACCTCCAACAGCTCTTGGGAAAGGTCCCAAGATATCCATCCCCCACACAGCGAATGGCCATGTAGGAGGTTGTTGGTATTTCTTAACACCACAGAGTTATCCGCAAGTGCACGGAAATACTGTTGTAGCACTTCCCCTTAAGGAGTATTCCCAAGGGTATCGAATCCAAAGAACGTGTGTGCTAATCTTTCGAACTAGCTCACCCAAGGACACAAAGTTGTTTGGTAGGCAAGGAACAAAGAGGAATTCAAAGTATTGATCATAATTCAATGTAGTTTGCAGTAGATGCTTGCTTCGGGCACGGGCTTACTCCTAGCAATACTAGGACGACTCCCGCCAAGAGCCTATGGAATAACCGAACGTGGAGGATTACGAAGGACAGATAGGGCTGTCACCACCTACTGCCTACCTCTTCAATCCGTGGGTCTACGAGATATCCACTGATGATTTATAACCTAAGCACCACGCTTACGTTCTAAATCACTACTCTAGTTGTTTCGAACAGAAGCTAGAACTAGAGCCTCTAATGAATAAAAGCAGTGAACCCACAAGTAACTACTTATGCAAACTACTAAGAATAAAAGATCAAACTTGTATTGAATTCACAAAGGCTTACTTGATTGAGTAAAACTTTTGTAAGGGTACAAGTGTAGAAGAGGGACTTGACAAGCCCAAGCCTCCTTCTCCTAGACTCTTCACCACACTCTCCTTCTACTTTGGTAGCCTCTAGTACTACTCTAAACCTTTGGAGTGTAGCACTATTCTCAACTTTTGGTGTGTGTGAGAAGTGAGGTGAGGGGGTCTATTTATAGGTGGAGAAGGGTCGGTTCCCGCCATAGTTTACGCGCAAATCAGTCACCATTGACTCAGGGGAGCCGGGAGGAGCCAACACGTGTCATTTGACCGAGTTTGGCGCCAGGAAGAGGTCGGCCGACCAGGGGGTTCGGGCGACCTGGTCAAGGCTCCCCTTCGGGAGTGCTTCCTCCAGGTGGCTTCCAGGTGGGCCCTCTTGATATATATGTGTGCAACACCAGTGGATCTCCTCGTATTCTTCTGTTTGTGGGCCATTTGATCCATGTGTTGCTACGTGTCATCGCCTGATTTGTTGAAATCCATTTTCATGGATTCATCCCTGCATGTTTTGGTATTTTGGTTAATAATTCACCTGCATGCAAATAAACACCAACACTTGTGGAATTGGGTTAGTGTATAACCCTACCACTATGTTTTGTGTTTCTTTTATGCACATTATGAGGTGAATTGACGATCAAAATGTGGTACTTAAGGACCGTCAACAAACTCCCCCACACTTAGTCCTTTGCTCATCCTCGAGTGAAGGCAAGAAGAACTAGAGTGTTGTCATGAAATTGCTATAAGGTAGAAAATAAGGATACTAGATATTTCAACTTATACCTGAATTCATGGATTCCCTTTGTGTATGTGGCTACCACATCAATCTTGGGTGTTTGAAAACTGGAACGGTTAGAATGAAGTTCCCTTGGATCATTCACTGCTGAAATGATTTGGCAATTGCTATATTTGAAAGTCATAGGAACTTTTGCCCTTTCCTTCTCGATTGGAATCTCTCAAATCTCTCAAAGTGTTTGAGTCCTCACCATGGCAATTGCCGATTCTTGTCCCTATACTAAAAGTGGCTATATCTAGAGCTTGGTAGGGATGAATGTGGCACACATTTGCAATTCATATGTTACTAAGTCAAAAACTTGATCCTATGAGAGACTTATGCAATGAACAAAGTGAAGAGAAAATTCTTGTGCACATGAATGGAATGGAGTGGCAAGGTGATAACTCCCATGAATTTGCTCTCTCTTAAGGATGAAACATGGCTACTACTTTTTTTAAGCACTCTTACTCTTTTTCAAGAGTGGATGCTTTTTTTTTCTTGTAGCCATGTCTTCTACTCCTTTTTTTAGAGAGGCTTTCATTTGTATTGTATGGAGTTTCTTTTTGGCAGATGGATAATCGATGGATGCAAACTCTCAATGTGAGAAATTTTGCATGAATGGAGTGCACAAGAGTTTTCAATTCAGAAAATTCATGCATGTCACTCAATTGGGTCACAGTTTTGACAAAATTCAATGAGAAGCAAAGTGGCATATGCTTGTGGTTTTCAATGAATATATCATATGGCCTTGGTGGGTATATAAATTTCCAATGAGAGATTTAGGCAAAGTCCAAGACTTCAAATAGTTACAAATGTCAAAATCAATTTCAAGCAAAAGGATGATTTCTAAAGAACTCATTTACCATATCACACTAGTCAAATACCTAGATGATGTGTTTTTCCTATTGAATTGTGGGAATCATAAACAAGGTAATGAATTGAAATATAAAGTATTCAAATTTTCAGCTTAAGCAAAATCTTGACTACCAAATTTTATTTTAATTTGTTGAGTTGATTCATTTAGATATGCAATGAAAAATATAAAATCAACTCAAATAGCAGGGTAGCGCATAAAAGTGGGGATAGGAAATCCAAACCGATTTTCTGGAGCGAAACGGAGTCGTACGGAGAAGAGAACAGGACGGCCGACCAGGGGGTTCGGCCGACCTCCTGTTGGCTCTGTTGTGGCTCTGTTTCGTCGGGTCGTTTTGCTCATTCGGTCACGATGTGTTTTGATATGCAACGTTAATTTTTTACACTGGGATTTCATGACTTGGGGACATGTTTCCCTCCACACTTGTTTCCTGAATTCTTTATTCAACAAAATAAACTAAAGGGGGAACTTTACTGGTGTTAAATGAACCGGTAAGTTCACTTTATTTATTCAAAATATGGGGATGCTTGCATTATTCAACCTAGCTTTGGAAAACAAAAGATTAAAAAAATCCTAAGTAGTAAGAATCCTATGCTGTTGGGACATCTATACTATGGTGCGTTGTAGATGTCGGGCTCCCCGCCGACATTGGACAAGCACCGCAGCTTGGCGCTCATGCCACGGCAAACACCGTCAATCTCCTCTTTGAGGGCCATGATTTCGTCCTTCAGTTCCGCCCTCTCAATGTGCCCTTCAGCCACCAAGTCAGTTAGCTTCTTGTTCTCCAAGCGGAGAGAAGCGAACTCCTTGTTCAGCTGTGCCACTATAGGGGCACGAGGATAATATTCATCACTGCCGTCAAACTGACCGGGAGGCCTATTGATGGCAGGTGGAGGGATGTGTCGCCTAATCTTGGAGGACGACGAGCCCGTCGACTCCTCCATGCCAGATTATCCACACGCTTGAATAGGACCTTAGCGTAGCCTCCTTCAGGTTTGCGCACCTCGTGGATAAGAAAGTGATCTCCCATGCGTTCCGGTGAGGTACAGGTGGGCGTAATGTAGTGGTGGCTCACTACATCGCCTGTCTTAGTCTTCAATGTTACATGAACTCCTCGCTGGGCTGCAACGATGGGAGAGCCTCGTCTTTTCCGCGGAAAATACGTGGCCTGACCGAGCTCAGTCCAGCCAAAGTCGAACGTCCTGGCGTCATCAACTTCATCCGCGTTCTCCGAGGGGAGAGCGAACAGACAGCGCTACGAGGTGTAGGGTTGCGCCCACGCGGAGTCGTCACAGGCAGTATCATGGCAATAGGCTTGACATCGATCGCCATGACGGACTCCAAGGCGAGGGAAGGTTTGTCATTCGACGGCTTAATGTCTCCGCTCAGGTTGAAGGTTGAGCTGGAGGAGGCATGGGGCACAATCTTCTTGTCGGCCATAAAGAGGACGGGAGGAAGATGATTATTCAATGAGGTACAACTTTCCTCTCTATTTCTGTCCTTTAAATAGGCGGGGAACGACGCGTTTCACTGAGGATTTTGTGGAAGATATCGGGGAGGATAAACACGAGAAAACAGAATGCGACCGGCGCGAAGAGAAGGTCGGCCGACCCTAGGGTTCGGCCGAACCCTTTTCGGCTCCGTTTGGGCCAAATTTTCTCGGGTCGATCAAATGGGCCTTCTAGAAGAAAAATTGGATGGGCCCATTAGATGGACGCGGAGGATTTAAATAGAATTGAAAGAAATGGCATGGAAATCGATTAGATTTACCACATCAAATTCTTTTTCTGTATCCTTCTGGGAATCGAGAAATAATTTTAGTCGGTGCCCATTCACTTTGAATAGTTGACCGTCATCACTTTGGAGTGTGATTGGTCCGTGGGATGAAGTCTCTACTACAGTGAAGGGTCCTTCCCATTTACTTCTAAGCTTCCCATGTCCAAAGAGTTTAACCCTAGAGTTAAAGAGTAAAACTTTATCTCCAGGTTTGATCTCTTTCGGCGTAATCCTCTTATCGTGCCATCTTTTGGTTCTCTCTTTATAAATCATGGCACTGTGGTACGCCTTATCTCTCCATTTCTCCAACTCAGAGATTTGCTTCAATCGGTGACTTCCAACTTCGTTAAGATTCATGTTCCACCGCTTGATGGCCCAATACGCTCTATGTTCCAATTCTACGGGAAGATGGCAAGTCTTCCCATAGACATGTTGGAAGGGAGACATGCCGATAGGTGTCTTGTAGGTAGTATGATATGCCCACAATGCGTCGGGTAGCTTTTGCTTCCATCCCATTCCCATTTCCAAGACAGTCTTTTGCAGAATATTTTTAATTTGCTTATTAGATGTTTCTGCTTGACCACTTGTCTGTGGGTGGTATGGGGTAGCAATGTTATGTTGGACTCCAAGTTCCCTTAAAAAGTTTCGGAAGGTCTTATATGTGAAATGGGACCCTCCATCACTTATGACCATACGGGGAGTTCCAAAGTGTGGGAAAAGGATCTCATGGAACATTTTTCTTGCTTGCTTGGAATCAGCATTTTTGCATGGCAATGCTTCTACCCATTTTGACACATAATCGACGGCAACCAGAATATACTCGCAATCATAAGACCTAGGAAAAGGTCCCATGAAATCAATTCCCCATACATCAAATAATTCCATTTGGAGATTGTACGTTAGAGGCATCGCATTGCGAGCAGAGATTCCTCCATGCTTCTGGCATTTCAAACACCTGCAAATGAATTCATTGGTATCTTCATACATTGAAGGACAATAGAATCCAGTCTGCCAGATCTTTGCCTGAGTACGGTAAACACCGTAATGACCACCATATGGGCCAGCATGGCATTTCTCTATAATTTTGGTGCCTTCGATTGATGGGATGCACCTTCTAAGAAGGCCATCGGCACATACTCGATAGAGGTAAGGGTCATCCCAAAGGTGTCTACGACTCTCATAAATGAGTTTCTTTATGCTCTCCCCTGGTGGTACGTATCCCGTGACCATAAAGTTCACGATATCCGCATACCAAGGGTGAGAGTCTATTACCTTGAGGAGCATATCATCTCGTAGGAAGTCATCGATAGGTATGTCCATGGTTTGTGTGACTTCTATACGTGAAAGATGATCTGCAACTGAATTCTCCACTCCTTTCTTATCTCTTATTTCCAAATCAAATTCTTGGAGTAGAATAATACATCGAATTAGCCTGGGTTTAGCATCCTTTTTGGTAAGCAGATAATTCAAAGCAGCATGGTCTGTGTGGACTATGACCTTCGCTCCAACCAAATAGGATCTAAACTTGTCGATAGCAAAAGCTACTGCTAGGAGCTCTTTCTCAGTTGTGGCATAATTGAGTTGGGCTCCTGTCAGAGTTTTGCTAGCGTAGGCGATTGCGTGATGCTTTTTATCTTTGGTTTGGCCTAAGACCGCACCAACAACAAAGTCACTGGCATCACACATGATTTTGGATGGCAGCGTCCAATCAGGAGGTTGGATAATTGGAGCTGAGATGAGTGCCTTTTTGAGTATATCAAATTATTTAAGGCATTCATCATTGAAATCAAAGGGAGCTCCTTTAGCTAATAGGTTGGTGAGGGGTCTAGCAATTTTGGAGAAATCCTTGATAAATCATCGGTAGAACCCCGCATCATCTAAAAAGCTGCGGATTCCCCTAACATTGATAGGAGGTGGAAGTTTTTCAATAACTTCAATTTTATCTTTGTCCACCTCTATCACTCTCTCGAACACCAAGTGTCCAAGAACGATGCCTTCCCGAACCATAAAATGGCACTTTTCCCAATTAAGCACAAGGTCCTTCTCCTGGCGTCTTTGTAATACCCTGTCTAAATTTTCTAGACAATGATCAAAAGTTTTTCCATGGACGGAGAAATCGTCCATGAAAACTTCCATGATATCCTCGATCATGTCCTAAAATATAGACATCATGCATCTCTCGAAAGAGGCAGGAGCGTTACACAGTCCAAATGACATACGCCGGTAGGCATAGGTCCCGTAAGGACATGTGAACGTGGTCTTACTTTGATTATCGGGATGGATAGGAATTTGATGATATCCTGAATACCCATCAAGGAAACAGAAGTAGGAGTGTTTTGCCAATCGCTCTAACATCTCATCGATGAAGGGCAATAGAAAATGGTCTTTCCTTGTTGCCTTGTTAAGTCTTCAGTAGTCAATGCACATCCTCCATCTCGTGATGGTCCGTTGAGGAATTAATTCATTCTTCTCATTTTGAACGATCGTCATACCTCCCTTCTTAGGCACTACTTGAACTGGAGTTACCCATTCACTATGAGGAACAGGGTAAATAATCCCGGCATGAAGAAGTTTCAAGACTTCTTTCTTGACATCTTCCCGCATCGCATTATTCAATCGCCTTTGAGGTTCCCTCGAGGACACACTCTCAGGGTCAATAGGAATACGATGGGTGCATAACGCTGGACTAATTCCCTTGAGATCCTGAAGTGAATATCCAAAAACAGCTCTATGTCTTTCTAACATGGCTATGAGTTTGAGGGTTTCATCATCTGAAAGCTTGTCACTTATGATGACAGGGGCTTCCAAATCGCCATTTAGAAAGGCATAACGTAGGCCTGGAGGTAGAATCTTGAGCTCAACAGGAGGTTTTGGGGAGGCTCTTCTTTTGGCAATTCAATTTCCTCCTAAAATTCATCCTCCTCTTGGATGAAGTCTTCTTCTCCTTCAATTTTAGAGGGGTTCTAAAAATTGAAGAGTCCTAACCTCCTCCATTGGCTCATCTTGGATGGGAGATTCTGCAGATGTGTTCTTTGAACGCAGAATAGGCATGGAGAAATTCCTCCCTCCAAGATTGATATTGAGGCTTCCTTCCAAAGGAACTTCCATGAGAAATTTCTCTATGGGAATCCCTATCATGATGTCAAAATCTTGGATTTCGAACAAGTGAAAATCTAGGAGAGCCTCAACATCTTTGTGTCTAACAAACACTTGTTGCAGAACCCCACATCCTTCAAGAATGGTTCCAAAAGAATCTCGGAAGGATTTACGTGTTGGTGCCAATGGCACATCGCCAAGAATGGCGAGAGCACAAGAATCGGAAATGAGATTTGCTCCAACAGTAGGGTTGTATAGGATTCTCATTGGTGTCCCTCTAATAGAACATAAAATGGTAGCCAAGGGTGAGGTCATCCGAAGAATTTCGGGTGAATTCTCAACTTCAACTGTCCACTCTCTGCTTAGGATAGAGGTCAACTCCTTGGCCGTCTGACGGACGAACACCCCGTCAGGTGGTTCAGGTGGAGTTGGCGGCAATGAAGGTTTCTTATAGCAACAATACTTCGAGGTATTTCCATAATCTTCAAAAATCTCTTCCTCGAAGTGAAATGGAAACTGCGAGGGTTGAATTTCTTCTACCTTTGTAGTTTCAGGTTCGGGAGAGGATTTCTCTGGCAAGGCTTGGGGTAAACAAGAAATGGGTTCATCCTTCTCCAAGAGTGTATCCTCTGTTCTTGACACGACTTCCTCTTGGGTAGGCTCATTAAGACCCATAATGAAGGAGGAATTTTCTAGAATTCTGTCCAGAAGATCCTTGCCTTCCTCTGGAGTCTTATGGAGGAAAGATCCTCCAGCCGTAATGTCAAGATATAGGGAAGACTCTTTGTTCAATACCATGAAGAAATGTTGCAAAAGCATTAGAACAGGGATTAACAAATCTGGGCCAGAATTATTCAAAAGATAAAATATGTCCCAAGCTACACCTATGGATTCTTTCTCCATCTGCTGGAAGCATAGTACTTCCTTTTGTAAGGAAACAATCCAGGCAATGGGAAAGAAAGCAATACAAAATTTGTCTCGTAATTTGCTCCAATCACCGTTTGTCTTCCCAAAGTAGTGGTTGTACCATTGTTTGGCTTTTTCCTTAAGGGAAAAGGAAACAACTTCCATTTGAGTGTTTCTTGTGTGATACCTTTGATTAGAAGGTATGAACACAGTTGTTCAAACTCTCGTAGATGGTGGTAAGGGTTTTCATAATCCGTTCCTTAGAAGGATTGTTCTCGAACCATGGCTATAAAGCCAGGGCAAAGTTCATAGCTGGTTGAACAAATAGGTTCCGCCGAAGGCAGTGGCTCACAGAACTTGCCCTTCGGAGCAGAATAAGAAAGAATGGTGGGTTGCTCCATTTATATGGTGGTGGTAAGGTAAGAATAAGAAAGGTAAGATGATAGATAAGGGGGATATGATACGAGGGTGATCTTGGTTCGAAGATTAACAGCAACCGTTCCCCGACAACGGCGCCATAAATGCTTGTTGGTATTTCATAATACCACAGAGTTATCCACAAGCACACGGAAATACCGTTGTAGCACTTCCCCTTAAGGAGTATTCCCAAGGGTATCGGATCCAAAGAACGTGTGTGCTAATCTTTGAACTAGCTCACCCAAGGACACAAATTTGTTTGGTAGGCAAGGAATAGAGAGGAATTCAAAGTATTGATACTAATTCAAGGTAGTTTGTAGTAGATGCTTGCTTCGGGCACGGGCTTACTCCTTGCAATACTAGGACGACTCACGCCAAGAGCCTATGGCATAGCCGAACGTGGAGGATTATGAAGGACAGATAGGGTTGTCACCACCTACTGCCTACCTCTTCAATCCGTGGGTCCACGAGATATCCATTGATGATTTATAACCTAAGCACCACGCTTACGTTCTAAATCACTACTCTAGTTGTTTCGAACACAAAGCTACAACTAGAGCCTCTATTGAATTAAAGTAGTGAACCCAAAAGTAACTACTTATGCAAACTACTAAGAATAAAAGATCAAACTTGTATTGAATTCACAAAGGCTTACTTGATTGAGTAAAACTTTTGTAGGGGTACAAGTGCAGAAGAGGGACTTGACAAGCCCAAGCCTCCTTCTTCTAGACTCTTCACCACACTCTCCTTCTACTTGGGCGGCCTCTAGGACTACTCTAAACATTTGGAGTGTAGCACTATTCTCAACTTTTGGTGTGTGTGAGAAGTGAGGTGAGAGGGTCTATTTATAGGTGGAGAAGGATCGGTTCCCGCCACAGTTTATGCGCGAATCAGTCACCATTGACTCCAGGGAGTCGGGAGGAGCCAACACGTGTTGTTTGACTGAGTTTGGCGCTAGGGAGAGGTCGGCCAACCAGGGGGTTTGGCTGACCTGGTCAAGGCTCCCCTCGGGGAGTGCTTCCTCCAGGTGGCTTCCAGGTGGGCCCTCTTGATATATATGGATGCAACACTAGTGGATCTCCTCGTATTCTTTTGTTTGTGGGCCTTTTGATCCATGTGTTGCCACATGTCATTGCCTAATTTGTTCAAATCCATTTTCATGGATTCATCCCTGCATGTTTTGGTATTTTGGGTAATAATTCACCTGCATGCAAATAAACACCAACACTTGTGGAATTGGGTTAGTGTATAACCCTACCACTATGTTTTGTGTATCTTTATGCACATTATGAGGTGAATTGGCGGGACTTAAGGACCGTCAATAGAGGTATCATTCGTAGGGGTTGAGATGGTGTGTGAATTTGCTTTGCATGAAACTGGCATGCTTCGCATTTCTTCACTAGCTCGGTTGCATCCTGGAGTGCTTTAGGCCAGTAAAAACCATGCCAGAAGGTTTTACCGACCAACGTGCGGGAAGACGCGTGGTTCCCACACTCGCCTCTATGGATTTCTGCAAGGAGCTCGCGACCTTCTTCCCTTGTAACGCACTGCATTAGGACGCCGTTGGAAATACGCTGGTAGAGATCACCTTCTACCAGTGTGTATCTTTTAGCCAATCTGACTATCCGGTCAGCAGATACATTATCTTCAGGAAGGATGTTGTCTTTCAAGTAGCTCCAGATCTCCGAGATCCATGCATCGAAGCTAACTGAGCTTTTGAGTCTTGCGTGCTGGGTTGCTCAGAGCTTCCTGCAGCACCTACGACCCTTGATGGACGCCATGGTAACAAGGCCATCAGGATCGCCAGCTTCGAGGTGCTGGTCTCGCCCCCTTTGCTCAGTTCGACAGGCTGAGCTGTTGGTCTTGACAATCTCCGGACGAAGGTTCTGTCGGGAGCTAGAGCTCCAGTTGAAGCTTTCATCGAGAGTTCGTCAGCTTCAGCGTTGTTGATACGCTGGACATGGCAAAGTTCCAGGGCTTCGAAGTCCTTTTGAAGCTTTTGGACTTCAAGTAGATATGCATCTAGTTGAGGGTTGTTGCAGCAGCATTCACCTTTGACTTGTTTTATAATGAGCTACGAATCACCCTTTACCAACAGCTGCTTGACACCATATCATAGTGCCACCTTGAGCCCATAGATTAGTGCTTCATACTCCGCCATGTTGTTGGTCGCCTTGAAGTCAAGGCGAACCATGTATTTTACCTTCTCCCTGGTCAGAGCAAGGAGAAGGACTCCAGCTCTGGCCCCCTGCTTCTACACGGAGCCGTCAAAGTAGAGAGTCCAGTAAGGCTCAGTGAAGATCGGAACCTTGAGTTCCGTCTTCTGCTCACTGGGGCCCCCAGGATTTGATGGAGAGGGGGTCCATTCCGCCACAAAGTCTGCCAATGCTTGACTCTTGATCGCTTTTCTTTGGACGAATTCAAGATCAAACTCGGCCAATTCCGCTGCCCACTTTGCAATGTTCCCAGTAGAGTTGGGGTTATGCAAGATTGCACACAGTGGATAAGAGGTTACCACTGAGATCTTGTGAGCTTGGAAGTAGTGACGAAGCTTCCTAGAGGCAATAAGAACTGCATAAAGCAGCTTATGCACCTCTAAGTATCGAGTCTTGGCGTCATGGAGTACTTCGCTGATGAAGTACACTGGGCGCTGGACTGTCCGGACCCTCCCGGAGGTGCCCGGAGCTTCCTCCTCGTCAATCTGGACCCTCCCGGAGGGGTCCGGACCTTCTTCGGGGACCTCCAGGTTCTTACTAGAGGAACCCGGAGCTTCTTCTGGAATGACCCAGACCTTCCCGGAGTGGTCTGGATCTTCTTGTTCAGCAACAGTAATTCCTTCACTTAAAGGAGGTTGATCCTCTGGCGTCTCACCTCGAGGATCCGGGTCTGGGGGCTGGGGCCCAGACTCGCCTTCAGGTAGCTCCAGACCTTCCTGGAGGGGTCTGGACTCCTGTACTGGGGATGGTTTTGGTCTTTCCGCGACCAGGACCATACTGACAACTTCGTCAGTTGCTGCTATGTAAAGCAGAAGTGGCTCACCGGGGTTCGGAGCTACCAAAGTTGGTAGAGTGGTGAGGAGCTGCTTTAGCTCCTGGAAAGCCTTTTCTGCTTCTTCAGACCATTAGAATGGTCCGGACTTCCTTAATAACTTGAAGAAGGGTAGTGCCCATTCCGCGAGTCTTAATATGAACCGGCTAAGGGCAGCTAGATATCCAGTCAGCTTCTGGACATCCTTGATGCGGGCTGGTGGCCGCATGTCTTCAATAGCTTTAATCTTCGCCGGATTCGCCTTTATTCCTCAGTGGTTCACCAAGAATCCAAGAAGCTTTCCGGAGCTGACCCCGAAGACACACTTGTCCGGGTTCAGCTTTGTGCATGTGATTCGCAACTTGTCGAAGACAGCTTGCAAGGTGTCAAGGAATGACTCCTTGTTCTTGATCTTGATGACGATGTCGTCGACATACACTTCCACTACATCTTTGATGAGCTCTCCAAAAGTTTTGTACATAGCTCGCACAAACGTTGAAGCAGCGTTTTTGAGACCGAATGGCATGATAGTGTAACAATATAATCCATCTACTGTGATGAAAGAGGTATGCTCTTCATCTTCCTTAGACATTCTGATTTCATGATACCCAGAATATGCGTCTAGGAAACACAGTAATTCACACCTTGAGGTGGAATCCACTATCTGATCTATTCTAGATAGTGGGAATGGATCCTTTGGACATGCCTTATTCAGTGTAGTGTAGTCGATACACATTCGAAGCTTCCCGTCGGCCTTAGGTACAACGACTGGGTTTGCCAGCCATTTTGGGTGGAAGACTTCCCAGATGAATCCAGCTTCGAGCAACTTCTTCACTTCTTGATGTATGAAGTTTTGTGGCTCTATTGATTGCTTCTGAGGCTTCTGATGTACAAGCCGAGCATCGGGATAAATCTTCAGATTGTGCTCAATCACTTCCCTAGGAATCCCAGACATTTGTGACGGTTGCCAGGCAAACACGTCGACATTAGCCCGGAGGAAAGTGATGAGCGCGAGTTCCTATTTGTCATTCAGACCTCCCGATATACGGGTGCTCTGAGCAGCGTCGAAACCAATTTGGATGACTTGGACGATCGAGCTCCGCCCGGAGGTTATGAGTCAAAAGCCTCGTTATCGTATGAGTACGTCGCACCCCAGAAGGCAGCGACATCGCCTGCTGAGACGCAACACGCCTCCTGGGCTGTGAAGCTTGCGAACTGAGTCTACCCGACAAGGTCCGATGCTACGATGGGGCCAGCCTCGAGGGAGGAGGACCTGGATTGCTGATGCGATCGGCTGCTGCTGCAACCAAATGATCCACATCAGCTCTCCATTGCTCCATTGCACCCTGAGATGCTCTTGGAGGCGGTGGACGTTGGAGAAGAGCACGCGCAGCATGAAGTGCATGTTCAGGGTTCTTGTTCGCCGATGCAGTGACCGACACGGATGCCCCATCTCGCTGTCCTGCTTGATTCACCAGAGTGGATGGTAGCGGTGGTGGCATGACTCCTGCTGGAGCCACAATACTTGCTGGCTGCTGCATATTGGAGGGATTACCTCCAGCAGGTTGCGCAGCATGGTTGCTGTTGGACAATCCAGCAGTAGAATTCACCATCTTTGAATCTCAGGCACCCCCCTTCCTGGCGCACCAACTGTCGGAGTGTGATTCTGGCAATTCTCTCGGTACTACTGTTGGCAGCCCGCGGAGTTCTTAGTTCGGTTGTGGGCGCGCGGAGATTCAGAAGAAGATGGCGATTTGACACAAGTGTTTACGTTGTTCGGGCCGCCTGAGCGTAATACCCTACTCCACGGGTGTGTGTTGTTGTTGTTGTATTGAGCGTCTGAGCGCTTAAGTGTGAGAGACTAGAGTGTCTGGGAGTCTTAGGCGCATGTCCAAGTCTCCTTGTGTATCGTTCGACCAGTCCTTTTATAGTACAAAGCTGGCCGTTACATCGTCAGCCTGGCCCGACATGTGGCCCTGGCGGTTAATGATGCTTAATACACAATTAATGTACTTAATTGTCCTTAACAGTGTGATAACGCGACTTGATGGCGGTGTTACTGGTATTAAGGGTCCTCCGATTGTGTGTCATTAAGATAGCATTAATGACACATCATCGGGTCTTGAAGCTTTAATTGTTCCTTGAAGGTCCGAGCCGTTGGAGGTCCACCAATCTATCTGTTGAAGTTGAAGGTCTGGCGGTTTGACGCGTGGCATCTCCAGAGCTTACTGTCTTGGACAAGTAGGTTCGGTGCTGTTGTACACGTGTCGGAACCGGAGCTTCCCTCTGTTGGGGGTTAGGTCCGTGGGTGCCACACAGGTATCTAGTCCGGAGCTTTCCCATGTATGGAATGTAGCTCCGGTTTTACGATACACGTGGTGGCACTAGGACTAGCGATAGAAGGGAGGCAGGTCTGGTTCTATATGACACGTGGGGCCTTTTGAGGTCTTCAACTCAGATAGGTGGAGTTCCTTTGCACTCTTTGCAGTCCCAAGGGGTATTCGGTACGCAGGGTACCGACAGGTAGGGACCAGGAAATTCCAGAAGGAGGTCCGGACCCCTCCGAGAGGGTCCGGGTTGATGTGGAGGAAGCTTCGAGCCCCTCCGGGAGGGTCCAAACAGTCCAACGTCTAGTGTACTTCATGAGTGAAGTACTCCACGACGCCATGACAAGATATATTGAGGTACATAAACTGCTTTACGTAGTTCTCATCGCCTCAAGAAAGCTTCGTCATTACTTCCAGGCTCACAAAATATCAGTGGTAACTTCTTTTCCACTACGTGCAATTTTGCAAAACCCTAATTCTACTGGTAATACTACAAAGTGGGCAGCAGAGCTGGCAGAATTTGAGCTACAATTCGTGTCAAGACAAGCAATTAAAAGTCAAGCCTTGGCTGATTTTGTGGAGGAATGGACTCCCTCTCCATCAAACCCCGGGGGCTATAGTGAGCAGAAACCAGAGCTCAAAGCTCCGATATTCACTGAGCCTCACTGGACCCTCTACTTTGATGGCTCTGTGCAGAAGAAAGGGGCTGAAGCTAGAGTCCTTCTCCTAGCTCCGACTGGAGAGAAGGTCAAATATATGGTACACCTTGATTTCAAGGCAACCAACAATATTGCAGAGTATGAAACCCTCATCTATGGACTAAAGGTGGCACTACCTTATGGTGTCAAACAACTGTTGGTGAAGGGAGATTTACAGCTCATCATCAAACAAGTGAAAGGTGAATGCTCCTACAACAACTCTCAATTAGCTGCTTACCTCCTTGAAGTCCAGAGGCTTCAGAAGGACTTCGAAGTCCTGGATCTCCATCATGTTCAGCGCCTTCATAACTCTGAAGCTGATGAACTCTCAATGAAAGCCTCAATTGAAGTTCCGGCTCCTGACGGAATCTTCATCCAGAGGTTATCAAAACCAACAGCTCAGCCTGCCGAACTGAGAGAAGGGGGCGAGACCAGCACCTCGAAGCTGGCGGTCCAGGTGGCCCTATTACCATGGCGTTCACCAAGGGTCGTAGGTGCTGTCGGGAGCTCCGAGCAACCCAACAGGCAAGACTCAGAAGCTCAAGTTAGCTTCGATGCATGGATCTCAGAGATCCGGAGCTACTTGGAAGACAATATCCTTCCTGAAGACAGTGTATCCGCTGACCGGATTGTCAGGTTGGCTAAAAGATATACGTTGGTAGAAGGGGATATTTATCGACGCGGTGCCAATGGCATCCTAATGCGTTGCATTGCAAGGGAAGAAGGCCGCGATCTTCTCGCGGAAATCCATGGAGGCAAGTGCGGGAACCACGCATCTTCTCGTACGCTGGTCGGTAAAGCCTTCTGGCATGGCTTTTACTGGCCTATAGCACTCCAGGATGCGGTTGAGCTAGTGAAGAAATATGAAGCATGTCAGTTCCATGCAAAACAGATTCACACACCAGCTCAGTCACTACAAATGATACCTCCTACATGGCCATTCGCTGTGTAGGGCATGGATATCTTAGGACCTTTCCCAAAAGCCGTCGGAGGTTACAGGTTGCTATGTCGCCATCGACAAGTTTACCAAGTGGCCAGAAGTAACTCCAGTAGTAAAAATCGATAAACAATCAGCAACCAAGTTTTTGAAGTCCATTATATGCAGATTTGGAGTCCCAAACAAAGTCAAAACTGACAACAGAACTCAATTCACAAGTATTGCGTTCCAAGAATATTGCGAAGACCTCGATATTCAACTTAGCTACGCTTCAGTAGCTCATCCAGCAAGCAATGGTCAAACCAAGAGAGCAAATGCAGAAATATTAAAAGGACTCAAGACGCGCACATATGAGCGCTTGAAAAAGCACAGAGCTAACTGGATTGAAGAGCTTCTGTCCACATTATGGGCAAATAGGACAACTCCTAATCAGTCAACTAGGGATACTCCATTTTTCCTGGTGTACGGAGATGAAGCAGTCCTTCCTCCGTAGATCACCTTGGGGTCCCTCCGGGTGCGAACCTTCGACGAAGCCACGCAGGACCAGCTCCGGCGTGAAGACCTTGACCTCGTTGAGGAGGGAAGGTGCCGAGCAGCTGTTCGAAATGCACGTTATCACCAAGCGCTCCGGCTCTACCAT
This sequence comes from Tuctoria greenei, assembly GCA_036927565.1. Classification (NCBI taxonomy): domain Eukaryota; kingdom Viridiplantae; phylum Streptophyta; class Magnoliopsida; order Poales; family Poaceae; genus Tuctoria; species Tuctoria greenei. The sequence goes on along the minus strand of JAYESD010000001.1, from coordinate 135,223,474 downwards.
CAAAGGCATGTGCGTGATCGACAGCTTGAAGAAGGCGACCTGGTGCTCCGGAAGATACTAACTTGTGAAGGGATGAGCAAACTTTCCCCCAGTTGGGAAGGTCCCTTCCGAGTCATTAAATTATCCCGACCAGCATGCGTATGTTTGGCAACTGAGGATGGGATCCCACTTTCCAATCCTTGGAACATCGAGCACCTCCGTAAGTTTTATGCTTAGAATCACGGAGGTGAGTCCGTAATTACACACAATGCATGTTGTAGAGTCGTTATATAGAGTCGAGCAAGTCCTCCGGGAGAACATCCGGACCCCTCCGGGAGGGTCCGGGAAGTTCAAGTAACACTTGACACAGTCACAGTACTAAAAGTGTAACTACTTGCTCTGGGCTAGCACAAGATGTATATCACATTCAGCTTGGTCCAGCACCATAAGTGTGTCCTTGTCTCCCCTGTAATCCGGACCTATAATAAAAAGCATTATTGTGTGAAAACAGACTCCACGTGCATTTACTTTTTGTACAAGGCTCAATATGTCAAATTATTTTTACCCCGCTTGTCTATAATGAAGTTGTGCAAATCTTTTTGAGTTTTATTCCAAGTAATTCACATGCATTACAAGCCTTATTGATAGTCTTTTTGGATCTTAACACCGCCACATAGTATATTTGCCTGAACGCCAAGCCAACATAGGTTCGGAGTGTGCTATCGACTTAGCCTGGTCCTGCACCCTAAGTACGCCACTCTACCTACACCCCAACAGGCATCATTAGGGTGAGTACCAAAAAGGCATGTGGATCTAGGGAGAATCTATCAAAACGCTTGTTATCATGTAGAGTTTCTTTGGACCTAAAGTTCAAATAAGAACAATAAGTCACAACCAATTTATAGACAAGAGGACGAATTTTACTTTATCTCTTGCCTTTAATGCGCAGGAAAAGCAAAAATTCATAGCGATGTTGAACAACGCCGGAGCTACAAAGCTCTCACATCTCCCAAGATAGGTCCGCCGTCAATATCTAATATGTTGACGCGGAGCTACCAAGCTCCAACCATTCCAGGGGGCCTGTCTTCGACGCTTCAAAATTGAAGACTTCAACATACTGTCACAACCTTTGGTACATGTACACACCTCAACTGTACACATGTACCAGGGGGCCAACAAGATCGGACATAGTATATTGAAGACAAAGTGAAATTCAAGGCAAAAAGGAGGATTTCATTAATCAGAAGAACTGGATTACAAAATTGAGATTACAAGGAACAAAAGGAGAAAAAGTCCAAGCTACTGGAAGACTTAAGACCTGCGGAACAATGAAGCTACTTTTTGGGCAACTTCTTGGATGCTGGCTTTGGCGGCATCTTCCTATTCAGCAACGGGACCTTCGAGCACCGGGCCCAGTGGGAACTGGGGATCTCGGTTTACATAACACGTCAGCACATATTCTGCGACGTTTGTAGCCAAATGTCGAAGTGTGTAATACGACACTTCCCCCGGACCCGCTGAGAAGCAGCCCGCGGAGGTTCTTTTATGGTTGGGGGACACAAGATCAATATCAAGATGGTGACCTCAGGGATTTACGTGGTTCGGGCCGCTTGAGCGTAACACCCTACTCCACAGGGTTTGTGTAATTGTATTTAGCGAGTGAGTTCACTAAGGTCAGGTCGCAATCGCCTGGATCCGAATTCCCCCCTTACTCGTGCGGTGCAGTCCTTTTATAGTTTTAAGGACTGACCATTACAAAGCTGGCCTGGCCCGACATGTGGCCCTGGCGTGCTTAATGACCTAATACACTGTCTAAAGAGTATTAAGTACAGTTAATAATGTGGTAACGTGCCTTCATGGCAGCGTTACCACTATTAACGGTACATTGATCGTGTGTAATTAATATGGCATTAATGACACATTATCAGACCTTGTAACTGCTGCCTTAACCATCATTGAATGTCTGTAATGGTCATGATCGGCTTTGATTTCTGTTGGTGACAAAGGTCCCGAGGCTCCACACGTGGCAAATCCGGAGCTTTCCCTTGCGAGAGAGTAGGTCGGAAGTTGCTATACACGTGTCAGTACCGGAGATCCTCTCTAACGGGGGCTAGGTCCAGGGCTGTTGTACACGTGTAGTTGTTAGAGCTTCCATTGGTTGAGAGTTTTGTTCCGAGCTTATTTTACACGTGTTAACCCGAGAACCAGCCATGGAGGGGAGCGGGTCCGATGCAATGTGACACGTGGGACCAGCAAGGACCTTCGACTCTGACGGGTGGAACTTTCTTGCACTTGTTGCGATATGGTGGGGTACCCGATACGCAGGGTACCGACAAACACACTATCTCACGTAGTGGTAGCGGACCCTAATGTGCTTGCTATGTTCATGGAAGACTAGAGTCTTCATGAGAGCCAATGCGGATTTTTTTTCCACCCTTAGCTCTACTGTCCTCACTTCTTCCTCCTTCAAGTCGGCTAGTAGCCAAGTTAGCCAAACCCCTTGCGTTGAAGCTGAAGTTGCCACCATGTACTCAGTCTCGCATAAGGACATCGCAACCATCCACTGCTCTAGTGCATGCCAGCTAATTAAGCTAGAGCCGAAGCAGGACAACACACTAGAGTTGGTGTGACTGCTATCGATGCTGCCGGCATAGTCGCTATCGCTGTAGCCGATGAACTTCGCTCAGTCGCGGCCCCCGTGGTAGAAGCAGCCATAATTGATCATTTTAACGATGTAGCGGAGGACGCGCTTCAGCACCACTATGTGCTCCGCCGTCGGGTGCTACATGAAGAGGTTGAGGTAACCGACGATGAACACCAAATCCGAGCGGTTGTGGACCAAGTACCAAAGGCATCCAATCAAACTTCGGTACAGAGTGTGTCTTCTGCCTCTGCCTCCCTGCCACAGCTCAATTTGAGTCGCTGTTCCATCGGTGTTTGTACCAAATTGCTATAGGTGGCTAAATGGGCCGGGCTAATCGGGCTGGCCTGAAGCTCAGCAAAAATGGGCCAGCATGAGCACGATCTGGCACGAAAAAATGGGCCCAGGCCGACCCAAAGCCTGATGTGGGTCGTGCCTGGGCCTTGACCTCCGTCTCGTCGGACTTGCTCGGCGCGACCCGTTTACGACCGACATAGCTGGCCCAGTGGTATCGCCCTGTTAGCCCGCGGGGCCCCATCCTGGCACTGCACTTTTAGGCTCGAATAATATGTGTTTCCGCTTTTTTTAATGTATTTTAAAATAAACGGGTCACAGGCCGACCCAGCCTGGCACGACCCGTTTATGGCCCGACACGCATAAAATGAACTCGGGTTGTGCACGAGCCTTGACCTACGACCTGTGGGCTGGCCTGACTATTTCTGAGTCATGCCGGGCCGAGGCTTTTAAGGCCCAACCTCCGCCGGGCTCGGGTCGGGCCGGCCCGACATGACACTTTGGCCACCTAAACAAATTGCACCACACCATTATTCCGACCTCCAATATCTTCTCAGCGTAGCACCTTTGAGAGATGCCAATACTGACGGAGCTCTGCTGCACCTCCAATCCGAGGTAGAACGAGAGCAATCCGAGGTCCGCCATCTTGAACTGCATCTTCATCTCTTCATTGAAGCGTGCGATCTCACCAGTAGTCGTTCCCGTGATGATTAGATCATCCATGTATAGTCTGACGATGAGGCACCCTCAATTTGTCCCCAGTAGTAGATTATCAGGCTTGTGGTTGCTCTGGCGGAAATTGAGGATGCGAAGTGTGCTGTCGAGTTTCGCATACCACACTCATGCGGCTTGGTGAAGACAATAGAGTGCTTGGTGCAGTCGGAGGACTTTGCTCTCTCTTCTCTGATGACGATGAATCCCTGTGGTTATCTCACATACACCTCTTCCAAAAGCTCGCCGTTGAGGAATGCAGTTTTAACGCCCATATGTTGGACCGACCATCTTGGCGATGAGGCGCACTTTGTGTTTAACCTTGATCTTGATCTTGTAGATCCATTTGAGCCCAATCGCACAATATCTAGATGGCAATTCCACCTATTCCCATGTCTGGTTCTCTTGAATTGAATAATTTCTTCCTTCATAGATGCGCACAAGGCTGAATCTTCTTCTACCTCAGTGAACGTCGCCAGCTCTTCTCCTTTGGCAGCCAATTCAAGTTCTTCTTGAATTCACCGTGGTCATCCGCGCCTTGGGGCCAGAACCTCACTCATTGCTTGCCCCAGCACTGGATTTTCATTAGTGATGATATTATCCATCCTCCTGTACCGGATAGGTGACTCATCTTGATATGCTCGAGTTCGTATTCATCGTTGTTGAGGGGAGTCGTGAATTCAGGGTCAATTTGACCCTCCGGTGGCGCCGGATTTGCGGGGTCAACCACACCTCCTTGAGGTGCATCTTCTTCTTTAGCGTGCTCCGCTGGCAAACAAATTAGAATTCAATAGAGAATTCTTTCTCGTAATCCGCCAAATCCTTGTTCTCGTCGAAGACAATGTCGCGGGAGACAATGAACTTCTCGGTCTTCGAATCGAGCATCTTAAAGGCCTTGGATCCTTCTGCGTGGCTAATGAAGATCATCGGTGAGCTCCAATCATCGAGCTTCTTCAAACCCGGCCCCTTGTCCTTACAAATACAAAGGCATCCGAAGGTCTTCAAGAAGCTGACGGCCAGCTTCCGGCCATGATACGCTTCATAGTGGTGACCACCTCCCCCAATATCATGCCAACATTCTCCTTTCTTTCAGCAAGGCTAGTACCATGGCGAGGATGGACCGATTCTGGCATTCTACAACGCCGTTCTGCTGGAGTGTAAAAGGCACAAATAATTGCCTCTGGATGCCCTCACCGACCCAGTATTCAACCAACTCCTTCGTTGTGAACTCATCGCCGTTGTCCATGCGCATTACGCACAACGGACACCCCACTCCCAACTTGGTGGTTTCCTTCACCTTCTTGATTTTTTAAGCAGCATAACTCTTGGCGGAGATCAACCTGATCCACATGTACCATGTGGCGTCGTCGACGAGCAGTAGGAAGAAACATCGCCCACCCGGCGTCGCTGGTGTGATTAGTCCACAGAGATCTCCATGGACCAATTTCTAGTGGAGCCGCAGCCCTGAAGCTTGACTGCGCCTGGAATGGAGCTCAACGCTGCTCGGTGATGACGCACACATCGCAGACTCCATTCTTCTCAATCTCCAGTAGGCCTATCAACATTCCTCCGCTAGTCAGCTGGCGCAATGCATCCCATGTGGCCGTAGCCTGCATGCTGGCACTCTACGTCCTCTTGGTGTCAAACACCAAGGCTCATGACCTGTGGGACATTGACGTTCAACAGATACAGTCAGTTCTCGCCGCGATCGATTATGGCGAGGAGGTGACGAGGCCGATCCTAGATGTGGAGGACCCCTCTCTTGATCAACACCTTACTCTCATTCTGGTCCAATTGACTGAGGCCCTGTTTGGAACCTCTAAAACTAATAGTTAGCTGCTAAAAATTAGCTATAGAGGTTCCAAACCCTCTCAGCTAATAGCACAGCTAATTATTAGCTAACCCCCAGCTAATGATTATCTCATTAGCTGCTCCAATCCAGCTAACTCCAGCTAATTATTGGCTAAAGTCCCTTTTATCCCTGATTTCTTACCTCCCTCCCTCTTCTGCTGGTTACAATAAACAAATTCCTCCCGCGCCGCATTGTCCCGTACACGCGGCCTCCGATAAAAAATCTGATCAATGACCTACATACGGTTATTAATCAGCATGCACGCGTAGCATAGTTTAAACCTTTAAACTTATGGGACGACTACTGTTGTCGTGCTACAGTAGTATGGAGACTACTGTTGTCGGCTACGGTAGTACAAATACTGTAATGTATTTTACTGTGCCCATATTCAAACATAAACATAGTGATGCACCAGGTCAAATGAACCGGCCATCGGTCAGCCATTTGCATAGATTGAGTTCAGTTAATGAGAACACAAATAAAATAGGGGTACTACGGTTATTTGTCTCCAGCAACCAAAAAATTAGCTATGGGTTCCAAACAACCTCCAGCTAATAATCAGCTAGCTAATAATTTGTTGGCCCAATTTAGCTAATAGATTATTAGCTAGCTAATTATTAGCTCTAGGGGTTCCAAGCAGGGTAGATAGATGATGCTATTCTTTAGATTGTGAATGTAGAGGACCCCGGCGAGCTTGATCATCTCCCCTGTTTTACCAGTGATGGCGATTACTCCGCGACTACAAATCTAAACAAGTGACCCGTCAATGAAGCGTATGGTCCCCTGCACCGCAAGATCGAGCTCAGGGAATGCCTCTGCCTCTCGCCATGTGGCTTGTGGTGCTGATGTCAAGATACCAGCCTTCAAGGTGATCGAAGTCGCTGTTGGAGACAAGGAAGGCATGAGCATCTCACTCATGAAAGTGAAGACCATTGTGCGTTGGCAATGTCACGGAATCGACGATGGATTTTGACATTCACACCACAACAGGGTCTTTTCTTCTTCCTTGGGGGCGAGATTCGCCTGCTCCTTACACGGAGATCGGCAATCGCACGCCCAATGTCCCCTCTTCCCGCAATCGTGGCATGTGTCATCGGCACTCTTCTTCTTCTTCTGTCTACACTTTCGATTCTTCGATCTGGCTTTACCGAATCCGGATTTGGAGTCTCCTTTCCCTTGCTTTTTCTTTCAGTCGTGCTTGCAAGTGCTCCTTTGTGAGCAATAGCTTGTTGTTGGGTGTTGAATCATCCTCCTAATCATCACGACCCTCGATTTCTTGCAAGTGGTCGATGATTTCCTCAATTGACATCGTCGAGATGTCGATGACCGATTCGATTGTGTCAGCGACCTGCGCGTACCTCTTCAGCACCACTTTGAGATACTTGGCGCCAACATTCTTGGGATCCTCTGGGTCACCGAGGATCTCCAACTCTTCCACCATATTCTTGAGATGTAGCGCAAAGACGACAAGCGACTCGCCATCGAGGAACATGACATCCTTGTACTATTGCCGAACGCGCTGCGTCACCACCATCCTCGCACGGTCCGAGCCAAGGTGAGAAGTCTCTAGGTTTTCCCAGGCAGCCATGGAGGAGGGCTTTGCCGCTAATATGGATGCCATCACTGGGAACACCATGGAGCAGTTCCTCAATGGCCATTTGATCCTCCATCTCGTCAGTGTTGCCTGCACTGATGGGCATCCACTGCACTCGCTGGCGCAACATCACTCGCATAATCAATGACCAATCAAAGTATTTGTCTTCATGAGTAGTGGGAATTGGCCACACACCTCCCGCACAATCCTCGCCGGAGCAAAGCTCTGCGAGCGCCTGCTTCGCCCACGGTGACTGGATGGGGGACGGCGACTGCGAGTGCCACTTGATGGGAGACAGAGAGCACCGCCCATTCTGCGACATGGCCGTGGAACAGAATATGGGATCTGAGTTCAATTGCTCGCAAATTCAGCTTAATCTCACTCTCCCACACTCCTTTGTTGTTCACACAAGCACAAAGAATTGAGCTTCTTAACTAAGCAGCTAATAGTGGGTTTAACCATTTATTTATACTGCAGCCTCACGGCTGTTACAGGACCCTAGAATACAGGATCAAGCTTATGTTGGAAAATTCACATGGCATGCGATTAATTTGATGAACCAGAATAGAGAAATAACGAGAACAAATATAATATATCTACTCACGGTCAACAAATTAGTGCTAGTACTACCTAAAAATAAATTGAACAATATATGAAAAAATTGCTCAATAGAAACATCAAATTAGTCATGGATCGAGTAATTTACTTACAAAGTGTCTCACTGTGAAGCAGAGGATGAAAAAATGTTAAACTTTATGAAGACGTTGAGGAAGAAGGAAGTGTCTCGAGCGGTCATGCAAGCACACTTCCAAGAAACCTGATCACTGGCACCTGTGCAGGTCTTCAGGTCACTAGCATCGGCTCGAAGAAATCGCTCTCCCTCGATCCGCTACATGGCGGATGAAGGGATGACAAGTTTAAAAAGGCGACGCAGAGAAGTTTTTGAAGAGAGGAGAGTTTCTTTGTGTGTCTTCTCCAGTATCCAAGACATCTCCTTTGTACTCGAGCCGGCGACCGCCTCATATTTCATCCACTATAATTTTAGGAAATCGTCCCCTGAAATTCTCAACGTGCCACTAATGGGTGCAGTAATAGATGCATTATGCATGGAAAAAATGCACCTGGAGTTACACATCACATTATTGTCTATGTTGACGTGGCAGTCTAGGTGTTGATGGAGTATCCCTTTTAAATGTGTGGCAGAAAAATTAAACCGTGTGGTAGAACACAACCTGCCACGACGCAAACGTGCAACATCGCAAGTCACAAGTCACGCGATATACACGGTAGATCATGAAATGCATGCACTGAGGTGCGCGTGTGTTGTGTGCACAGCAGCAGCCTCTATTTTTGCAAGTATTCTCATGTTGAGAACCATCCAAAGAGTCACTATATATAGTGGGGTATATCCATCTAGGTGCGCAATGTGGAACTAAACTTCCTAGCCATCTCACCACACCACCTTGGCTTTCTACCAGGAGTTTTGATCCAAATAAATCAGCCCAAGTAGTGGGCTGCTGCAACCAAATCCCGACAATCTCCACCAAAAGCCAAGGTCTACAAGTCACATTTCCTATGCTTTCATATACCATCTTTGTAGTGCGGACCTATTACGGGTTGAGCTGCACCTAGAGTTACTTGATTCACATACTCACAGTTTTGCAATGGACACAACCTTCAATTGCTAGTTTTCTGTGAGCAAGTTTCACATGAAAGCATGGCTGATACTATGCCACCTAAAGCCATGCCTATGGTTGGAAAATTACGGTGTTGCTCTCATGTATGTCGATGAGTTTATTTGAGATTACCCATAACTCAAAACTGTGATCTCACAAGCAAACTCACATAGGTGTGTTCTTGCAAGTGTACCCTGCAGGACAGTACCTTGCCTATATAGGCCTCAAAACACATTAAGACATTAAAGTCGACCTTCCATGTTGCACTGAGAGTATGCATCTATTAGCAAAAATGAGTAATAAACAAGCACTCTCCAGTTATCCATACAACTTTTTTTTCCATGGTCCACATCACGGGATCTCGGATCAAATAGTTTGGGTTGCCATTGTATGATAACATCTTGTGGGTTTCAAACCTATTTTCCTTGATGCTTCATCAATTACAGCATGTGCTAATACCTTAGTAAAAGGATCTGCAAGATTTCTGGTAGTATTAATATACTCAACGACAATGTCTCCAATATTTCTCAAATATCTCACGGATTTGATTCGCCATTTCACATGTCTTGAGGACTCTAAATTTTCTTTTGCACTGCCAACAATTGTGATCACACTTTTATTATCACAATGCAAAAGAATGGTCGACACAGGTTTCTCGACCAATGACAAGTCCATCAAGAGCCGTTTCAGCCACCCCACCTCAGTTGTGGTTGTTCAAGTTCTACAAGTTCCACCTTCATAGTAGATTTGTTCAATATAATCTCCTTGCGAGACCTTTATGAATCTGCAGCACCACCAATAGTGAATATATATCCACTAGTGGCCTTGATCTCATCACCATCTGAGATCCAATTTGGAGCACTATATCGTTTTATTATAGCTGGGTACCCCGTATAGTGAAGTTCATGTGTTGAGGTACCTCTCAAGTATCTCACTACAGATGTAGTGCGCACCAGTGATCTCTTCCAGGATTTGAAGTAAATTTGCTCTATGTGCTTACTGCAAATAAGATGTCAGGTCTTGTTGCACTAGCAAGATACATGAGACAACCCACATACTGATAATATCTCAACTGTTAATTCCTTGTTCTCTATTCTTGCGAATCTTTAGACTAGGATCATATGACGTTGGAGAAGCTTTAGAATCTGAGTACCCAAAGCAACTCAGAATATTCTCCATATAATGAGATTGTTTCAAATTAATCTCATTCACGCCCTTAATTAGTTTGATATTTAGAATTAGATCTTTCTCTGCCAAATCCTTCATATCAAAATTTAAAGACAAGAATGATTTTACATCACTTATCACATAGATACTAGTCACAAAAATTAATGTCATAGACATACAAGAATAGAATTACTCCTTTATCCCAGCAAACCTATAGTACACACATGTGTCAGATTCATTTACCACAAAGCCTGCTGAGGTTATAGTTCTCTCGAACTTTTCATGCCACTGCTTTGTTGCCTGCTTGAGCCCATACAAGGATTTCTATAACTTACACACTTTGTTCTCTTGCTCAGGCACCAAAAAATAATCAAGCTGCTTCATATAGATCTCCTCATCGAGCTCACAATTTAGAAAACTCATCTTCAGGAGATCATGACATGCAACAAATGCAACAAACGCACGAATTGTGGTTAGCCTAGCAATAGGTGAATAAGTATCAAAAAAAATTCTCACTTTCCTCTTGGGTAAATCCCTTGGGCACAAGTCTAGCATTGTATTTATCAACTGTACCATCTGGTTTGAGTTTATTTTTAAAAATCCACTTACACCTAACATGTTGGCACCCAACACAATAGTCACATATTTCCCAAGTTCCATTAGTCAAAATAGACTTCATTTTATTATGTACCGCCTCCTTTCAGCTCTCCGCATCTGACTACATATGTCTCTAATAGTGTTTTGGGTCTATCATCAATAAGGTAGACAGTAAAATCATCACCAAAGGAGTTTTTAATCCTTTGTCTCTTGCTCCTTTGAAAAGAAATATTTGTAATGTCATCCTTAGTGGGTTTCTAGTGTAAGAATAAGGTACGAATATGGAAAAGGTTCAGGAGTAAAACTAGTTGATGCCCCGCTACGACTTGCAACTCTGTCCTTCATTGAAAAATATCCTCGAAAGATGTGGCATCACGATATTCAGTCACGGTGTGAATGTGCACATCAGGAATATCGATTTTAATCACAAAAAATCTCTAGACTGTAGTATGTTGTGCGTATCATAGAAAGACACAAACCATGGTTTTTTGTCCTAATTTTTGTTTCTTAGATACAGACATATTATCTTTGGCCATACAACCCCATGCACGCAAGAAAATGAGAGCAGGCTTTCTTCCGTTCCATCCTTCAGACAGAGTTATTCACCTTTTGATGATGGAACTCGAGTAACCACAAATATGCGGTCAAGATAGCTTTCCCCCCACCATGAGTTGGATAAACCCGAACTGTCCAATATGGCATTAACCAAGTCTGTAAGTATTCAGATTTCCGCTCAACCATTGTATTAGATTGGGACTAGTAGGGAGCCGTTGTCTCACGGATAATTCATGCTCTGCACAATATTCATCGAAATGATTAGAAAGATACTCTCCTCTATCGAACCCCACACCTTTGAATTTCCTTTCTAGTTGATTTCCTACCTCAACCTTTATGGATTTTAAAACAATCTTGTGCCTCATCTATTATTTTAATAAGATATAGTTGACAGTATCTTGCAACATCATCAATAAAAGATATGAAACATTTCTTCCCTCCTCTAATCAAAATTCTATTCATTTCATGCAAATCAGTGTGAATAAGATCCAATAGTGACAAGCTTTCCTCTTCCACACTTTTAAATAGTCTGCATGACTGCTTAGCTTGATTACACGCATGACCCTTAGATCTTCTTCAACAGGAATTTTCAAAATCAAATTAAGTTTGGACAATTGAATGATGCGATCATAGTTAATGTGACAAAGTCGAGAGTGCCAAACAGAAGCCTCCCTTCCATTTTATTCAGAACTAGAATAATCAACTGGGAAGTTCACAAGAATATTACAATCTTCAACAACTGAAAGGCGGAACAAAACTTCACTATCATAGTCTTTTCCGATAAATAAACCAAACTTCAAGACAATAAATTTGTTCGACTCAAACACTAACTTAAAGCCATCGCGACACAAAAGAGAACACTAAATAGGTGCCTATTTATTCTAGGGACGTCCTGCACATTCTTCACTGAAAGAGTCTTTCCATAGGTCAAGTTCAGATCGACTCTTCCAGTCCTAGATCCATTCCCCATCGAGATGGAGAAGTTATCGGTAGC